>CABFWB010000169.1:0-40713 GCA_902151455.1 Timema bartmani | reverse complement strand
CCCCTGCTCTCCCACCCCCCACCTACTGAATCCCATCACTTGTAAGGTAGATCTACCTCACTTGTCGCTAAACAAAGAGGCCTCATGTGCTCATGTATTAAAATAAATATTATTTGGAGCACTTTTTTTATCACCGCATTCATGTTCGAGCTATACGCGTATATACTAATTACTTTAGTGGTTTTAGAGATTAGGAAGGTTATATTTAGAGGAAGTGTGCATGTATTTGTGTAAGGAGAAAGTTGAAAACCTTTTTTGTAAAAACCACCTTCAGTACACCTGACCTGGACTCTAACCTCAATCTTTCCATCATCAGCAGTCTATTCTAATTGGAGAGTAGTGCCCTAAACTATGTGACCATTGAAGTGGGTTTGAGGTATTTAACGTGCACTTTCAGAACCGACTTATTATATCCACACATAGCTTGTAAATTATCTTAAATCTATAGCATACACAACACCCAGACCTCCAGCCATTAATTCATCAGTGTGAAAGGAGAAACCAAATTTCATTGATGATACATTTCATCGGTCATATTGAGAATCGAACCAGGAACTCCTTAGCTATCAAAGCAGACAAGCTATTGACCGAGCTTTAGTGTATTATTGTTTCCTGTCAACCCTTCTATTATTATTACTATTATTATTTAGTTAATTTTTTTAAATAGCTACCTACTTTCCATCCAAGATACAGGAGTTTATTCACACAATTCCGTTAGGGATGAGGAAGGTATAATTTGGAGGAAATGTACCTATATTTTAGTGAAGAGAGAGCTTAAAATGATTTAGAGTGAAAATATCCTGAGTAAATTTTGCCGGGATTTAAACAATGACCTCCCCATCACTGGAAAATTAAACCCAATGATCCTGAAGTTTAATCCACATGTCAACAAGCATCACCGGGATTTGTTGATATTAATTCTGTTGTCACAATAATAATCGTTACCCCAATATTAATGGAGGCCTCTCTTTACTATATTAGATTCACTAACATCTTTAAAAATGTATGTGAAGATACTACCAAATTATAAGGTTGTAAAATAAATACATACATTTTTATTCTTGTGTGTATATGACATTGTACTCACTATAGTGACTTAAGATACTTAACTTAAGGTGAGATGAAAGTCAAGGTTAATATTATAATACTTCATAAAAATAACATTTTCAACATCCTTAAGTGTGCCCTTTTATGAGTGTTCAATGTCCATGACCCGGCTTACCCAAAAGTTTTCATCACGCTTCGCCACTGCCTTCAAGGGATGGGAGATCAAAATGTATCGAATATTTGCCTTAGAGGAGGATGAAAAACCACACATGCTTCCGCTCCCAACCTCCTTCCTCCAAAAAATACACTCCTAAAATACCTGTTCAGCATTGAACCCTAAATACCCGGATCAGCCATTAGCCATGCGTCTATTCTTTGTCGGTAATGTTAGCTTAAGATTGGAGTTACCGCCTTATTCTTAAGTTGGTGGTGTGTTTTAAGTTTTATATTGCTCAAACCACACATGGAAGGGTAGTTAACTATGTTAATAGTCATCGTGACCACAAACGAACCTTCTCCACCCTCTTCAACCCCTTCAAAAGTTTTTAACTGAACTCTTAGGAGCTTGAGAAATACAAATTGTAGCCATTTAATTTGCAAAAAAAAACAACCTTTCTCTCTCTCTCTCTACTATATATATATAGTAATTTTAGAGAATGGTATAACAGCCTAAGTAAGGGATAGGGTGACCCTTACTTCACGAAGGGATGAGAGAGGGAGAATTAGATAAAGTGATGGTTCATGTATTGGAAAGGGGTTGAAGAATAAGAAAAATAGCCGGAAAGGGTTGGAGTGGTGCAGGAGGATTTCTAAAAGAGTTAAAAGTTAAATACTCTAGGGTATTAAGTAATTAGGTTAAGTAGTCCCATAAGTGAAAAGGGTAAGTAAAAGTGTGAAATGAAATATTTCCAGGCTGTTTTAAAATAAATTGCTAGTGGGTTTCAAATTTATCGTCGTAATTACTTCTACTTTATAAAGAGAGTTAATAAGAGATTTTTTTTTTTAAAGAAGGAAGTCACTAAGAGCATATATCCTTTTCACAAAGTACTTCTCATGATCATTTATGGAATTTAATTAATAATTTATAGTTATGTTGCCATTTTAGTTTTAATTGAGGGAGCTCACGATAACATTGAAACATATTTGCAGAACTATTTCAAACGTGATCGCTTCTAAATAGTTTCCCACCAGTAAGATGAACCACATCTATTTACTTTTAAGAAAATGGTAGCCAATAAAAAAGAGCACACTTTTAAAATAAATCTATAGCGAACAACAAAACAAATAAACGCTAGACCAAATTCGGTGGCAGCATGGTCTAAGGCATCACTCTCGCCATAAACTAGACTGCCGATGATTTATCAAGGTTCGAATACCAGTCAAGTGTACCAAGGGCACGTAATTTTTTTCCAAAATTGTTTCAAACTCTTCTTTAACGCAAATACATGTACATTTCCTATAAATTCAACCTTCCTCATCCCTTGCTAATTTGTGTGATTAGTACATATGCGTATAGACTGATGAAACATGCGTATACCTGAAAAGACGTGGCGTTAAAAAATAATTTATAAAAATTAATGGTACTACACATATTACACGATTTATAATAGAATATAGATTGTAATTTGTGATAAAATGTTCCAAAATAATTCGTCTGTAAGCTCTATTCAAATTATTTACAAATACAAACTCATATGTGGTTAATTATCATTTAAAACACTTCCCAGACACTAATCGTGAGCTAAAAAATTTGGATTTTTCAAATTGAGTCATCAGTCAATAATTAACACTAAACTATTTGTTCTAAAAAAAGTAAACAGTTTAATTTTTTATGTCAAACGATCCCCAGTAATACATATTTTAGACCATTTTGGAAAATTTTTGAAATTTAAAAATTAATCATTAATTAAACACCTTTGATCTAACTTTTTATAATATCTCTATGACCAGATGCTAAAATATTTAAAATTCAAAACTTGATTTAAAGGGTCTCACTTCAGTGCTCAAATGGTCTAAGGCTTCACTCTCGCAAAAGATCGGAGTTCTAATTCCAGTTGGGTGTAATGAGGGTGATTTTTCCTCAATGGTTTTCCACTCTACCTCCATGCAGACTCTGGTACATTTCCTCTAAATTCAAACTTCCTCATCCCTGACACGTTAGCGTAATTTGTAGGCATACATGCGTATAACCATAATGAGTATTTAAATAAATAAAGAGATTACAGCCTCAACTTTATCACCGAACGGCAATTAACCTTATGGCTAAATGAAGACGGCTTGGAAAGTCAATTGCATTCATAGAGGAATCATTCGCAAACGATTGGAATTTCTGAACAGATCTTGAAATTACTTGCTTTTATGAAAACCCCCCACCCAACCTTTTTGATCATCCGGTTTGCAGCAGTAGGAAGTCATTCATAGGAGGACCGAATGAGGAATGAATCAAAAGAAGAAAATTAAAAAAATTCAAATGTGGGAGGGATTGAAGGAGTGTGGGGGGAGTTTGAAGTATTGAAGGGTGTGGTGTGATGGTAGCGAATATTCTAATGAATTAACAACCCTAGTGAGTCATAACACGTACAGCGAGCCCTGGGAGGGTAGACTTCCATTGAAACACGACCGAACTTTGAGAAGGGTGTACACCACCCAAAACAACATTTATTGGTTTTGATTCAGTTTTTATTTTTGTTCACTGTCTTACGACCCGTCTGAGCTATACCGATTTTAAATACGCTAATGAAATGGACGTGACAAAGATATAACCTTATAGGAAATGTACCAGCATTTGTGTAGCGAGGAGTGGTAAACCATAAAGGGATAAACCACTTTCAATAATTCGTGTTGGGATTTGGACACCGCTCTTCTTATTCTCTGAAGACCAGGGAATATGGGCTTGACATTTAGTCTGTATGACCCTCCTTTCCACTCCACTCTATATAAATCACAATTTTTTTTTAATAATTAAACTAGAAGAAATTAGAATAAATGCAGCCAAATTAGTCTGTATAAAGGCCAGAAATTAAATTTATTAACATATACATGTGATAAATGAGTGATCGTATACTCGCCCAGGATTCCATCCTTATTCGCTTCGGTAACTGCATGGTCTAACGTGCTATTCTTGTAGTAGACTAGACTGCCGATGACGAGGAAATCAAAGTTCGAATCTTGGATGGGTGTACTGAGGGTGGTTTTTTGACAATGGCTTTCCATTCTCCCTCCACGGTAATGTGGATACATTTCCTCTTATTATAACCTTCCTAATCCCTAAAACCATTAGCGTAGTTAGTGTATAAACGTATAACTCAAAAGGGAAGTAAGACTCATGCTAAAAAATAAAAATCCAGTGCAATAAGAGTCAAATTTTTTCAAGGGTTCTTGTATCTTCAGATTTCCCAACTAAAATGTTGTTTACACTCCTGTCATCACCCATACGCGTCACTTTCTTATCATATGTCTAAAGAGGCGTTCAAGCCATGAAATTCTTCATTGTGTAACTCTCTCCAATCTAGTACCCAATATTGCTTTAAAATAGGTGACACATTATCAATAGATTAGACTGTCAATGACGGGGAGTTTGGGGATCGAATCCTGGTCAGGTGTCCTGAAGTTGTTTTATCCTAAATGGTTTCATACACACCCTTCACCCAAGATGTGTCTATGTCCTCTCCAAATGTAAGTACATTTCCTTGTAATTATACCTTCCTCATACCTACTAATTTAGAGTTAGTACCGGTAATTGCGTACTGCTTGAGTGTATGGTCAGATACAATAAATAATAAAAGTAATAATAATAAAAGTAAATAAAAGGAAACTCTTAATGATGTCGAAAATGGTAAAAGTAAATAATAAAAGTATAATAAATTATAAGTAAAAGTATAATAAAAGTAATAAATAAATAATAATAAGTAAATAATAAGTAATACATAAATAAATTAATAAAAGTATAATAAATAATAAAAGTAAATAATAACAGCAATATAAATTTTTTATGTAAAGTGAGATTATGGTAGGAATAAACATTTTTGATACTAACGAGATATAAAAAAAGCTATTTTAACACTTTCACATACCTTTATTTTGGTAGGAAGACATTTATGGAAGGTCTTATTTTGATATTTTGAACCAAAGCCCTAGTGAGTAGTAGTATTTAGTTAGTATAAAAGGCCTTTCAGAAAAGTAGCACGAAGCCCATACTGGAATCCCTTTTATCCTATCAAAATACTACTTTACAGCAGGATTCTGGTAAGAAATAAAGCCCAACAAAACAATAGTATAGCCTAAATTAAGAAAATCGCTTAAAAAAAACCTCCGTACTTAATCCATCCTCACTAACTTTCTCCACACTTCCCTATCCTAGCATATTCCCTTCGCTTCAACAACATATATACACCGAATAATACATGTTCTCTTATTCTTAAAACTCTTAATGTTTCTCTTTTTCATACATCCCTCTACAACATTTATCCAAGCCCTATATGGCCTATCCATTCCTTTTGATCCACACACTCTACCTTCATATATTTGCTTCGTCACTCCATCAACACTCATCCTCTCAACATGCCCAAACCAACGTAACGCGCTTCTTTCACATTGCCATATTGGATTACCTTTCAAACCGCACTCCCTCCGCAACCATTCATTACTGACTCTGTCCATACGATTTTTTCCACACACATTTCTTAGATATCTCATTCCAACCACATGTGTGGAATGCCAGGCCTCCACCGTGGTTCTGATTCCACGTTAAATTGTAGGTCTTACATTTCATCTCACAATCACCCTACCATTACACATTAGCATAAGTGCGTATAACCCGAACGGGTAGTAAGATGCGGTGATGATGATAATAATAATAATAATAATAATAATAATAATAATAATAATAATTCCAACCGCATTCCCCTTGCTCTTGTGTTTCTCCTGACAAACCCACGCTTCCCATCCATAAAACAACGTTGGCATCAACAAACTTTTATAATTTTAGTAATGTTCATATTTGATATGGTAAGGAGTAATGAATGATCCAATTGTATCTTCTTTTTAATGGTATTCCCTTCTCCTTATTTTATATTAACCTTAGTCATTTATGACGGCATATTTCAGTGCTATTTTATACAAGATACACAAGCTTCCGGTCTTAATTTATCCTAAAGATCATATTCTGTTAAATACATGTAATCAGAAAGTTTGTGAAAAGGTTGAGATTCTATTTGTTTAAATTTTACAAACTTTCTGATAATATCTATTTAAAATAATGTGATCTTTATCATAAATAAGACCTGAAAATGATTTAACATCTATATCTTATAGCAACTAAACCTGTCATAAGAGTCCAAGCCTGATTTAAAATAAGGAGAAGGGGATATAAATAAAATAAAAAAACAGATAACTTTAACACTTTTATATACTACCATGTTTTCCTCTTTCAACATTAATTAATTCTTTGAAATAGTCCACATACATACTAGTAGTTAGTTATCAATGTTTACCGCAAATTAAAAAAGATATTTTCTGAAATTGTATTTCTATCAAATCTGCCAATCAAATGTTTGTGTTTCCAACTCCCTACACATTTCACTGATTCTATCCCCTTTTAAAATATATTTTTTTACACATCCCATCAGAACACGCAGCATGGATGAACTTGGGGTGCAATCCATTATACAGTGTAAAGTAACTCCACTGGTCTAAGTACATACACTCGGTTTAAATAAACTAGGGACACATAGAAAAGTGGTATAACTGCGTGGGATATTATTTAGGAACAATGCATCTTAATACAGTCAAAATTTCTTACCTTTTAAAAAAATTCAAGCATGCTTTTTTTTTCAGTAACCATTGATAGCATTTCACTTTATTATTAGTCTTGTTTTATGTGTGTTGATAATATATATCAAAAGAGATAGCTGCAATTCACATGATTTAACGTATAAATACATAAAAGTAGATCAAATAACTTTTTTTGAAAATATCAAGTACCTGCTTCAGTGGCCACATAGTTTAACGCGTTACTCACGCAGTAAAATAGACTGCTGACGAAGCGGATGTCGATCGGTGACACTTAGTGAAACACCAATGTGCTGTGGTCCACGAGCTATAAACATCCTGCCTTAGAGCTTACACTAAAGATTCTTAGCCATTGTTTATGGTCGTGGCACCCTTGTGAAAGGGATTTAAATCTCATGGCACCCGTGTAAAGAGGATTTTAATCTCGTGGCACCCTTGTGAAGGAGATTTAAATTTCGTGACACCCCTGTGAAGGGGATTTAAATCTTGTGGCACCCTTGTGAAGGAGATTTAAATCTCGTGTCACCCTTGTGAAGGGGATTTAAATCTCGTGTCACCCGTGTAAAGGGGATTTTAATCTCATGGCACCCGTGTAAAGGGGATTTTAATCTCGTGGCACCCTTGTGAAGTAGATTTAAATTTCGTGGCACCCTTTTGAAGGAGATTTAAATCTCGTGGAACCCCTGTGAAGGGGATTTAAATCTTATGGCACCCCTGTGAAGGGGATTTAAATCTTGTGGCACCCTTGTGAAGGAGATTTAAATCTCGTGGAACCCTTGTGAAGGAGATTTAAATCTCGTGTCACCCTTGTGAAGGAGATTTAAATCTCGTGTCACCCTTGTGAAGGGGATTTAAATCTCGTGTCACCCTTGTGAAGGGGATTTAAATCTTGTGTCACCCTTGTGAAGGGGATTTAAATCTCATGTCACCCTTGTGAAGGGGATTTAAATCTCGTGTCACCCTTGTGAAGAAGATTTAAATCTCATGTCACCCTTGTGAAAGGGATTTAAATCTCGTGTCACCCTTGTGAAGGAGATTTAAATCTCGTGGCACCCTTGTGAAGGGGATTTAAATCTCGTGGCACCCTTGTAAGAATTCTCATAAGCGTTTGGTTTTACAAGGTTTTTATTATCTATCAAAGTAGAATATATAAAAGTAGCATATGAATCAATTAACAGTGTTTTAATTTGGTTTTTAATTTTTACTTGCTGAATTAATCAAAATATATTAATAACAAAAACACATTAAAAAACACATAAACACAGCTATAGAGTGGAATAGTTTTGTAAATCAGTAAGCTAACACACTAACCAACCACAATGTGATAAAACTAAAAATTAATAATACCACTAAAATGAATAATATGTATTCATTAATGGGGAAACACATGGCACACGATGTGGGACAGTTAACGTGCAATTCAAAGAAACATTAAAATAAAAAAGTATATTCTGTTTTTTTTTATTTTCATTATTTAGTGGTAATATATTTTATTAACAGTTTTCCAAACTCAAAATCTTAGGGGCACCCCTTGCCGATCTTCTGACACTACTAAGTGCCGTTGAACACCGATTGAGAATAACTGGCCTACCAATGGACAAGAGGTGTAGGTGTATATATTCCACTACCTATATATACGGTTAAAACAGCATGTGCTGTACATTCATGGTGTTCAAATAAATGAAACTCATGTACAGTACATATTATATAGAAGTATATAACCACCCTTCAACTGGAAGTACAAACAATTTTCTCTAGTACTTTACCCCCCACTAACCAGCTAGTATTATCGAAATATGTCTTCCTCCTCTTGTGAAAATGTTGCAGATATAATTGCTTGCATAATTTAGACCTTTAACCAAAGCTAGGTAATGACTCATAAATAAGAAAGTATATATTTAAAAAAAGTGTTATTCAGAATCTAAATCTAGAGTTTCATAAATAAAATGTGATGAAGATCGGCTAGTTAGTGATTCATTTAGAATTTTTTTTAAATTGTACTGTTTACAGCATATACTTTCTTTGATCCATTACTTAAAAATTGGAGATGTTTACTTAAAACTCGTAATATATGTGAAACAAAATAGTATACATTGTTGAAGTGACATATTGTAAAAAAAATAAAATAGGCACATTCTGCCAAAGATCATAAATGAAATAATATAAACTGTTACAGAAACAGTGAGATCAGATGAACATATCTGTCCACCAAGGAGCATATTAATCAATTACAAAAATCAAAATATATCCATTATTAAATAAATATGAATTTGCTTATAGCTATGAAATTTTTGATCGTTTGAAAATATATTTCAAATAAAAGTTTTTTTAATACTATTAGTCCTACAATTCTTCCAAAAATAATCTATTTCGTATCTCAAATATTTGCGAGGATATGATCCAAATTTAAAATATCTACATATGTGAAGTACCCTTCTTGTTCTTTTCCTGAAAATATGAGATGGACCTCTTTAGTTATATTTTTAAAATACGTCAAAATACGAATTTTAGCTAAATTCCTTACAGTCAATTTCGATAAAGTCTATTTTATTTATCTTTGCCCATAAGTAAACTGCCCTTAATTTTATGGTTAAATAGCTAATTCCAATATAGCCACTGGGGGACTTTATTAAAACCCTAGATACCAAGTCTTTGCTTGATCGATAAAATGGTCTCGGCTATAGGCAGAGATACAGACAGACGGACAGACAGGTGACATCGCTAAAATAGCTTTTTCACATTCAGGAGGTAATTATTATTATTATTAGCACCACGTCTTACTACCCGTTCGGGTTATACGCACTTACGCTAATGTGTAATGTTAGGGTGATTGTGAGATGAAATGGAGGACCTACAGTTTAACGTGGAATCCGAACCACGGTGGAGGCCTGGCATTCCTCACATTCACAAGTTGTGATTAATACACGTCTTGTCAGAGGTGAAGGAAGGGTTTGGTAATCAGATAAATTTGTGCTGGGACCGAGGATTGAACCCCGGACCCCTAACACAGAAGTCTGACACCTTACCCCTAGACCACCAGGTCACCCAGGAGGTAATGAAACGCCGATATTAATCAAAAATTTAATTTGAATTTTTTGACGATTACAATATTTCCTCTCACAAAGGTATTGCGAGAAAGTAAGAAAACTCCCAGTCTTACTACCCGTCCGTGTTATCCATTTATTTACATTGATGGACACGGGGTGAGAAAGATATGATTTAGAAGAAATGCAGCTGTATTTTCGTGGGGGAGAGATATTTTATATATTTGCTTCCAAAATAATTTAAGTGTGTCCAATATATAACTAAAGTATCAGTCAGACGCATGCAATCCAAAATTGCTTTTAATTTTACAATTTTGAATACTCAATTTTTGTTCCCTCACCAATGGATACGGGGAGAAAGGCATTCATCAATCTCCTCGTTTCTAGTCTACTGGTGACATGAAGGTTGGGGTTGGAGTCTCTACCGGGTGTATTAAGCTAGGACTATCCCTAAACAGTTTCCTATTCTCTAATTTTTGTATAAATTGTCATTTCCCCCAATTCTTCTACCTACATTATTTTTGTAAGTGGGTAAATAGCACGAACAGAATGCAATATAGGGGCCACCAATAAAAAGAGAGAGAATCATATTTTCGTAGATAGCTGTCTTAGTTTCAGTAATATAAATTTAAAGTAATGGTTTATTTGATAAAGAGCCCCACAGACTGACACACAACGGTAAATTTTTTTACTTTCTCTCGACACCATGGAGAAAAAGTATTGTGATCGTCAACAAAATCAAACTTGAGATTTTGATAAATTTTGACGTTTCATCAACGCCTGAAACCAAATAAGTTATTTTTCACAATGCTGTCTGTCTGTCTGTCTGTCTGTCTGTACCTTGGACTAGAGCCGAAACCCTTTTACCAATTGGTCTAAAGCTTGGTATCTGAGGATTGCATAAGTTCTCCCCAAGGGATGTTTGAAATTTGATTTTAAACCCTTAATTTAAGGGTGGCTTACTGTAGGGCAAAAAGAGATCAAATGAATTTTCCCAAAATTCTCTTTAACGATTTTGATTAAATTTGATATCTAGACAATGTTTATCATTATAAACAATATGGCAACTCTAATTGTATCATGAAAATGACTTTAAGGGTACTTTACATATGGGAAATTTTCCAATTTTGATTGTTTATCCGCAACTATCTGAGATACGAAGTAACTTATCATTGTGAAGTTGTTGTACAGTTTAAGATAAAAATCTTTCATTCGAAATATAGTTTTATAAAACCAATAATATCTTAGCTATAATCCAATATATAGGCTACACTTTTTAGTTCAGGTATTTGAAAATTAGTTTGATTGATTCTCTTTGGTAGACAAAGAAGTTTTTCTCTTTTATCTACTCTTCTATAAGAGTGTTCCTAGTTCCTATTGCCACAAAGTAAGTAACAGTATTCATTATTTCATTTATGATCTTTGGTGTAGTATTTCCAAAAAATGTTAATTCCTATAGACCTATATGTTTTTAGGAAATCTCTATATTTTTAAAATAATAAAGGCGTGATAAAGTCATTGGGGGGCACCGTACCATTTATTTAAATTCAAAATTAATGGAGATATATGGTTTTCACACTCAAACGAGTTGTTCATCACTTCCATCGTGATTGTATTGAACTCAATTATTTGGGATGGTGTTATCCGAAATTGGATTTAAACCGGTAATAGCAAGTAGATAACCAATGTATGTTAATACTAATTGCGTACAACAAACCTTCATTAATAGAAACAAAATAAATTAATAAATAATCGTATTCGGATTAATATAAATGTTTTAAGTCTTAAACCATTTGGGGTTATTTTTTATCAAATCAAAATCCCCATGAACTGAGAATGCCTTCATAGGTGATAAAAATAGAGGGATTGATAAATAAAAACAATCTATGTATATTCTAAATTGAGTGACGTACATTAATAGACACGTAGACTAAATGTTAAAATCGTCTAGTCTTATCAACTGATGACGCGGAGAGCTTAGTTCGAATCTCAGCCTGACTTCTTGTTGTTTGCCGCCCTCCCCTCAACTAAGGGCGGATACCTTTCCTCTAAAACCTGCCTTACTCACCCATGCCCCATTAATCTAAATAGCTGTGGATAACCCAAGTGTGTAGTAAGAGACGAGGCAAGATATTTTTTTTAAATTGTGTGAACATCCAAAGGGAAATTTTTGTATATTTAAAATGTTTTTAAAAAAATACCAAAATAAAGTGTGCCTTCTTACGTTCACATATTTATCTAATATATTTAAATATATAGTGGTTCATTTGGTACAATTGTTTTATTTATTCAATGCCTTAAAATAATGTATCCATACTTTTTTTTACTTAACACTGCGTCTTACAAACCATTCAGGTTTATACACTTAGTAATAATCAAGCTTATGGGCTAGGAATTGGGAAGGTTGAATATAAATGAAGGGAACTCGCATTTTCGTGGAGGGAGAGAGAAAAACCATTTACGAAAACCACCCCCAGGTCACCCGACTGAGATTTGAACCTTCGATCTTACCGTCCTCGGCAGTTTAGCTCAACACGAAGCTAGCGCGTTAGCTAACTACGCCACTGAGGTGGGTATCTATACATTAACGTTCACAAATCCAAAGGGGAGCAAAATGAATTGCAATGATCTTATTGAATAGAGAAAAATTAAAACTGTGCGTTTAATCTTTTGTTTGTGTAATCCACTTATGACTTTTATACCAAATAAGAAATGTCAATTAAGCTTGATACATGTATGGCCCTACCACGCGTACCGTTTTGGTTTAAAATTGTTAGTGTTTTTCGCTAAAATATTATCAGGCGTGATGTGTCCAAGATTTCCATGAAATATAACGTTTGTCATGTTTTTGTATGACAATTAATATTAAGTAATGATTTTAACACACCCAACATTTGTTTTCCTCCATTATGAAAGAACCACCAAGAAAGCCAATAATTTACGTAATACCAACGGCATTCGTAACAATTTAAAACAATTTTTATTCCTACGAAATCTTGTAATAAAATGTATTGAGCGTCACAATAGTCAACTGGGAACATAAATGAATAAAAAAAAACTGTTTTGAAAACTCACGGTCATATTTATAGGCATTTGTATTATAATATATATATATATATTTATAATAATATTAGAAGTGATATAACCGCAATTACATGGAAGGATAGTGGGAAACCATTTAGGAAAAAAAAAACCTCAATAGTCCTGACTGGAACTAGAACACAGATCTCCCTATCTTCAGAAGACCAGTCTTCCAGGACCACCACACCACCTCCAATCGTTTGGCTACTGAGGTTGTTGTAATTAATGTCTTAGGATATCTATTCGGTCCTCTAAATATATAGTAAATCGTTAATCTTCTTCAAAAATCATATTGGTTGTATAGTTCAGTAAAGACGATATCCTACAAATGCGGGTACAATACAATATAGTAATGCTTGTTTTTATTAAATAAAAATATCTGTACATTTGGGTGATATCTTCTTATTTATTGGGACGTATGACCTATGAACCTTCAATGCGAACCTTAACTTCTACATATGAATGACGTTTAATTCTGATGGTGATAACGCTTTTCAAACAAATCATATTTTTATGTTCATGAAGCTGAGTAAAAGAGTAAATTGGTTTTTGCGTCCATATCTAACATGCATCTAGATACGATAGACATTTTCAAATCCATCAAAACGAACACAAAACCGCGCAACAATTTAGGTTTTACAGTGGTTAATTATTGCATAGACATTTATGTACGTAGGGAACACACGTAAACACAAACACACACATATATATATATATGCATATATATATATATATATGCATATATATATATGCATACATACACATATATATATGCATATATATATATGCATACATACACATATATATATGCATACACAATAATATGCATACACACATATATACATACACATATATATGCATACATATATATATATATATATATATGCATGCATACACATATATATGCATGCATACACATATATATGCATACATACACATATATATGCATACATACACATATATATGCATACATACACATATATATGCATACATAGACATATATATGCATACATAGACATATATATGCATACACACACATATATATGCATACACACACATATATGCATACACACACATATATGCATACATACACATATATATGCATACATACACATATATATGCATATATACACATATATATGCATACATACATATATATACATACATACACATATATATGCATATATACACATATATATGCATACATACACATATATATGCATACATACACATATATATATATGCATACATACACATATATATGCATACATACACATATATATGCATACATACACATATATATGCATACATAAACATATATATGCATACATAAACATATATATATGCACAATTACACATATATATGCACAATTACACATATATATGCATACATATATACAATATACATACACACATATTTACAATATACATACACACATATTTACAATATACATACACACATATATATGCATACATACATATATATATATGCATACATACACATATATGTATGCATACATACACATATATGTATGCATACATACACATATATGTATGCATATATTTGTGTATGCATACATACATATATACATACACACATATATACAATATACATACACACATATATATGTATGCATACATACATATGTATATTATTACTATTTCAAGATTGATTTTTCAAAATGTATTCTATTTGATTAGTATTTGTAAAAAAGTTAAAAAGAAATTTTTTGATTACTTTAAGTTCCAAAATACATTTAATCAATTTTATGAATAATAATAATAATAATAATAATAATATTAATAAATATTACAGGGTCAATATTCCAGTTTCATTTTGAAATGAATTTTTTTAGAAACATTACATTCAGTCTCTTGTATTTCTCACAATCATTATTATTTATTTATTTATTTGGGGTATGTAACGTACACTTTTGGAACTGAATGATTATATAGCACAATATAATTTCTGCGAGCAAGCGTGAAAGGTCCTTCCAGTTTTGCTAGAAAAGGTATTTACATACCTTCGAGCCCATGAGTCCTGAGGTGAGCACTCTACCCTAGAACCACAGAGGTTAGCCTCAATATATTCTTCTACATACATATTTCCATCAATATTTGATTTGTTTGGGAAAAGAGATGGACAATAAAATATAGATTAAAGTTCTTCTATGGTAAACACTCATATCTCTTTCGTTCTTTTTTTCCTAACCCAAGCTTGAAACATAGCTACTCTCAACCAAATGTTAGCCATTTACTTGAAGAGTCTATTTGCAATGTATCATATTGATAACGCCCCTCACACACGTCAAAGTATTGAAAATAGCACAAACATGAAGTATTTTTCCACTTCACTTCTTGTCTTTAAATATATGCCCTTATGTTGGGGAAGAATTTCCCAAAAGATAGGTAAAAACGAAAGGATAAAACCGTTTAAAAAAAAAAGAAGATAAATTTATAGGGATGGAAAGGAAGAAATACATAAATTGTGTTCAAACAAGCTTCCTCTTTTTTAAAAAAAAATATTAGTTTAGGTCACGCGATTTGTAAACTTACTTTTTACACATGACTTTCTTATATGCTTTTACTAGACAATGATAAAAGTTATAACCCTACTTTTACTTTCTATTCTAGCCAGGAAGTTTTTTGTGTTTGCCCCTTCCCCATAGATTTGAATGAAATAAATGTTCAAAGGTTGAGTTTTAGTTTTTGAGAATATATATTGTAGTTTGGTAGTTATATATTATACGCTGTCCTACGTTTTACGTTTTCTGTAACAGTCTCTATAAATATGTGAACAAGATACGTTTATTTTGGACGTATTTGTGAGATTGCTGTAACGTTGGACGTAAAGTGTTGAGTTTGAAATTTTTACTTGAAACAATATTTCAAACAAAACAAAAAAATATCTATTTGAAAACAATAAGACCGGTGGACTGGTTCAAATCACCAAGAATGTGTATGAGATTTCATATTTGTTTCTTTTTATAAAAATTATAATAAAACATGTTTTATTTGAGTTTATAGTGTGCTATACATTTTTAATCTTTTAAAATCCTTTTGTTTTATTTATTGAATTATAGTATTGAAAAAATATACACATATTAAAAAGAATTTCATTCTCCACAATAAACAATAATAATGACTTATCTTTTCAAGGACCGATTATTTTTACAAAATAAAAAATTATTATTTAATTATAATTTTTATTTACTATAAAACTATGTTGATCATACTTTATGAATAAATACTTATTAATTATCTGTGATTAAGTAGGCTTCGAATGTAGTTAATACTATAAAAGATAGGACTAGTTTTTTTGGCACCCTGTGTTACTATCCATTCAAGTCATTCGTTTGTGTAATAACTAAGCTAATGGGCTAGGAATTAGGAAGGGCCATTATAGAGGAAATTTACTCGCGTGGAGAGAGAGCGGGAAAACATTTAGGGAAAACCACCCTCCATAAACCCAACAGGGATCAAGCCATGATATCCCCGTCAACGGCAAGCCAGCGCCTTAGACCATGGGGCCACCGAAGCGGGTTAAGACTGAATAAAAAAATATATTATATTTGAAAACCCCACGTTTAGGACTTTAAATAGAAACAATTCAATTATTTGGTCACCTCTCACGTGTCCAATCAGTCAAAAATAAACTTACACACTTACTAAAACATCACGTGTGGAAAAACAATGAAAATAAAAAAAATAAACGATATATAATTGTCCGTGAAAACGCTAAGGCCAGATTGAAACGTTACCTTTACCTTGACAGTTCCATGTGAATTTAGCCACCGTTCACAACAGTGACTAATACGTACCGCCCCTTTTTTACCCCACCACCCCCTCGATACCCCTTTAACATAAAAAATACACCCTCCCCCTTTTCTTTCGTTCTCCTACCCAGAGAACTAAAAGGCCTCTACTTTAGGTTGAGTGAGTCATTGCTTGGCGGACCAACATGCACTGTTTTATTAATCAACCATCACATATGGATTTAAGCAAGCGTCAAAAATACAAAAACTTAATGTAGCGTCAACGAACCCCCTTTTTTTTTGTGTGTGTTTGTGTGTTTGCGTTGATAACAATCTTGAAACAAAAAAACTATGGCGGGAAAAGTCCACATTGCATGCAGAGGTAGCTTTTCGTGCGAAAAGGCTTGAAATTATAAACAAGACTTACAGTTGGAAATAAATAGGTCGATAGTCTTAAAAATGGTTCCAACTTTGACTGCAATACTGTTGTGATAGTTTTATAAGTTGCTTATAGTCGGTTTGTTATTTGTATTATTTATATTTCGAGTGTTATGTAATGGTTTCCACTTGAAACTTTTTATCATTTTGATAGTTTTATAAAGAGACTAGCCAGTGTACACATTCTTCGCACAGGGAATCTATAAATAAAAGTAGTTATACTATATTTAATTATGTTAAATAAATCACAGGGAATAGTAGCCAAATCTTAAATTATGTATAAATATTAAACCTTTATTGGCTTAAATTGTGATACAAAACGCTAAAGTAGGGTGACTAATACACATTGTCAAAATAAAGATGTAATATGAACATGTTTTAAAAGTTAATATTTATTTTGAAGATTTAGTTATAACTTCTCTATTATTAATATACATTACTTTGAACTCTTGCCTGTTAGTGTTAGTAAAATGAAAGAAAAGCATCACAGCGTAGATAATTGGTTATTAATGTGTTGTAATTAAATCCAATCAAAAGTATTTTAGCATTTTTTGACCGAATTCACCTCGTTTAACTTTTTACCCAGTTTTTGCTGTTTACCCATTTTATCAATTCTACTCATTCACCCCGACTTAATCCTTTTAAAACTCTTTACCCTTTATGCCCTAAGGTAATAGCCTTTTACTCTTATTTCCATGTTCACCCTTTCTACCCTTTTAAGCATATTTAGCATTTTTACCCCGTTCACTTTTTTAATTTTTTTAAAGTTCTTACTTCTTTTGGCCTTTTTGCGGTATTTTAATTTTTTATATTTTTGATTTATTTTACCCCTTTTAACAAATATCTTTTTTATTTGTTTTTAAAAATTTACTCTTTTTGACCTTTTGACCATATTGTAGGATTTCTGTTCCTTTTATATTTTTACTCAACTGTGCCCTCCTTCCCTTTTTTAACACTTGGTATTTTGGGCTTTTTTTTCTTCAATTTTTGCCCTTTAAGTCTTATTTCCTTTTTAGATAAGATGTACTTCAAAATATTTTAAGAAACTTTGGCTTTTTTCCCTTTGAGCCTCTTTTTACAATAAATATAAATATTTTAGAGCAAAAAGTTCTAAAAGGGTAAAAAGGTTAAAACTGTTTATAAGTTTAAAACGTACTAATACATAAAAGCTTTTTATTAAAATAATAAATCAAAACACAACATTTAGCAACTAATATATCATGAAGACACAAGAAGAAGATTTTTTTTTTGTAGATACCAAACAATTCTTATTTACTCTCCATGGTCACCAAATTAAATTACAAATGCTATGAAATGTAGAAGTAAAGCTTTCTCACGGCGTAAATATTTCATCATTTTTTTTTTCGGTTTCAAACTAACTAGAATAACTCGAATCCAAATATTAAAATTCCAGCTTTGAGGTGCACTTGCTCGTACACAGGATCTACTAATTTTAAAATTTCAGATATCTGCTTATGGTAGATATTTTGCAACAATGAAAGGCACACAAACTATAAATTTTTTTAACATGGATTATAGCTGGATTTTTTTTACATTTCGATAGATATGAAATAGTATCCATTGTTATAGATGGTGTCTATTTGGATCATTATATATCATAGCCTACGGTTTTAATTTTGATGTTCGAATACAAATTCTACATCTAAAATCTAGATTGTTACATGTTTTTTTTTTTTTTAAAGTGGCGTTGTGTTAGGCGTCATTGTTTCTCGATTTTGATTACTATTTACTATTTATTCGGGTCAGTTAACAAACTGGCGTGTAAAATTTCTAAAGCATAAATATTTGAGTAGATCAATATTACAAATTATTATTCGAAATAAGATTACTATTTTTTAATTCAAAAGTGTATGTTTTTAATTCGGGTCAGTACTTATAAATATACACTTGGTACAGCCCATTTTTAATATAAATGATCATAGAATACAAATGTATTTTTTGTGGCCAACATTTCAAATTTATTACTCTATTGATATTGCTATTTTAGAGATATTGAAAATAACTATTAAGAGTGACAGCTGAACATTACATGAATAATATGTTAAACCCCGCTTTGGTGGCCACGTGAGCTGAGGTATCACTCCAGCAATATACTGGACTGCCGATGAGGACAAATTGGGCTTCGAATCCTGGTCAAGTGTACTGAAGGTGGTTTACCCAAAAGGTTTGTTTAACTCTACCTCCACGTGAATGCAGGTACACTTCCTATGAACAAAACCTCTCTAATCCCTGAAACTATCAGCATAATTAATACAGTACATGTGCGTACAACCCAAATGGGTAGTAAGACGTGATGCTTAAAACTAAAAAATAATATTATTCCTTCAAGTCTACCTCATGCATATTGCATAGCATCCATTTTTCTTCTCCTTTCTTTTTCCAAGAAGCGCTAACCTACTCTGATTTCTTAAGAGTTTCCCTTTCATTTCTCGTAAGGTTCCTGTCCCTAAGGAGGGGAGGGGGGAGCAAAGGTGTTATATAGCCCCTTACTACAACCCCCCCCCACACACACACACACACACACACACACAGAGCTTGTGACAAGACGTTCTGTATCCCAAACCAACACCTTCATAACACAACATCTATTTATAAACGCTGAACGATCAATGAGAATGTAACACTAGGGCCGGTGCCACACTTGATTGAAGATACGCCGCGTGTCTTCGGTGACTGATCTTAGTCTCTAAGGCTCCACAGACGTGAATTTAATGCTTTAAAGAGCAGTTTTTAACATCTAGAATGTCCTTTATTTTGAGATGGCTACATGAGCAGTAAAATTCCTGCTTTTGGAGAAGCGGGAAAATAGTTGCCAGTAGACATGGGATGGCTTCATGTGCAGATTTTCACTGCGCAGTTCGTTAACAGAACAGAACTGCAAACGAAGGCGTGCTTATCATAATATCTGTATGGGTTTATTTTAGTATTGTTATTGTTTCAGCTTTAGAAATTAGTTCACTGTCAAATTCCATTACGCACTTATGTGTTGACACTAAAAATATATTGTATCTATCAACCTAGCCTAAATATTAATACACATAAACTAAACTTAAACTATATAAATTAATAAATAAACTCCTTACAAAACTATGGAGACATTCAAAATTAAAACTAAACAGTCAAATTAACTACATAATCTATGCGGACAACCTCGGGGAGTAATCTAACGCGCGTGGAGCCAGAGATAAGCGTCGATATACTGCTCGAAAATTGGAACCGGCCCTAATCTCAGGCAGTAAGACCTTGACACTTCCGCGTTTTTTGGACTGTCGCAGGAAATCACTCCGTTGTTGGAATCACACACACCACAGTGGCGTATATTCTGCCTCCACAGTAGATTGGACAGCAAACATTCAATTCAGTCACTCTTCTGACGTTGTGTCGGGAATCCGTCAGTGTAGAGTCCACCACTTGAAAACCCTTAGATGCAACTTGACTAATTCTCCGACGGATTATCGGCTGAGTGAAACCGAATAGACGCTCAAGTCGACATTTGACATAGTAAGGATGTGAAAAAAGTATCGATACTTTACTAATATCGATATTTTCCTATCAATACTAGTATTTTTTTACTCGATTTTTTTCCCGATACTTTAACTGATATTAGTACTCCCACTCCGGTATCGAGAAAATATTTTTTTTTTTTTCATGCTAAGATAATTTTTACTAGAGTGGTCTGTGGAGGAAGAAAAATTGACACTATTTCTCATTTCGCCCTCATTTTCTGTATGACAAGCAAGACGCAACTCTAGTATAGAGTATATAAAAGACAAAGGTAGTGACCCGCGTCGGTGGCGTAGTAAGCTAACGCGCTAGTCATGTTGAGCTCAACTGCCAAGGAAGGAGTAGATCGAGGTTCGAATCTCGGTCGGGTGAACTAGGGGTGGTTTTTCCTAGATGGTTTTCCACTCTCCCTCCACGCAAATGTGGGTTCACTTCCTGTATATTCAACCTTCCCAATTCCTAACCCATTAGAGTAATTAGTACCTAAGCGTATAACCCAAACGGTTAGTAAGACGTGGTGCTAAATAATAATACGTAATAACAACAAATGTAGTGGGAAAAAATGGCACCTCCCAGAAGTGAATTATGGAAGTTTTTTAGGAAGTTTGATAGCGAAAAACCAATTTTAAAATTTGTTTTAAAATATGTATTAAAAACCATTATAATTTTCAGTGTTTAAATAAATATGAAAATACATTTATTATGCATAAGTTGAAGT
Source organism: Timema bartmani (assembly GCA_902151455.1). Taxonomy (NCBI): domain Eukaryota; kingdom Metazoa; phylum Arthropoda; class Insecta; order Phasmatodea; family Timematidae; genus Timema; species Timema bartmani. The sequence goes on along the minus strand of CABFWB010000169.1, from coordinate 19,315 downwards.
TATTATTACTTTATTTAAAAAAAATCCAGATTAAAATTTTGATACCGATACTTTTCTTTCGATACTAGTACGGTATCGATATTGTTCTTCCGATACTTTTAATGAGTACAGTATCGATACTTTTCTTTCCATACCACATCCTTAATAGTAAGCTCGACAGACTGAACGAAAGATTTTGTCAAATGTGGCGCAATATAGGGTTTTTTATGGATAGAAATTTATCACCTTTGCGTCGCCGAGAATACGCGGCATATCTTCAGTTCAATGCGACGCCGGCCTAAGCGCTACAGACCGACTACCTTCACGAGTTTTGGAGGACTCTAGTCTTGTCTCCGAGAACTCATCGCCCTAGTAAAGCTCTATATCACAGCCTTACAAACGTGCTTTGCGGTACTTACTTCTAAGGCAGTGGTATGAAATCGTTTATATTCACGTACCCCAGGATCACGTTTAGGAGGGAGATGTATTCCAGGGGACCACATTTCGCCCAAAAATTATTAAATTCAACTACAACTATTCTAAATTTCACATCAAATAGTGTACGGATAATTAACAGCAATAAGTATTCACTTAGTGATAGGATTCCATTCCAGATTCCTGAAAACCCTAAGTTTATGTAACTTAAGATTTACGTTACTCAAGTAATGTGCTGCAGTACAGTAGAATACGCCACCATTATGCTACCGCTGTAGGTATACAGAAAACTAACAGTGCAATGGTGCAAAGAGGAATTTACATTTGCTAACTTAATATTCCATAAAATATGAGAAATTATCAAGTAACAAAAGTACCGATTATGTATCATTATATTTTAACGGTTTAGTGCTAAAACAAAAAAAAACTACCGTACAAAGGAGGGCCTCCAAATTATTTGCCCCGGGCCTCACATTTTCTTTAAGCGGCCCTGACGTACCCCCATATATAACTTCTTTCCAAACATGTTTCAGGGACCGCATGGTCTAAGGCACTACTCTCTTAGTAGACCAGACTACCGATGATAGGGAGGTCGAGGTTGGAATCTCGGTTGGGTGTACTAAGGGTGGTTTTTCAAAAAATTGTTTTCCAATCACCTTCCACTCGAATGGGGGTACACTACCTGTTAATATAACCATCCTCATCCGTAAGAATTTAGCGTAACTATTACATAAGCGTATAGCCCGAATGTATAGTAAGACGTGGGGGTTAAGAAAATCTGATTTCGTTGTTATTATTATCTTATTATTAAATATGTATTTCATTAATTTAAATATGATAATAAATTGTACTTAACCATATTTTCACTAGAGTACATTCTTTATATCGAATGCACGTATTTTATTACATTATATTAAATTTTACCATTTCTTTTAACATATCATATGTGTAAATCCATACACTGTATAGTATTCATATTCGTCTTTAGTACCTATATAACACCATTAAAATATATAGTAACATTTTATCAATTTTGACCCCTAAAAATTATTTCTTAACTTTTTAAAGACCTCTTCCTGTGAAAGCTAGACTGCAGAAATGACACAATGTGGGTTACTACTACATATCACACGTTTTAACCACAAATATAACGACCCTCATATTAAAATGAAAATTTCTTTTTTTTTTACATTTTTAGTTTCACTAAAAGCTTCATTATTCCAACCGTCCCATCCCCATCTTTTTTCCTGTTCTGTTGGTTCTTTGGGATAGTACCGGAGTATGACGCAATATTCCGACCATCAGAAAGGCTTTCAACGTAGTGCTGTAATATATCGTACAACCCCTACTTAAAGAAGATGGGCATATCAGCTCAAAAGAAGGAGGGGGGGTGAGTTAGGAGCGTGGAGAGAGAATTAAAACTGGTCTAAATGGCGTAAATTTTCATTTACAAAGCCCATATTTAACCACCCTACATTATATCAATTATTTTTACCCTGCTAGCATTCTCCCTCATGTTCTATACACACAACACGCACATAAGGAAAGAAAGAAAGAAAGAAAGAAAGGAGGAAACAGGCAACATTATTACTTTTAAGAACATAAAGATGATCTTTATTTTCTCATATAAAAGTTATCTGCTTTGTACGTCCAAGGATGTGTGCCTGCTTGTTACATCCTATATTCATTCCTTAAAGAAAGAGAGGGAAGGGAACATGAAAATATTGCAAATGAAAAATGTGCCACATAAATATATTACATCTTTGCCTTTGTACGGATTAGAGCAAGTAATACACTGCTGAAATATTCTATGAAATAGAGCTAGTCTGGTTTTTTTTAGGTGAGCCTTGAATTATGAGTAAATATTAAGATCAAGTTAATTATAAAGTATCGTCTCGTGATAAGTTTAGAAAGGAACGACTAGTTTCTGGCGGAAAAATCGGCTAGGTCAACTTGCTTGTGTGTCCAAATCACAGAGTATGTACGCCATAATTTTTTTTTTAATTTGTTTTGATATGGAAATAGATTTTTTATTAGTAAAAGAAAAATCAACGTAGATATTTGTTTATAAACATATTTTATTGCAATTATCTTCCCCATATTAGGCAGTAACATTTTAATACAAACTATAACACTTATGAAATGAGGTGATTTAATAAAAGAAAAATTTAATTAATTCTACAAATAATCATCTATATGTATCAAAATAATTTTGATATAATTTAAAAGTAAAACCTCAAAATCTAATGATTTATTTTAATGATATGCAATTTTTTTATTTAGCACCGCACGTTACCACTACCCATTCGGGTTATATGCTTAAGTAATAGTTACACTAATGAGCTAAGATTTGGGAAGGTTGAATATAGAGGAAGTGAAGCCACATTTGCGTGGAGGCAGAGTGGAAAACCATTTAGGAAAAACCACCCCCAGTTCAACCGACTGAGATTCGAGCCCCGAATCTCCCATCCTCAGCAGTCTAGCTCAACACGAAACTAGTGTGTTAGCCAAGTACACCACCGAGGCGGGTGCTTCTACGTAACTAAAAGTAGACTTATACAATAGGCTGATAAACAAATTATTACTTTAATCTTTCTTAATCCAAATAAATACCCTGATTTTGGTAGTAAATCCCTTTGGAAACTCTTATTTCGTACCAGAATCATACTCTATATTAGTATTACGGTATTAGAAGAAGGTTTTTCCAAAACTGACTTCCTACAACATTCATAGGTCTTTTGTCCTTTTGTTGTTGAGCCCAAAATTGAGAGGGGGGCAGTGTAAGGAACACGAGTTGTTGTGGCTGTCCTAGTATCTTTGTAGGTTGCTTGTATCTTTATAGTTGTGATTGTCCTTGTATCTTTGTAGGTTGCTTGTATCATTATAGTTGTGCTTGCATTGTTATAGTTGTCCTTGTATCTTTGTAGGCTGCTTGTACCCATTATAGTTGTGCCTGCATTGTTATAGTTGTCCTTGTATCTTTGTAGGCTGCTTGTATCATTATAGTTGTGCTTGCATTGTTATAGTTGTCCTTGTATCTTTGTAGGCTGCTTGTATCATTATAGTTGTGCTTGCATTGTTATAGTTGTCCTTGTATCTTTGTAGGTTGCTTGTATCATTATACTTGTGCCTGCATTGTTATAGTTGTGGTTGTTCTAGTATCTTTGTAGGCTGCTTGTATCATTATAGTTGTGCTTGAATTGTTATAGCTGTGGTTGTCCTTGTATCTTTGTAGTTGTCCTTGTATCGATGCAGGGGTCCTTGTATAGTTGTAACCATGCTTTCATCTTTGTAGTTGACCTTGTATATTTGTAGTTGTGTTTGTATAGTTGTAACTGTGCTAGTATCTTTGTAGTTATAATTGTATCATTGTTATTGTCCTTGTATTATTATAGTTGTCCTTGTATCTTTGCAGTTGTCTTTGTATCATTAATGTTGTGCTTATTTCTGGGTATACTCTATCTATCATTCCATTTAGGGTATTCTTTCTGTGCGTCAGGATTTTAGAAAAAAATTTATTTGGCTTCTTTTTTTTTCTTTTTTGTATGAGGTTAACTGCAAACCAACCGTAGATAGGACAAGCCAAAGTTGAGCAAAGTACCACGCTGGCTTTCAGTAACACCCAGCCGAAGGAAATTGCTTTTTATCAGACATTGAAAATCGATTTGTTATTTTTATTTCTTTTTCTTCGTCATTTTCTTCTTAGCTCTCTCCTTCTAGTTAACCCCCAACGTTTTTCAATTCTATGCATGGTTATCGTCATTTTTCCTTTCTAGTACATTCGGAACCTTCCATGTTTGTTTTGTATCAGTTTGACTTTTTCACTGCGCCATTGTGTCTTTTAGGTTTATTTGCATAGATAAAAATTACCCAAATGGAATGGTAAAGGTCAAATTTAAATTAAATGTACCTGCATTTACATGGAGAATGGTAAAAATAAATTTAGGATATTACACCCTTAGTAGATCTGGCTGGAAGTCAAACCCACGCGTCCCCGTCTATGGCAAACCAGACAAATTAAGCCTTTTTACCAACGTGATTGTTTTGAGTTTTGCTATCCAAAATTTTCGAAAGGGGGCACTTGCCTTTATAAAATAAGAGACTATGTAAAAATATGAGTGAGTAGTTCTTGTTTCATTTCTGTCCATTTTCGATGATGAGAAACAATAAGGAAAGAGAGGAATAGGGGCGAAGATGGAGGGAGTGATAAACAGAATTAGAGAGATTAAAAATGGAACGCAAGAACAATAATTAATAATTTGAGAAACTGCAAGAAAAATCAAATAATAATGATAATCATATTATATGATTGTAAAGAATGGAAGTGGAAGGCAAAAAAAAGGTTAAAAAATGTTATATTGAAGAGAAATAAAATACAAACAAAAAGAAAGTGGAATGTTGGGGTAATAAATAAACTAGAAGTGTATACTGAGAAGAATGAAAAACCGGTAGAAAGAAAGTTAGGTATATATGGTGAGCGTAATAGAGTGATACATATGAAGTAGTTTAGCGAATGAGGGGAGTAAAAGAAGGACGAAGAAAAATATAAGGCAGAAGAGAAAATTGGGAAAGAGTATGAGTTAATTGAAGCATTTAAAGGGTATAAAATTATATAGGAACGTAAGACAAAGCAGAGAGGAGATTCTCTAAAGAATAGAAGAAAAGAGAGTGATAAAAAAGGAAGCAAGGAGAAGAGAGGTAAGTGGTGAAAGAGAAGACGGTATTTCCTGTGGTGCGTCATGTAATAGGAAATAGGCGTGGTATCTGATAATGTTGCGACTCTGGTTTACAACGACAAATTTGATACGGTAAATTGGACAGTAGTGAGCAAAACACGGTGACCTCCATACAAGGTTCAACCGAACCAAGCTCTTATACTACCCGAGAGACAGCAGAACAAATTTTGGTTGGTGGAAAGAGAATTGGATCTTAGAAACAATACGATTTAGTGAAACAATAACTTTATTTTCAATTATTAAATTATATAAAAAGGATACAGATTTTTCTGTGAACAGTAGACCTCATTCCCTTTGTGTTCTTAACATTACTACAGTCTTACTAGTAGTTCTGTGAATAGTAAACATCGCTCCCTCCATCTTATTATCATTACTACAATCTTACTAGTAGTTCTGTGAATAGTAAATCATCGCTCCCTCCATCTTATTATCATTACTACAGTCTTACTAGTAGTTCTGTGAATAGTAAACATCGCTCCCTCCATCTTATTATCATTACTACGGTATTACTAGTAGTTCTGTAAACATAAGTCGTTACTTACTCCATGTTATTCTCATTAGCCTTACTGGTAGTTCTGTGAACAGTAGACCTCACTACCTCCATGTTATTATATGTACTACAGTTTTTAGCTTTATCTTTATATTTAAAGTTAAAGTATCTTCTATAATTTCACCTTGAATTTGAAGGTGATATTTTTCCTTTATGATCAAGTTAGACTGAAAAAAAAAATTATTACTTACTATCCTCAAAAGTAAATTACATTCATATAGAATAATCGATGTTAACATGGTTTAAGAGTTCAGTCTTACAGCATAGTTTTACGTAAAAATTTGCAAAAAAAAAAAATACTGTTTAAAACTCTATGACCATCAGTGCGGGTACAAGAAGGTCTCGGGCGATTGATTAGAAACCCTTGAGCTTTAAAGCGAAGAGATGATGGTTTGGGTCTTGGCAAGATGTGACTGTAATGCTTTTCCAATAATGTCGTGCTTTAATCTTATTTTCTTGTGAATGTTTATGCAGTTTTCTTAAATTCCTCAGTTCTCACTCTGTTCTCCTAGGATAGATAGTTTTTTTAAGTTCTCGATTGGCCAGATCTGTAATTTTATGACTGTATACAAGATAAAGAGGTGATGCTACTTATTAGAAAACTGGACCTGGAGATGAGGAAGAAATGTGTGTAGTGCTAATTAAACATGACTCTGTATGGAGATGAAACCTGGACCCTGAGGAAATAGAAGAATATTTGGAAACCTTTAAACTATATTGATAGAAGAAAATAGAGAGGATGAAGTTGACAGATGGGGGTGATATCTGTCACCGGAATATGGAAATAACCTCCACAATGTACGATTAGTACATTCGGGCGTCCCCTAAGCAACGGTACATTAGTACTGGCTAATCTTTCCACAAACTGGGCTACACAGTACTAATATACCGTTACCCAGGGAACGCTCGAATGTACTAATCGTACATTATTTCCATGGAGGATCTTTTCATGTCCCGGTGTCATAAGGGTGATGGTGAGTATGATGGTGATAATAGTGAGTATGAGGGTGTGGAACCAATGGAAACACTTTAAACTAACTTAAGCCTAATTAACCAAATCCTGGTAATAGTTGCGGTTCTTTCGGAAAAAATACCCAAGTTGTCAGCCGGGAATCGAACCCGGGATCCCTAGGCTCGTAGCCAACTGCACTTACCACTACACCATAGGACCTCTTAATAGAGATGAGGGGTACCAATCGCCTGACTAATGAAGAGGTTCTAAGCTGAATAATCTAAAAGAGAACATTTTTTTCAGGTGATTACAAGAAGAAAGATTTACTACATGAGTCACATTATGAAATATGAATAGTTTATTGAGTGACGTCATAGAAAGCAAGTTGAAAGGGAGAGAGGAAATAGAGCACTCAATTTGGACAGGGCAAAGGGCCTGTAGAAATACAAAACACCTCATAATAATAGTAATAATAAATATAATAATAATAATAAATATCATAATAATAATAAATATTATAATAATAAATATCATAATAATAAATATCATAATAATAAATATCATAATAATAATAATAATAATAGTATACGCTATAATTTCTAAAGATTTCAAGGTTTATTTCATTTTCTAGAAGTCAAATTTAATATTTAAAATTATTTGAAGATGGAATACACATTCATTATTAATCTCAAAGCTCAAATGTAACATAGCAAATAATTATTTACATTTGTTGTTATAAATACAATATACCTTGCAGCAGCCATATTGTTTGTTTTTATGTTTCACCAAAATACGTCGCATCTCAATATTTCTAGTTGGAAAATATAAAAATACAAACAAAATATATTTTTATAATAATAATAATAATAATAGTATACGCTATAATTTCTAAAGATTTCAAGGTTTATTTCATTTTCTAGAAGTCAAATTTAATATTTAAAATTATTTGAAGATGGAATACACATTCATTATTAATCTCAAAGCTCAAATGTAACATAGCAAATAATTATTTACATTTGTTGTTATAAATACAATATACCTTGCAGCAGCCATATTGTTTGTTTTTATGTTTCACCAAAATACGTCGCATCTCAATATTTCTAGTTGGAAAATATAAAAATACAAACAAAATATATTTTTAAAAAAACAACAAATACCCATTAAACTCAATATTACAACATGCTAGTTATGAAAGAGAAGCAATTTTAATGAGGTATTTTCATGCTTCTCTGCGTAGAAACATTCGTCTCTTTCACTACGTTTTGGAATCTCTCTCTTTACGAGAGAAGGTCATCCTGTGACATATAATGACCTACTAATTAACTCCACATTGCTCAGTCGTCGAACCTTTGCACCAAAGTCGCACCATCCACCCCCACCCTTTCTTTTTCCCCTCTTTGTAACAAACCCTCTACATGCCCTCACTCGCACAAACACGAAAAATATACACGGAATGATTTCATCAAATCTGTTTGACGATATGACTGTTACGTTGATAGGATGAAAGGGGAATTATTTGGAATGGAATGTTGACATAAATGTGTAGATGAGAATTGGAGAGCTTTGAATAGAGTGAATGCTATGAGTAGTGGTGAATTTTTTCTTATAGGCATAGAAATCACGACAGCAAATAAAAATAATGCTTAGGTGTACCAATTCCAAGTACGGAAGGTAAATTTGAATATTCTCGTTGTTTGTGTGCTCGAATTTAATGTAGGGTTTCTACTTTAATATTGATTTATTTTTCAAAACCGGAGTTGAATAGATTTTATATCTGTAAAACCAATTTTGAAATGATTGGTACTACCTTGACCCAGTCTAAAGATAATAATTTAAAATACAGAATTAAGCCGTCATTAGGGAAGTCTTGAACAAATAAAGTGGTTCAGATAGTAAAAAAATAAAATAGTATGAGACCCCACTCATACTTTCTCTATTTCTTATCTTAAAATGGAGATATTTACTTAAAACTTGTAAGCTTTGTGAAACGAGATAGTTGACATTGATGCAGAACAATATGGGGAAAAAAAGAGCATTACATTCTACTAAAGAGCATAAATAAAATGATATACATTTTTATAGAAATGATGAGAAAAGAGGTTCATCTTTGTACACCAAAGAGCATATTGTGCGTTCTGTTAGGGCCATTTCACATGGGCGTTTCCTTGTCGCACGCATCTACCAGCCCGCGTCAGGTCCACCCTGCGTTTTGATTATTGAGTCTTTTATCACGAACGACTTCTTGCCGACGTATAGAGTGAATCACCAACTATAAAATAGTAATTAGAAGCTCCATCACAGCGCATTCATTAGCATGCTAGCGTACACCGAAGGATACACCAAAGAAAAAAACAAAAGATTGTTTGGGTTCACCCACTAAACAGTGTTCGATTGACTGAGGATGTGTTTCACTTGCTATTTGATAGATTAAGGCACCATCCACCTACATTTTTCAATTATTTTCTAGTGTCCATCTCATCATTTGACGATATATTGATTACCATAAGCCCAGAAATTTCAAGAAGGGTTAGTGATAGCAACATGAGAGCAGCTGTTACTGCAGCTGAAATTTCCCAGCTTCCAGTCACCGAGGGCTGGGGTGAGAAGCAAGGGGTATGAGGAATCAGACATGGCTTTGCACCAAAAGAGCAAAGCTACAACTGAAAACGCGCGGTAGCAACCGTCCAAGTGAAAGGTTTCCTTATCTTTATGTGATGTTGAGCAATGCCGCCACCACCAACCACCGAGAAAACGTCTCGGAAAGAGAGTTGTAATCAAGCCGTCGTGCGTTAGACCGTGTGAAAGGGCCAACTTGGACCTATGTATCTTGCTTGACCAAACCTAAAGCTGACGTGACGGTAAGAGACACGCGCGTGTGACAAGGAAACGCTCGTGTGAAACGGCACTTGGGCGTTTGATATTTCTTATTTTGATACCAGCATGAAATTTGGAAGAGAATATCTCTACTATGACATTGTTTGAAAACCATCGGGACACAATTAATATCATCCCCTCGGGGGCTTGGAGGGGGTTAAAAGTCATTGGAAAACTATTTTTTTTTGTTTCAAAAACAGCGCGTTTTATCAAAATACATCTTGAACAAATAATTAGCATCATACAATTATCTACAATAAAGGGTGACATCATTTTTGTGATATAATGAGTCGTTAGGCCAAAATATCGATTTGTAATACTTTAAATGTAAACACTTATCAAAATCTCGAGTTCGATTTTTTTAAGCTCACGATACTTCTCGCTTTAAGGGTTCGAGAGAAAGTAAATATTGGTTTGGTGAATTTGTTTATTTATTTTTTACTATAGCGTCTCCCTAACCGTTCGGGTTATACGAATATGTATTAGTTCCTATATAGAGTGTATTACGGATTAGGAAAGTTGACTTTTAGAAGGAATTTAGCCTCATTTTCGTAGATGGAGAGTGGATAGTGTACCCACATTTTCTAAGGTGGAGAATAGAAAACCATTTAGGGAAAACCATCCTCAGTTGACCCCACCCGACTGGGATTTGAATCCTAATATCCCCGACCTTTGCAGTCCAGACTATTGGCGAGTGTGACATCCTAGGGTAGAATACAATGTTAAAGTCATATTAACATTTTAAATGATCTAAAATAAATATTGTTAATCGTCGCTAAAATACAGAAAATACTCATAAAAATGATAAATGATGAAGTTAGTTTGGACCATTTTAGTTGCCCAAAAACTTCATCATTGACTGTTTAATATCGGTTAGTTAAATTATAACCACTCTACTGTATTATGTTTCGAATAGGCTATCAAAGGTGTAAAGTTGTGCTTTGGAAGGAAAGAGATGTAAAATAAAAATGGCAATATTTATTACGATAAATTCGTTAGCTAAACATTTATATCCCCTGTAATCGTATCAATAACTCCATTTAAATACTGGAGATCACTCTAAAGCCTAAGACTATCTTTCATTGAAAGTGAAATGTTAATCTAGTACACGTTAGCCAACTTGAAAGAGATTTATTGACCCAATAGGTTGTGAAATTAATTAAAACTATGCTACTTGGAGTTTACAAAGAGGAACTTAAGGAGAAGTAAACTTTATAGCCCTCATACACCAGCTTTAACGCCCCACACCCTCACCCACCCACCATCTAAACTCATTCTCCAAGAGTTTAGAAGTCACCTTAGAAAAAAAAAGTTTTACTGTATCAACAGGAAGTTGAAATATTGATTCTTTGACGTTGCATGTTACGAAGCTCTTTAGTTCTATGAATTATGAACTTTAGAATAATCACTAACGGAACTTTGTATATATTTTCTTCATTGCCTTGTAAAAGGTTTCCGTAGTAGCTTAGGACTGGAGGATGACGAAATAAATATAATCTACCTGCCACCTCGTCTCCCCTTTTTAGAGACAAAGCGAACATTTTATAGAACACCCCATGAATTGATCATTTCAATTCGACAAGATTGTATTTGTGATATTATATCATGTCAAGTAGAGGTAGATATTTACTATGTATAATAACAATTTTTGCAAATAAGATATTAATAAATTACAATGAACTCTAAAAGAAAGTTAGTGTTTTTAACAAATATTTGGCACAGCTATGAATGGGTTTTAGATGTAGTGTCCTCCCTTGTAAATTAGATATAAATTACAATACGTTCGTGCTATCCCTAGTAAATAAGCAATAATTTCCTCTAATTTAGTGTCATCCCCTGTAAAATAAACCCTCTAAATTTCACTACTATTTTCTCCTTCCTTGTAAACGAGCTTTATATTCCACTACTTGTTTTCCTTCCTTGTAAGCTAGCTATGCATCCCATTATTCTCATGCCCTCCCTTGTAAGCTAGCTATACATCCCACTATTCTTATTCCCTCCCTTGTAAGCTAGCTATACATCCCACTATTCTTATTCCCTCCCTTGTAAGCTAGCTATACATGCCACTATTCTCATGCCCTCCCTTGTAAGCTAGCTATACATGCCACTATTCTCATGCCCTCCCTTGTAAGCTAGCTATACATGCCACTATTCTCATGCCCTCCCTTGTAAGCTAGCTATACATGCCACTACTCTCATGCCCTCCCTTGTAAGCTAGCTATACATGCCACTATTCTCATGCCCTCCCTTGTAAGCTAGCTATACATGCCACTACTCTCATGCCCTCCCTTGTAAGCTAGCTATACATGCCACTATTCTCATGCCCTCCCTTGTAAGCTAGCTATACATGCCACTACTCTCATGCCCTCCCTTGTAAGCTAGCTATACATGCCACTATTCTCATGCCCTCCCTTGTAAGCTAGCTATACATGCCACTACTCTCATGCCCTCCCTTGTAAGCTAGCTATACATGCCACTATTCTCATGCCCTCCCTTGTAAGCTAGCTATACATGCCACTACTCTCATGCCCTCCCTTGTAAGCTAGCTATACATGCCACTATTCTCATGCCCTCCCTTGTAAGCTAGCTATACATGCCACTACTCTCATGCCCTCCCTTGTAAGCTAGCTATACATGCCACTATTCTCATGCCCTCCCTTGTAAGCTAGCTATACATGCCACTACTCTCATGCCCTCCCTTGTAAGCTAGCTATACATGCCACTATTCTCATGCCCTCCCTTGTAAGCTAGCTATACATGCCACTACTCTCATGCCCTCCCTTGTAAGCTAGCTATACATGCCACTATTCTCATGCCCTCCCTTGTAAGCTAGCTATACATGCCACTATTCTCATGCCCTCCCTTGTAAGCTAGCTATACATGCCACTATTCTCATGCCCTCCCTTGTAAGCTAGCTATACATGCCACTATTCTCATGCCCTCCCTTGTAAGTAGGATATATACTGCACTCCTGTCATGTATTTAATTGTAAGCAAGCTATACATTCCGCTACTTGCTTTTACCCCCTTGTAGACGATATATATATAAATTATATATATACACCCCTACTCTTATGTCCTCCCGATTAAACTAGATTTGTAAAATTAACAGGCTGTGTGAACTCCATTCCATGATTTTGTGTATCGATTTACATGTACTACTCATTAACTGATGGAAAGAAACAAACCATATAACTTATTTACCTTGCCTATTTTTAATTTGACAGTCAAAATGTTAATGAACAACAACTCTACGTTCTCGATATTAGTAAAACACTGATTCAATTATATCGAACCATTTAGACACAATTATTACTTTTATAGCTCTCTTGCAAAGTATTACATAACTTACACATAGAGGGATATGGGTAAAGGCAGTGTATTAAAATTATAATTTTTAATGAAAAGGCTAGTTTTGTATATAAAATAATATTTATTCAAAGGTGGATCCGCAGTGGTTTTATTGTTGGTTCTTTATCGCGTCAATCTACCCCCCTGGATTATCCACATATTCTCACTAACAGGGTAAAGAAAAGTAGGGTGTTATTTAAAAGAAATATACAGGCATTTGCTTCGATGGTGATTAGGAAACTTTTTAAGATGTATAAAACCCGATTTTGTGGTGGCATGGTTTAAGGTGCTATCCTCGCAATAAACTAGACTGCCAAAAATAGGAAATCGGGGATTGATCCCATTTAGATGTACTGAGGGTGTTTTTTTATAAATTGTTTTCCTCTCTCAATACATGTAATAGTGGGTACATTTCCTTTAAACTAAACCTTCCTAATCCCTAACAAATTAGTGTAATTAGTAAATAGGCTTATAAGCTTAACGGCTAGTAAGACACGGTGCTAATAAATAAATAAATAAACAAATACTTGGGATTAAACACCATAATATATTGTGATTTTGGTAGTAAAACCTACTTTAAGGTCTTATTTCTTATCATAATCCTAGTCCACATAGTATTTTAATAGGATTAAAGGCCTAACTGATCGGTAGTGGAAAGTCAGTTTTGTAAAGCCTTTAATCCTGCTAAAATACTACAATATAGTAGGATAATGGTTTGAAAAAAGATCTTTCACAACAGGCTTTCCAACAAACACAGGGAACCCAGCCGGGAGTCGAGATTTGACCCCCTATAAACCAGTCCAGAAGGGACTTACGCCTTTACCCACGCATGTAGTCTTTTTAAGCAAAAACCAATATTATTACGTGAAGTTGTTTTTTTATCACCGTGTCTTACTATCCGTTCGAGTTACACAAATATTTACTAATTACGCTAAAGATATATAGATGAGAACGTTTGAATTTAGAGGAAGTACACCCGCATTTTCTTGGAGGGCGTGTGGAAAAACCATTTAGAGGAAAACCACTCTCAGTACACCCAGTCAGGATTTTAACCCCAATATCCCTGACATCAGCAGTCTATTCTACTACAAGAGTGACACCTAGATCAGGGATAGACAAACAACGACCCACGGGCCAAATACAAACCGCCAATATTTTCAACTCAATCCATTGGATAAATAATGTAGATGTGTTCCGGCATGTTCCGTCATGTTGCCACCTTTGACTCTCAACATTTCTATGCTTGGTTAAAAATACCCCAAAAATATATATATGGCAATGTTCACATCTTCATATTCATGTGAAAAAGTATATACAGTCATGAAACTTACGAAAAATGATCTTATCAACCGACTTACTGATGAGCATCTGTCTTCTCACTTGAAAACCACCTCCTCACTCACACCTCAGCATATAAACCTTCTGGACGAACTATAAAACATACCAAGACACTGATGTATTTAAACTTATTCATGTCAATCTACTACGCATGTTTATAATTTTTTTTAAATGAATTTTGAGGAAAAGTTACGGAATAAAGGTCATTGGCCCATTCAATTTATTTCCCCCCAATTTGTCCCTCTTTTAAGTAAGTTTGGACAGCCCTGCTTTAGATCATTTAACTACCGAAGTGGGTGTGAAGGTCTTAAAGGCTTCACTAAGCACAACTTGAATTATACTAAGATATTTTGATTTTTACGATGGTACCCTACGTGGGTATTTTTTAGGTTTATATGTATTTTCTTAGAATAAACTTAACCACAATTTTAGTTTTAAAAAGCGAATAAAACATGAGAAATTATAACTTTTTTTTTAATTTCTGTTAAGATTATTTTAAAACATGTAAAACCATTAAGTGCTTGCTTCTTTACATAAAATTATGTAGAATATATATATCTAAAGTAACATAACAAAACCCTTTAAATACCAGAACCTTGATATAATGGAATTATAAATTACTACAGATGGTATCTACGAAAAGTAGAACCATTTACACCTTCATAAAATTTCTGAAGGGTGTTGGATGTTTGCTTAAAACAAAGTTCCTCTAAAATAATAGAACACTACGCTAGGACCTCAAATGCCAATTTATTTGATGAAGGTATCACCTTTTTTTTTTATTTACGAATAAGTGCTGCGTATTCTTTTGAGTCTATTGCCACCTGAAAACTACCATTAGCATGGCTAAGAGATGATTTTAAGGTCTCACCTGATATCTGTTTCATTTTGCTTTCTGTTACTTTCTAAACCTACTCTGTTCTACAAACCAATAAAAAATAGTATGCATATTAAGCTGCCAAAAGGTGAATCTATAAAGTAGCATAGGAACTGTTTTTATTCAACCGTTAAAGTCAAAATAATATTATTCAAATCTTGTTGGAAAATTATTGTAATGTGATGTAGGGAATTTGCATTTTGTACATGCTATGAAATTATATCATATTTGGCTAAAATAAACTCTGAGAAAATATATCAGTAAGTGGAGGCCAGTGCCAGTATATTAAATTATATATGTATTATTATATGATAATATTTATTAATATTATTCATATCTTTAAACTACATCTATCAGTTGCGATGTCAATAGAGATACTGTATCATTTAAATATCAATCATATAAGGCTCCGATGAAATTAATTTAAATGATAGATTTATTTATCAATTCATTTTGAAAACATTATTTTTTAAGCATGGAAAATTAAATATTCCTTATTAGTAAATATATTTAAAGCCATCACTATATATCTCCTTTAAACTACAATATTTTGTTTTTCAAGTAGTCAAAAAAAAAAAGCACCGCGTCTTACTAACCATTCAGGTTGTACGCGTATGTACTAACTACGCTAATAATTTTAGGGATAAGGAGGTCTATATTTATAGGAAGTATACCCGCATATGCATTAAGGGAGGGTGGAAAACAATTTTTCAAAAACCACCCTCAGTACACCCAACCAAGATTATAATCTGGATCCCCCTGTCATCGGCAGTCTAATCTGACACAATTGCAGCGCGTTAGACCATGCGGCCACCGAAGAGGGTAAACACTAAAAATTAATTATGTAATTTAATTATTAATAATAATAATATTTAGCACCGGGTTTTACCATACCATTCGGGTTATACGCTTAAGTACTAATTACGCTAATGGATTAGGAATTAGGGGGGTTGAATTTAGAGAAAGTGAACCCGCATTTGCGTGGAAGGAGAGTGGAAAATCATTTAGGAAATAACCACCCCCAGTTCACCCGACCGAGATTCGAGCCTTGATCTCCCCGTCCTCGGCGGTCGAGCTCAACACGACTAGCGCGAATGCCAACTACGCCACCGAGGTGGTTAATTTAATTATTGACGGTTAAAACTATAGATAATACGAGCATTCTTCCTTTAAAAATACAAACTACCAAAAATATGATAAAAAAATTGTTTTTATCAAATACATTTTATAAATAGAATAAATAATTTGTTTACATATTTTATTACTTTACAGGCTCTTTGCTTTTTGCAATAACTAGTGTTTTCACAAACTTCCAACCGATTAATCATAACAATTTTATTTTTTACACAAGTGGTATTCATTTATATCCTAATACACCTATTTATTTAAATAAATGTATTCATTTTACTTACCCCAAATCAGTGTTTCTAGTTATTACGTATTCTCTTAGCATCAAACGTGTAATAACATAGAAACACTTGTGTACGCCTGTATTTCTTGGCGTAACTAGCTAGTGCTTCTGCTGTTGCCAAATACAATCAACCACCATCCTTCATATTATCCCCCCCTTCCCCCTCCTTCATTCTCCATCCCTAACATGTTGCTGGGGGCAAGATCTTAACAAGTACACTCGTAGACAGAGAAATGTCGACAACCCATCTCTTTGAGAGGGAGTACAAAGGGGTTGGGGGATTACAAAGTCTAAAATACACTAAGGCTTCGATAATCCGAGCTTATTTGGGGGAAGATGAAATTGATTAACCAAATTCCAGATTTAGTTAAAATATTCGATAATCTACAAAACTAGTTATCAAAAATATAGATTATATTGTACTCTTCTTTGTACCACTATGCCGTAGCTTATAAAATAGTAGTCTATCAGCTAGACCCCGATTTTCATGTAAATAGTACCATTTCTGCGGTTAAGACGTGTGAGGTGTCATTTTATTCAGTTTTTTATTTAGTTTACGAATATAACAATCAAGAAATAAAAATTGGCAGCTTTCTCATCTTTTTTCATAAAAAGCGTTGAAAAAACTAACTTTATTTTATTATTTTCCCTAACCAAGCTTAAATTAAAAATTATATATATTCGTAAAAAATTTGTTAGGCTATAAATTCTATACAGAAAAGGCTCAGTTCATTTTTAAGTTTGAATATGAGTACTGCCACTAACCAAACTATAATGGAAGCACGTTTTCAAATATCAGGCTGCCGGTTCAAGAGTGCCGAGTTGCTACCAACTTAATCACGCTTGCTTGCAAATCAGATGGCAGCACCTGCCATTTGCTACGCTAGAAAACAATGTTCGCAGTGCAACCCTATATCCAAGCACCGTAATATTAAGTTTTTAAAAAGGCTGAAATATTGGGGGTGCTGAGAACCCCTGAACATATTTTTGGGAGTGCTTAGTGTGCAAAACACCCCTTAATCAGTGCCTACTATGGCAATATAGACATTGTACTCATACCATCCATGTTAGTATGGTGTGGGAGCCATCTGAAACATATTAGAGATCTCCTCTATATGGTGGTCTGGTAGTTGGCTCTACTCACATGGAGGCGTAATGTTGAATGACAAGAAGGTAAGAGCTCTGGCATAATATTGCCTCCTTTAAAGCAGTAAAAATCATACTTCAGTTTATTTACGTCCTCAGTTTTTTTTCCACCATACATTTGGCACACAAACTTCTCCAGGCTGGCATGTACGGGCTCACTCACCATACATTATTCTCGAAGGGCTTTTAACGAGTCAATGTATAGTGTGCAGCAGCGCTCATTAGCTTGAATGGCGTCCTATTTCCTTTGCCGTAAAATGCTGAAACGCTGTCACAGCTTGTGAAGCTATGAAATCCAATCAGAGCTTTCGTTAAGTCATCAGTGTTGAAGCCATTTAATGGTTTAGGGTTGTGCTTGTAAACAACGTTTTGAAGGTAGACAATCCTAACTTTTCCTTGCCTTTCCATTCTCACATAAACTTGGCATTTAATGTGTTCAATGAAATCCAGCAGAATGATTAGGACATCGGCATCATCGGCATGAATAACAACTACATGGATGTTGCTTCCTCCAACATGTGCAGAATGTAAGGCTTAACCTTGTGTCTGCCTCTTTATGGTCACAATCAAGTTCAGTAAACTCTGTCACTTCAACAGACGTTGCTTTCAAGACTTACTTTCATTAACAACGAACATAACTCTACTCTGCAGTTTCTTTTAATAGATGGGTACTGTCCACAAATCAATTAGAAACTTAATAATGTTGGCTTGTTTGAAATAGCTGTGAAGAACTGTGGCCAAGACTTAACTTTGAAACCTTCTTTGATATTTGCATACAATGCAGGTGTAGTATTATCTTGCTGGTGAACTCTTTAATCAAGTTAGTTTTGTAAAGATCAAAAACTCTATTGATTCTGTTTCCTGAGCTTTGGAGTAACTTTAGGAATAATGTATCACCATTAGAAACCATACTATGTTTTGTGAATATCAGTAATCAACTAATCATTACACATAATCATTATTAAATTCAATTTATTATTCATGGCAATTCAGTTCGGTGGATTTTAAGTTTATTAACTTTGCATGATGCATTTAAGACCCTGGATAGAGAAATATTATTCAGGTTTACCCCTCGTTAGGGCGTTTGAACTTAAAAATGAACTGAACCTTTTTTTAGAGAATTTAAGGCTAAAAAAATGTTTTACGAATATATATTTTTTATGCTTAGTAAGGGAAAATGTTTAGTCATGGCAAAAAAAAAGTACATTTTTCAACTCTTTTTAGCAAAAAAAAATGAGAAAACTACCAATTTTGATTTATGGGTTGCCATATTCGTAAAACACACAAAAAACTGATTAAAATTACACCTCACACGTCTCTACCGCAGTAATGGTACTACTTTTTAGGGTAAACGAGGTATACATATAGCGTAGAGAAGTTATGTATTTATTTTAATATACAATATATTTATTACAAAATAGTAGCACTATTTAAACATTGATTAAACGGAAAGTGAACTGGATGGTACTTCTTGCACATAATATAGTAATAAGTAAAGAAATACTTCTCATTATAGAAATAGTAGTAGATAAAAAACTTCTGCCTACATTACACTAATAAGTTAAAAGAATATTGCAACCATTGCTTGGATTAATTGGAATCTGGATTAATGAGGTCCGGATTATCGAGCTTTTAATATACAAACATACGGTTAGTGTAACTGAATC
>CABFWB010000168.1:425389-442886 GCA_902151455.1 Timema bartmani | reverse complement strand
AGAAATACCTCAAATAACTTTTAAAAATATAGATGGAAATATTTGTCATAAGAACACTCCTTTTAATATAATAGTTTAGTGCTGCCTTCTGTTAGACGATCATGATACCTTTTTAATGTATTTTAGACTATAGGTAAGAGAGCTACCCTTTAGGTTAAATGAAGGTTACATTTTCAACTACGACAATGTACGACCCGTACAACAGAGTAAAGTATCATTATTCATTTGAAAATATTTCTTATACTCACGTGACATTGTTTAAATTCAAGACAAACTTTATTTATGAATCACAAACACAAGACCTCATGATTCAAATATTTACAAACTTATTTCTTTTCATAGCCAATCCTAGATGTGTCAAAAGTTTTCAAGGCAAAATAAATCACACTATATAAACATTTTCTTGTAAATGTAGAATAACTTTTTAAAAATGTCTTATGAAGATTTTTAATAAAAAGGAATTGTATCGATTCAATCTGAAAATAGAAATGAAATTAAAACTCAAATTGTATTGTCAGAGTATCGTAAATAATATGAGTTGTAAAACTAATTTATTATTTTTTATTTGGTATGAAATACTGTACGTTGTGTAAGTATTTTATTTATTTAATAAAGAGAAGTGGAAGAATGTTAGAACATATATAAAGCTTTGTGTTTTAAATTGTAGTATTTTTGGCACGTTTTATATTATTTTACATTAATTAACGTATTCAATGAGGCAGGGCTACAAATTGGAATAAATATATAGATTTTATATTCATTGACAAATTATATAAATATTTAATATTAACTGTAACCAATTCTTTAAATAATGTTGGACACAAAATATTACTTTCCTAACTACGAGTACTTTTAATTTGAAGTACCGGGCGTTTCCCGGGGGGAAACGTGTTAATTTAGTTTTAGTTCGTGGAAGGTAACGTTAAATTTTAAATTTCCGGATTCAAGGTGCACATATTACTGCATAGGAATTGGCAAGTTTTAAAATTTCATCAATGCCCATTACAAACTCTTCATTTTATTAATATATATTATATGTATAGATTAATCGCGTAGTAGAAAATGAATGACATGTCACGAAAGAGATTTTTGTACGATACCCACATGGATGTTTCTCTTTTATGACTTCTTGATTTGGTTCAGTTGGTTTTTTTAGGTATCAACTGTTGGACCGATAAGATTGAATGTTACATTTCCAGTGGCGGACGGTCAACACGAAAAGGGACGGCATGTTAACCCTACTCTTTGATCTTTGTCGGCAGCCACAGTGACATGAGCTGTCTACAGGTTCAGACAGCTCACTGGACCGTGGCTTTCTCTGGAGAAATGGTAGACTTTTACTATTGCGTCACACTTCACTATTAGATTCTGTTGATCCTCAGTGGTAGAACAATACATATCTTACGAGTATTTGTCAGTTCTTTTAAAATAACATTACTTCTTATATATTGCACTTAAACCTCTCAAACATGTACTTATAAAATTAAATATTAATTTGAAAAATATATTTCAATTAAAATTATGGCGTGAATGTTTTTCCAAATTAACTACAAAATAAAAACATCTCAGTCGAAAAATAGTATAAACCTAAAATAGTAGAAATTGATTCATGTTTGACCCTCAAAATTTCAGATAAATTATCTATAAGCATTTTAAAATGTTGGTTTATCTGCTCATCTAATTTAAATTACCATAGTACTTAAACACAAATATAATAAAAAGAATTTGAAAATGTGAATATATTAAGAAGGATTTAAACTTGCCCATATAGTAGTTTTGATATAGTTCTTCCCGTGTAAAAAGTTTACTAACAATAATTTATTTGTATATGTAATGTATTTGGTAAATTATTCCAATGTTAGTTTTCTCCGGAATTTAAGATAATCTTCTTCATTTTTATCTCAAACCAAGCATAGATTTAGCTACAATGTTAATCCCCAGTGATTCGAGTAATTTATTTCAAGTGAATGAATTTGAATTAATTAATCTATATAACATTACAAGGCTCTCAAGTTTTCATAGCTGTAGAAAATATTTACAAAAGTTGGCTTATCCTGTACGCATTTTAAAATAAATTGTTTTAAAATTTTAACATGTTTACTTTTCATTATGATACTTCACTTCAAAGAATATAGATTTTTATAAGTGTATATGGATTTTGTTAACCTTTTAACACTAAACATAACCCATAGTTTTAAAATCATAAGTCTTATAAAACTATACGATGATGATAATAGTATAAAATATTTAAAAGTTTTATTTTCAAAAATAGGATTTATTGTAATCATATAAAAATATTTAAATTAAGTTTTAAGTTTAGATATCGCGTAAAGAAGAAAATATAAATTGATGAGATCTAAGGAACAAATACGATCATAGCCGATTGTACCATCGTACCACTACACCAATAATAAATTTAAGCTATACAATAAATAGCCTTAATCATATAAAAAATAAAGATAATGTTTTAGTTACACCTCTATTTTGTTCTTATTTCTAAATAATTAAAATATGACGCATGTAATAACTGTATGTTTTATGTGTTTATCTGTCTCCCCCTCATATCTTTTTAATTAATGTATCGTCTACGACAAAGCTTTCTTTTAGATCACAAAATGGAAACGATGACTTTAAAATTATTATATTTATTTTTACTTTTTTGAATCAGCCGATTATATTTATTGAAAGATGTTGAAGATAGTAAAAATAATCAACTTCTTCGGGCATACCTTCTCCCTAAAATATATTACACTTATCACATTTATAATTCTTTTTTCCTCAGGGATGCAAAACTATAAAATTTGCTATTATACAAATATACTTTGAAATTCAATAAAAATTGCCCACTGTAAAAAACTAATTAAATTACTTTAAATATTACTGACATATCATTAGGATAGATATATATTTTAATTAAAGGGGCCATCATTTTGAATGATTAATATATTTGTTTCCTTATACTTTCTTTCATATCAAATCAATTCGGTATATTCATAGTACTTCCCTTGACTAAAAATAATTTATAATTATTTTGTGTTTGCAGCCTGTATTAAATAGAAAAATGGTTTCCCAAAGCATGAGATTTTTCTCTTAATAATGATTAGTAATCACACATAATTTTGAGCTTCTAACATAGGTGAAATAGATAGTACTATAAGCAAAATCTGTTAAACTACTTTTCCACTATACACTTTTTTTTTACGAATAAAAAATATCCATCCACATCAGTGCTGGATGTCTTTCTGAAAAATAGTATTTACTTGCTTAAAATTTTCCCTATTGCTGATTGCTCATTAATGCTAAGTTTGACCGAGCTGTCTCCTGATTGGAATTAGTTCCATAGTGTAGAGTATGACGTTACTCTACCGTCACGTGATACCGTGGTCTTTCTCTCTGGCTTCTACGCGGGCGGGACCACAGTTAAACTCTCATTCACTTTTGGACACTCACTTTACTAACTTACTTTGGGTCAGTCGAATATGATAGTGCTTGCTTACACACCAAACGAAACAGTTGTATCAGACATTGTTCTTTACAAATCAACTGTGATTGTAACACTACACGAACCTGTAAACTTTAAATGTTTAAGAAAAGCTTTCAGCTACTATCAATTAATAAACGTTCAATAATCTGGCATCAAACATTGTTCTTTATTAACCTGTGGTTATAACCAAAATCAGCACGCTTCCTGTAACTAAGTGGTTAAAAAGTCTAGTGAACAACAAAAAACAACAAGAAAGGAACAAAAAATATTTCATTAGTTTAGGTGAAGAGCAGACCCATTTGGATTAGTTTGGTATTATCTTTTACAATGTTAGTCTAGGTTTATTTTGCTTCGGAAAATGAATTAATTTATTCCATATTTGAATTTTTGGTAATGTTTTGTAAGGATATTGGTTGCTAAATTTCTGGCATAAATTGTTAAATAATATTTTTGATTTAATTATTAGTTGTAAATACTACCATATGAATATGTAATACTATCATAAAACACTTGTAAATGATGATTAATTCTAAGGGATGGGATGAAGTTCCGTTACATGGTTTCCAGGTAAGAATTTCAAAGGGTGTGTAACTGATCCTTATTAAAAACTCTTACTTTACACCTTACATATAAATGTAAAGACCATGTTGTTCTCCATAACCTTAGAGTAAGTAAAGCTATCTTGTGGAAATTAAAATAATAAATAATCTCCACAAAAAACTATTGAGGTTTTATAAGGGAATTAAATAAAATCTATGAATGTTTAAAAGTAGATTTTACTTTCTCTCAACCTCTTGTACAAAGAATTATTGTGATCTTAAAAAAAAAATTTACTCGAGAATGTGATAAATGTCGAAGTTTCATGACTCCCTGAAACTGAAAAAAGTGATTTTTGCGATGTTATACAACTCGGACTAAAGCCAAAACCATTTTACTGGTCGGACTAAAACTTGCTACCAAGGATTTTTATAAGACTCCTACAAAGAATTGGAATTGGATAACCAACCCTGAAATTAGTGGTAGTTTACTAAAAGGCAAAAAGAGAAAGAGTTGATTTTATTGAAATTCACCTAAACCATTTTTAACATTACAAACAAAATGCTGATTTTTATTTTCCCATGAAAATTAATCGGTAGGTTTATTTTACATATACAAAAATTTCCAATATTGATTTTATCCATGCACCTATTTGAGATACGAGAAAACTTTTCATTGTAAACACGTAGTATAAATTAAAATATTTTATTTAAAATGTAGTTTTATAAAATCAATCGTTTCTGGGGCTCTTTGAAAATATTAATATGATTCGTGTATTAATCACAACTTGTGAATGTGAGCAAAGCTAGGCCTCCACCGTGGTTCGGATCCCACGTTAAACTGTAGGTCCTCCATTTCATCTCATAATCACCCTACTATTACACATTAGCGTAAGTGCGTATAACCCGAACGGGTAGTAAGACGAGGTGCTAATAATAATAATAATAATAATAATAATAATAATAATAATAATAATGATTGTTATTCTCTTTGGTGAACAGAGATATTCCTCTTTTGTCAATGTTTCTGTAACCATGTCTATTTTTTCATTTATACTCTTTGGTGTAGTGCTTATGCAAAAATGTGCATTATTTTGTCTCACAATTCTCACGAGTATTAAGAAAATGTCTCTATTTTAAGATAAAAGAGGGATAAAGTTTGTGTGATACAATGTACCATTTATTTTTCTTTCACACAAAATATTTAAAAAAGTTTAAATTTTTAAAAAACACAAACATAATAATATGAATCGATTCAAAACAAAATAAATACGGTTTGTAGTGTTAATAGTATAATAAAAATAAAAAGATAAACTTGACAAAGTCAGCCAAGTGGTACTTTGTTTCTTGGGAAGCATCAATCTGAGAGCTCGCGTAATTTTTCAACTATATTAACTTCTCTCTATGTTCTAAAACTAACTTAGGTCAATAAACTTCAAGAAAATCTTTTAATTTGGAATTTAAATTTCAAAGCAAAATATTTCAAATATCGATCACAGCTGGGGACACATTTAATACAATAGCGTCGTTGATATTTTGTTGCGCAGTGACACTTTAGTGATATTAGTTAAGGTTAATTATTATAAACTATCCCAACCTATTTGAACTAACCTTTTTAACCTTCCATGTGGCAATAAATGAGAATTTATATTGTGTTGGAAAGTGTAATATGGTTAAAATAAATGGTATAATACAGAATGATGAGTTTACAAATTTGAATGGTGAGCTGTCTGTTAATACGGTATTTTAGGACAAGACATTTTGGGAAAAACTTTTGTGGCCACATGAAAGGCTAGGTTTTGTTAGGTTGGGATATTTTATAATGATAAACATATATTAGAGTGTTTATCAAAACATTTTTGTTCTTTTGATGTCATCTATGGACATATACGTTTATTTAAATATTTACGTTCTTATGTGATTTAGGTGATTACGTTTTTAACGATATAATATTATAAAATTAAAAAACTATATTAATATTGTTACTATTCGATTAAGTATAGCCTTGTTTTGTGTATAGCACTATAAATACAGTTTTTTGTGTTAGATGACAAGACATACTTTTAAATATATGAATTTCATACTATCCCCCTATTTTTTCAGTGAATGCAAATCCTGATATTAAAAATTAGAGAATCATCTATATACACATATTTACTGATTTATTTTGGATGAATTCTGGAGTTATTAGTATTCCCCAGACTCTAAAAATAGGTATAATATGGTTTTAGAAAACAATTTTTAAAACTAGTGTACAAAATAAAGATAAAACTAGCTAAAAGATCTTTGAACACACACAATAGTCTCCTAGGACAATAATAGTGTATTATTTTATTTGATGAGATCCGTACTAACTTGGTAAAGACTAATTATTTTGAAAAATGTTGTTATAATTTTAAGGTTCCCTAATTGTAACACAAAAAAACCAGTTACACTTATAAAAGCGGTCAAACTTTTAAAATAGATGGAAACAGAAATTACATTTTTGAAAAGTTATTTGAGTAAGGTAGCAAATATTTTAAAGGATATAAGCCCAAATGGATAGACACATAAATCTACATTTAGATATAAGTAAAATATTATTATTTAACTATTATTTGGTTCATACACTAAAAAACTTATTTTAAATCTGAAAGCAATTCTTATAGCTCTAGCCAATACGTTTTTCACCTCTCTATCTAATTCTTAAACTTGAACATTTGAATGTGAGGTTGAACATTCGACGTCATTTTCCGCCAACTTACCCTCCTTCCCTTTACCTTATTCACTTCTACCCGCTTCACACACACACACACACACACTTGGAATTGAACCAATAGCCTTTCCAGACCAGTCTATCACTTCTCATCCTTTCAACTTTAGAAGTATGTAATGTTGCACGAGTTTAATATACGATAGGAAAGGAATAAAATGGAAAAAAGACCTTCGCCGATTTACAAAATAATTTCCTGTCAGGTACAATATTCAAAACGTCTATAACATATGGAAATTATTCTCCTAATGGAAAGCAAAATATTACCATGGTTTTAAAAATGCTTCTTTTATTTCATAGAATAATTATTCAATTTAATTTCCTTTTCGTGTTTAAAATAAAATCTAGCTAAAATTGAAAAAATACAGTTATTAAACTTTTGAATCTTACTATTTACCTCATATAGCGATTTTTTTAAAAGGACAAAATCAATAATAGCCTGAATGAATCTCTACTACATGCATCTGAAATCGAAAACAAACACACAATTGCTAGTATCAAGATAAGCAAAACTCCCGTGTGTAAAGTATTAATTTATATTTTTCTTTATCTTACATGTTTTATTAAAAATATGTAACTTTAATAATTTTCACGACCGATTGATTAATTTATAAAACGTATCATACAAATTGCTAATAATAATAATAATTGCTATACTAATCTCCATGTGTGGGAAACTTCGTCTCTTATCTTACATGACGAAAACCAATTCTAGGTGTTCGAAAACAAGGTATTTAGGAAGAGATATTTAGTTCAAAAGCGATGAGGATACTGGGGAATAGAGAAAGTTACATAATGATTTACATACCCTGTACCTATCACAAAACATTGTTAGGATGATCAAGCTTGAAGAATAGGGTGGGTAGGATATGTGGTACGAATGGGAAAATATAGAAAAGTATTGGTAAGGCATTTATTTGCGAACACAATGGGAAGGCACCTTTGGGAAGACCTAGACACAAATGGGAGGATATCATAAATAGACCTGAAAGAGATAGGTTGTGTTGAGGCGGACTGTATATAACTAGTTCAAGATAGTGATAGGTTGTAATGAGGTGGATTGAATATAGCTAGCTCAAGATAGGGATTAGGGTGTAATGAGGTGGACTGGATAGAGCTAGCTCAAGATAGAGAAAGGTGGTGTACTTTTGTAAGTGCTGCAATGAACTTTCGAGTTCCTGGTGCCATAGAGTAAGTAGGTACTAATTGTTTGCCACATAAATAAAACAATTTTTTGATCTTTAACAAAACCACATGTGAATTATAATTAATAGATATGAGTATATCCTATTTTCTATTCATTATAATGTCATAATAACGTGATATAAAGTAGAATTTACTGTGTTTTAAAAACTTTTCCACTGTCATAAAATATCAAAGTTTAGTGATTCAACTATACACAGCTCCAGATTTTAACAACATAAAACTATTTTCAATTATAGTATATTATCGTACATAGTGACAAAAGCCGAAATAGTTGTATTTAATATACTTCTAAAATATTGTATTCTGTTACTTACATATGCAAATGAGGTTGATGACATAGCCCATGCGTCCACCGATGAGGGAAATAACTTGTTAATATGTATTCCTCTTACACTTTAGTGTTCCTTAAAATGGTAGCATCATTCTACTACCATTGGGAGTTGCATTGTGTATGTTTGTATGCTAATATATTATATATTACTATTATTATATACTTTCATTAGCTATTTATACATGTAAACATCTAATTAAAGTGTATATATATATACATTTAGATAGATAGTAAGAAAGCGAAATAGTTCATACAGGTACGTACACACACATATATATATATATATATATATATATAGAGAGAGAGAGAGAGAGAGAGATTCTTCTTCTTCTCAGGTCAACAGCCCGAAAATGGGTTTGATGTCATTTCTATCCATCCAAAGCTGGGCATGTACTCAATCCTTCAGCCGGTTAGTGCTGCCTACACCATCTGAGAGAAATCCAAGAAGTGTGGTAGTTCCCCTTCGTCATCCACACTGAATTTCTATGAGTGAACGTGAAAAGGCCTACCAATTTTTTGGGAAAGACATGTCCACTTACCTTCCAGGATTCTTTTGCATGGCCACAACTGACATACTGACGGCTTGCTCATACAAGTCATACTCTATTTAATCTATACTAGAGTATAAGAGCGAATAGAAACAAAATATGAACTGTATACACATTTCCACTACCAACATCGATGGGCACGTGAGTTAAGGCGTCAACCTCTTCTGGTCTAGTTTTCTGGTTTCTATTACTTGGAGATAGTGATACCAGCCTTGAGTACAAAGGGTGTTATTTTTTTCTAAATAGTTTTCAACTCTAATTTCATAGAAATGTGGGTAAATTTACTGTAAGATATACCTTCCTTATCTCCATATAACTAGTGTAAGTATATAGCCAACCCAGACGAGTGGTAAGACGTGGTGCTTACACATCAAATATTTTATATAGATATTAAACGGTACTTAATTATTGTTATTCATTAAATTTAAAAAACAGATTCTTATTTTAGTTGAGGACCTTTTGAGAAGAAGTCTTTCTTTAAAAAAATTCAACTTTTTAACACTTTTTAATGCAGATGTTCGTTGTGAACAAATTGCACAGTTAAAAGATCTGACTCTTGACGTTGCTTGAGACCAAGCGGCCAACTTTTCGGAGGTACTTTCGGCTTTTCGGTGTTTAATAGTATACCCTTGAGAGTCATAAACAGAACTTGGTGTAGGGGAACATGGGTAAGAGAGATAAACAAAGTTTAAATAAAGTTTTAACATTCACAAAAGATAGATAAAGAGAAGAATTATGTTGAAAATGGTCCTTTAGGATACATGCTAATGATATTGATAAACCAAAATCAAAATGTAATTATCAATACAGAGCAAAAGATTTGGTAATCAACCAAACAAACATGAATTAATGGGTTAAGTAGCCAAGCTATTATTGCTTATGATCACGGCTATAGCCTAAATATAATACACTTTAAGTTGAAAAATTATATTGGAACACAAGAATCTAACCCTGGACCTTTGACTTAGTACGTCCATGCTCTTACCATTGAGCTATCTTGGAGTTGTCCCATGCTCAGTCATTCTTCACTCAATTTTTAGGGTAGAGCTAAAGGTCCAGAGTTCAATTCTCATGTCCAAGTGTCATTTTTCAATTTAAAAATATAATAACAATTAAGCTAGTCTTAATATTAAAAATATCAAATATATAATAACTTTAGCCGACAGCCGGTCATCAAACATGATAGTGATATTAATTAGTAAAATATTTTATTAAAAAAGTCAAAATAATTATATTAAGAATATTAATCCTACAAACCAAACAAATATTGATTATAATTTTTTTTAAGTTTTAATTTGATTAATCCGGAATATGTTAAGATGACCAAAAAAATAAATGCCTCAGAAATTATCTATATAAATCCTTATAGGTATATGAATGCGCTTACTAGCATATAGTATGTTATCATTGGAGAACTATTAAACACAATTAAAAAAACTCCATGGCTTTATCAAGTGTTAAAAGTACTCTCCAACAAATATCAAGCATTGTATGGACATAGAATGAGTCGATACATAAACAAAATAAGCTATTTTAAAGCACTCTAGTTAAAGCACTCGTCCTATAAGCGTTGTGTATTAGTAAGACGTATTTACCAGATTGAACTCTTCAATATATATCAATAAATTTTATATCTGATAATTTATTTTTGCAGTATTCTTTGCTATTTTTAATTGATAATACATAAATTATTAGATTATTAGTAATGTCACTTTAAAAAATATTATATTTGTCTTGAATAATAAATATATTGACAAATAGCTTGAAATTTCTCACCAAACAATTACAAATTTATTTCTTTAAATTATAGAAAGTAATATTTGTTTCAATATTTTCCTACCTGCTTAGGTGCCCGCATGGTCTAAGCTCTAAGGCATCTTTCTTTCAATAGACTAGACTGCCAATAACAGGGAGATCGTAGCTCGAATCCCGGTCGGTTATATTGAGGGTAGGTTTTTTTCCTAAATAGCTTTCCACTTTTCCTCCACGTAAATGCGTGTACCCTTTGACTAAATTAAATCTTCCTCATCCCTAGCACATAGGCTTTATTAATACATATACGTTTATTTTATTTATTAACTTGAGGTGTTTAACGTGCACTTTCTAAACCTACCGATTATATCAGCACTAGAGAATTTCTATAAGGGAAGGAGAAAGGGCCTACCCATTTTACCAGGAAAGGTATTTTCAAATACCTTTCAGGCATCTTTCACAAATCACAATATATATGGGACCACAGGCTTTACTTCCCCACCAAAGAAAGCTGTGCTATGACATTTCATCAATCTAGAAAAATCTTTCAACCCTGAATGGGTTTGAACCCACTAGCATTGGGTCCTGAGGCGAGCACTTTCAACCAACACCATCGAGGTCAACTATATGCGTAGAACCTGAACAGCTATTAAGACTCGGTGCTTGAAAAAAAATTTCTTGCCCTATTTTTACTCCTCCTGAATAGTTAACAGCCCATGATTACTGAAGTGTACAAGAATAGCCTTTTTTTTTATGACGGAAGCGTTTCCACCCACATGTTTTGTTACATTTACACTCGAATATATGAATTTATAACATTTCTTACAAGCGAAACCATTTTTAACCCTTTTGAACAAAACACAATGACAAAACATTCGTTTTTTTTAAAAAAAGATAAAATATTCCTCTCCTCGGTCTTCCATAAAACGCAGGATGGAAGTTTATAGCTAAGAAAACATGGATGGTCCTAGTTTCAATTTCCTCCTTTACATCAATTTTACGTTGGAATTGACGTTTACAGGTCTATGTTGACAATGATTTACAGAAGTTCATGAAATTTTTTTATGTGATGGAAACTTTATTCAAAATATTGGATCACAATGTAGCCTTCAGTGGAGAACACAATATTTTTATAAAATTATCCCTCATCTTTCATTTGGTATGTCCATTGTTCATTCATGTTACTTGTATTATTTCTGAAAAAGCCTGGATGGTATTTTGAATTTCACAAAGTTTGTACATAACTATTCTGCGAGTTTTCCCATTTTGTTTTGTGTGTGTGTGTGTTTTTATAAAATTAATCTTAACTTTTTGGTAACTACGTTCACTCTATTGACTGCACAACATTAATATTAGGTCCATAAATAATCTTACTACCCAACAATATTTCACAGAAACTACAGTACGGAAAAGAATAAACATTATATTACTGTCATTGATGGTTTTATTTAGAACGCGTTTGGTGATAAAACCATTGAAAATATATATTGGCGTGGATACCTTTTTATTTATATAATCTAATTAATTTTTTTATTTTTGAGGGGACTATTTTTATCTGCGGATTTATCGGAAAATATTTATAAAACAATACATTGGCACGTTTATGTTGCTGTGACATTATCTTCGGTTTGGACAGTAAATTTATTCAATGAAGAAAGTAGATATATTAGGTAATTAATTTAATGGACACACCTAAGTGAAAATAGAAAATCCTTCCAAATAGTATAAATATACTTTATGACACAGGCTAATGTGCATATATCGAGCCTACTTTAAAATACCAGTAATCATTGTTTTCGATAGTTCAACACGTTCTTCTAAAACATATTGATCTCATTACTATAATTAATTACTTTATTCATTTATACATATCTAAAGTTTTATAAAGTTTTTTTTACCTTTAACACATAAATGTCACTCTTTCCCTAAACTTGTGGGGAAAAATGTTGAAATAACTTTCCAACAAATAGAATATACATGAATGTACACACATCCAGACATATTCCAGTTCATTACTATTTCCTAAAAATTTGGTACAATTAGGTGGTTGCGTAACTCTCGCAATAGACTGGATTACCGATCACGAGGAAATCGGATCTACTGAGGGTGGTTTTCCATAAATGGTTTACAATTATCCCTCCACGTAGATGTGAGTACACGTAATATAACTTAAACCTTCCTTGTCCATAATCCAATATTGTAAAACATTCGGATAGTTGGAAAGAGTAGCAATACACAGTGCGTTACATAACAAATATAATGGATGTACCCGAGATGGTTATATGGCCAAATGTATATTATCACACGAGTCACTAAATGAGTAATTTCCTTTCCAAAATATTTTAGTTGATCAGTAATGTTTTATCTCCCGGTAGTAGCTTTGGTTGGACGGGAAAATGTGTAGTTTCCATGTTCAATTACCGTGGTCGCCTTACAGGAGAGTTGGTTGAGCCGCCATGCAGGACGGAGTTGAGGGTTGTCCACCTACAAACGTAACAGGGGCTTACTAATCAAAAGCTTCTATAGTCTTTACTCTAAAGAGGAACGTTAAAGCAACGCAACGCCTAGTCTTGTGTTATTGTGTTTCGTGGAGATAATATGCACTCATCCACGTATACTATGAAACAAGGAAATGTTTGAGGTGGGCATAGGGAAAAGCATTTCAACGTTACCTAAAGCATACTTCTGAATACCTACATTTTATTCGTTTAAACATATCTACGGAATATATACAAAAGTTTATAATATATTTGACAGCGTTTTAGATAGGAATGTAAACTTGTATAGCCCTTAATTTCTAAGTATATATTAGTTATTAGAAAGTAAAATGAAAATTATTATTTTGTAAATACAACGCATTTCTAATTAATTTTATACGAGATATTTAAAGTATATAACAATCTGTGTTTATGTTAGTGAAAAAATACGGGAAAGAAGTATTATAATCTAGGTTACAATAACTTTTATCAAATAAAATTAGTTATAACCAAGAGAGAGCTTGTTAACAGTTGGAATAAGTACCTATAAAAGGCAACTTCAATCTATATGTATTTATATATCTTGGGCCATGTGAGCTATATTTTTAAATAAATAAATTTAAATATTTAATTAGAGGCCTCTACTTAAATGTATATAATAATACAAATAATTATTTATTTACATATAATTATTTATTAATATTTATTTATAAATAATTATAGGCTTTTACTTATGGCTGTCCATTATAAAGTTCTATATATTATGTAATATATATGTTAACGGCAATGTGTGTCAACCAGGCTTTCTATAAAATGCCTAGGCCTTCTATAAAATTCCTAAGTGGTTTAATCAACGTATGAAATAAATTAATGTTGCTGTTGTATTTAATACTTTCCATAGGAAATTTAAAGAATAACCAGTCTTTATATACTACCGAGAATAATAGCTAGCCTAACCTTACCTAACCTTACCTAACTACCCTATTCTAAAATAACCTTACCTGACCAACTTAAATCCTAGGAATTAGGTTAGCCTGCAATAAAACGACGCAAGACTTACATAGAACTGGATAAAAGAATTGATAACATGTACCGGGAATTCAAAAAGGCAAAGAATTTGAAAATAAGTATGAAATACAACAGCAAAACTCATTTATTTCATACTTTTGCCAAAACCACCCTGGCATTATATAGAAAGCCTAAGAATTTTATAGAACGCCTGGATTTCACATATTGCCGGTGATATATATATTAATACTCGGGTTAATGTTGTGCACTTATGTAGATGAATAAAAAAAACTTAATGGAAAAGGAAGTGGTATTTTTTCGAAAATCTTTGATTTTATTGGCAATTCAACCATAAATGACTAATAATTTCAAAATATTTAATTAAGGCATAGTATTGTTCGTCAGCCCAACTAGTCAACCACGAGTGTTTTCATTTATGTTTCTGGAAGCTATCAGGTAGATCTCACAAGCCAATAATAGACTTTGTCTTAAACTAATGGTTAATGTATGACTATGGGCATGTAATAGGTTTGCATGTAAAAGTGACATATCATTATTGTACTAGTAAAATGTTCTTTAATTGAATCCGGAGGATAGAAATAATTTTTAATTGTGTATGCTAAATTTTGAAATACACTTTACTTGAGAACAATATATTTCGTCTTTAAAATTCTATAATATTTTAATATAATAGTTAATATCAACCATGTACGAACAGCTCGGATTCATCAAAAGAAATCTGGACCGTTCATATCGTAAATAAGTTATTTATATTATGGTTTTCTATCGTTGCTATAAAGAGGACAACCACAATTCATTTGAATTGTTGAAAACTTTAGATGAATTTACATATAAGTTCAAACTTTCAACTCTTCACAAAAGGAAAAAAAAAATCAGATATCACAAACTTTTTATACCAAATAAAGGAAATATATCAACTAGAAAAACTAACTTTAACTTCACACTTAATATTTAGTTAACTTTGGGAATGAAAAGACGTTTCAGTTTCCAAGTAATGGAAACCTTTGTTTCTTTTGTTTTGAAATTATTCGTTTGTGAAATTATTATGATTTGATGGCTTAAACATAATTATGTATATTATGATGCTTATTCCTATTTTGAAAGCAATTTTTAAATAACAAATATAATGGATGTAACCGAGATGGTTATGTGGCCAAATTTATATTATCACATGAGTCACTAAAAGAGTAATTTCCTTTCCAAAATATTTTAGTTGATCAGTAATGTTTTATCTCCCGCTAGTAGCTTTGGTTGGACGGGAAAAGTGTAGCTTCCATGTTCAATTACCGTGGTCGCCTTACAGGAGAGTTGGTTGAGCCGCCATACAGGACGGAGTTGAGGGTTGTCCACCTACAAACGTAACAGGGGCTTACTAATCTAAAGCTTCTATAGTCTTTACTCTAAAGAGGAACGTTAAAGCAACGCAACGCCTAGTATTGTGTTATTGTGTTTCGTGGGGATAATATTCACTCATCCACGTATACTATGAAACAAGGAAATGTTTGAAGTGGGCATAGGGAAAAGTATTTCAACGTTACCTGAAGCATACTTCAGAATCCCTATATTTTATTCGTTTAAACATATTTACGGAATATATACAAAAGTTTATAATATATTTGACAGCGTTTAAGATAGGAATGTAAACTAGTATAGCCCTTAATTTCGAAGTATATATTAGTTATTAGAAAGTAAAATGAAAATTGTTCTTTTGTAAATACAGCGCATTTCTAATTAATTTTATGCGAGATATTTAAATTATGTAAAATTTGTGTTTATGTTAGTGAAAAAAATATGTGAAAGAAGTATTATATTCTAGGTTACAATCATTTTTATCAAATAAAACTAGTTATAGCCTAACTAAGAGATAACTTTTTAGCAGTTGGAATAAGTACCTATGCAACGCAACTTCAATATATATGTATATGTATTTATATATCTTGGGCAATGTAGCTATATTTTTTAATAAATACATTTAAATATATAATTAGAGGCCTATATTTAATTGTATATAATCATACAAATAATTCTTTATTTACATATAATTATTTATTTAGATTTATTTCTAAATAATTATAGGCTACTACTTATGGGTGTCCATGATAAAGTTCTATATATGTAATACATGTAATAATATGTTAACGGCAATGTGTGTAAGCCAGGCTTTCTACATAATTCCTAAGTGGTTTAATCAAAGTATGAAATAAATTAATTTTGCTGTTGTATTCAATACTTTTCATAGGAAATTTATAGAATAACCAGTCATTATATACTACCGAGAATAATAGCTAGCCTAACCTAACCTAACCTTACCTAACTACCCTATTCTAAAATAACATAACCCGACCAACTTAAATCCTAGGAATTAGGTGAACCTGCAAGAAAACGGCGCAAGACTTACATAGAACTGGATAAAAGAATTGATAACATATTCCGGGAATTCAAAAAGGCAAAGAACTTGAAAATAAGTATGAAATACAACAAAAAAACTCATTTATTTCTTACTTTGCCAAAACCACCCTGGCATTATATAGAAAGCCTAGGCATTTTATAGAACGCCTGGATTTCACATATTGCCGGTGATATATATATATTAATACTCGGGTTAATGTTGTGCACTTATGTAAATGAATAGAAAAAAACTTAATAGAAATGGAAGTGGGATTTTTTCGAAAATCTTTGATTTTATTGGTAATTCAATCATAAATGACTAATAACGTCAAAATATTTAATTAAAACGTATTGTTCGTCAGCCCAACTAGTCAACCACGAGTTTTTTTTTATCTATGTTTCTGGAAGCTATCAGGTAGCTTTTGATCTCACAAGCCAATAATAGACTTTGCCTTAAACTAGTGGTTAATGTATGAATATGGGCAAGTAATTTTGCATGTATAAGTGACATATCATTATTGTACTAGTAAAATGTCCTGTAATTGAATCCGGAGTATAGAAATAATTTTTAATTGTGTATGATAAATTTTAAAATACGCTTTAATTGAGAACAATATATTTCGTCTTTAAAATTCTATAATAGTTTAATATAATAGTTAATATCAACCATATACCAACAGCTCGGATTCATCAAAAGAAAGCTGGACCGTTCATATCGTAAATAAGTTATTTAGATTATGGCTTTCTATCGTTGCTATAAAGAGGACAACCACAATTCAGTGGAATTGTTGAAAACTTTAGATGAATTTACATATAAGTTCAAACTTTCAACTCTTCACAAAAGGAAAAAAAAAATCCAGATATCACAAACTTTTTATACCAAATAAAGGAAATATATCAACTAGAAAAACTAACTTTAATTTCACACTTAATATTTAGTTAACTTTGGGAATGGAAAGACGTTTCATTTTCCAAGTAATGGAAACTTTTGTTT
>CABFWB010000168.1:377510-425189 GCA_902151455.1 Timema bartmani | reverse complement strand
GAAAGAAGGCGGTGGAGAGGCTTATATTCCAAACAGACCCAGTCAGTAGCTGGAAGTTGCTCATGATGACAACGCTCACTCTAGTAAGACAACTTAACCATATCCTATCTGATTCGGTGGCCGCATGGTCTAGAGAGTCACTCTCGCAATAGACTAGACTCCCGATGACAGGGTGATTGTGGCTCGAATCCCAGTCGGGTGTACCGAGGGAGGGTTCCAAAATGGTTTTCCACTCCCCCCCCTACGCTAGTGTGGGGACACTAACTCTAAATTAAGCCTTCTTATTCCCTAACTCATTAGCGTGATTAGTACATATGCGTATAACCTGGTAAGTCATGGTGGTAAAAAAAAAATCGATATATACCGTCGCTACCCCGCCCGTCCTTATGGGTGAATCTATCAGGAATTGCTTGGTGGGTTGGGTTGATTAGAGATAAATAATTGTTGGGTTCACTATTATTTATTTTTGAAGTTTAAATATACATTAATTAGAATATTCAGATTGTGATGTTGGTTGAACAAGTTTAGTATTAAGAGATATTAAGAAATTTCTTAGCTTAGGGCGGTGTCCTACAATCTAACAGGTTGCCCGTTGACCTTTCCTAAATGTTAACGTCTCTCGCTCGCGTCGCGGTGACTATACGTGACTCGAGAACTAATATACTCTTGAGTATTTTGGGGAAACCACTCCCCTGTGCAATGCGCCCATTCTACAATTGGGATACTCTCCCAGAGACTGATCGTCGGCCAGGCAGTGGCAGGTCACAAAGTACTAGGAAGACAAACCCCTTACTTTGGATTTCCAGTCCTCCCTCACCCCGCTGGACAAAACTTTGGATTTGTATATAAAGATAGGCTCTTTTTCCACTCTAAGTTTGTCAATGTTACCTATAATTGGTCTACAAGTAGGCACAACACTTTTTTAATAATAATAATTAATTATTATGTTGATGCGTGACTGCTGGCCAAAGCGAGTTTAATTATGTCAGCCTTTTACAGTTTTAGCAAGAAAGAATATGAGAGGCTCTGAAAATACTATTAAATAAATAATGTTTTATTTAGTATGTATTGCATTAAATTACTAGCACTATTACTATTAAAATATGTATGATTATTACGAAACAAATAAAACCGTTATTTAAATATATCAGTTATTATGTAATTTATGACATGAATCACTGACTTAAGAAATAATACTTAATCAAAACCAATAATTTAGGGTTTAGGTAATTATTACTTACTATTAGCTTCCTTCATAAATTGTATAGTGGTGGCTGAAACATTTGTGTTCAGACGCTGATCAACCAAATCAAAGAAACTGCCTCAACTTACTGTTGAGTCAACAATTATTTTTACCATAGCTTGAGTAAGGTATATTACGAGTGAATTTGAGTTTTAATAGCTTTTCTTGGCATTTACTTCTTCTCTGAAAAAAGTGACCCTTAAAAAATGTTTTGCACTGCATATCACTAACCGTTCAGGCTATACGCACAGTTATGAAGAGGGTAAAATTTAAAATAAAAGTACTCGAATTTACGTGAAAGAAGTGTAGAAAATAATTAGGAAAAAATACTTTGAGCACACCCTACAGGAGTTTAAACCCCTATTACTCAGCCATTGGCAGTCTAGTCTCCTAAGAGAGTGAGGTCTTATCTTCAAAATCTATCAGGTAGAAATGAACAATAATATTACCGGTAGAATAAGCAGCAAAATATCCTGAGAAACCAAACATTAAAAGGCGGTTCTTAAATTCAGCACTCTACTAGGTATCTATAAAAGTTTTAACGTTGTTTTTGGCTAAACTTAAGTAATGGACGAATTTTAGAAACTTTTTTTTTAAAAGTGTAGAAATGAGCGGTTATTGTTGACATAAAAACTTCAACCATTAAAACCCTATTTATCTTCCATGGAAGACAAACACGTTTTACTCGTTAAGTTCCAAACATAAAAAAAATAAATCTTGACTGATGCGTATATCACATTCTTTATCACCAATTTTTTTATTTGTTGGGATGATACGACCCCTAATTACCCTTTGTTCCCTGGATTAGTGGTGAATATCCTGCAGACGAGGCTCCACCATTCAACCGCGGGATTATTGTTGCGAGAAGGATGTTTTTGTTGTGTATCCTGGCTAAGATCATCACGCCTCACAACATCAGGGGTGAAACTATGAAAACAATTAGTTCTTCTCCCTCGCCGGTAGGAGCGAGAGAAGAGTTAATCAAAATGTTGTCTGCCCCACCCCCAGCATCAATTTCGGCCATTGTTAGTCTGGTGCGACACTAATGTTGCTACATTTATTAGGGGTGGTCTCTGCTAAAAGGGTATTTGTAATATTACGCTTGAATAAACGTTTTGTATATATTATTGATATTGATTTCATTAAAATAGATTTAGTTGGATACTAAATATTTAATTCATATCGGTGTACAAATCAAAATAAATATCGTTAAATATTAAAAATAACAAAATTGGGTTATTATTAATTTTAAAATATCTTAGCATAAATTGAAACAAACTTAATATTATGAAGATTAAAATATTAATTTACTTGATCACATCTCTACAAATGAATAACTAATAAACAATTTTTCACAACATATAATCTTTCAAATGTTAAGCCAACCGATTATGACAAAGAAAAACGTCGTCCCCCCTTAATTTATAAACCATATTTACAATCAATTCGAGTAACAAAACATATCTTATTTACTTTTATTTGTTGTTATACGTAAAGTTTTTCCAACAATCAATTTAATTATTTTCATTTCCCAACTAAAAGATCTTAGAACTTTCTTAAACATGGTAAAACTCAAGAATATGATTAGAATTTTAAAATATACACATATTTTGGTCTTACCAGTATATAAAACAATAATATTCATTTTACTAAATATAAAAATGAGAACGTTTTATTATTTAGCGATGAATACAAACTACCGTTGTGTCATAGACTTCAGTGGTTACTTATTATCATTTTCAGCAAGTTCCAAGTTACGCTACCAGAATGAGCCTCTAGCACATGTTGATATAATTGTTTTCTTGCTTCTTAATTTCCTAAGCGCGCGATTCAAGTATTATTATTCTATATGTAAAAAAAACAGCTAATGGTGTGTTCTTTTTAAATTTAACATATTTTACTGCTTGCTTCCTGGTCAACTCATTTTAATTTTAAAATTGATATATTCTTAAAATAAAATTTCTTTGAAGTGGATTCTTTTTTGGTTTTGGAATATTTATTCTTGGAAATTCAAATGTTTTCAAATGACGGGAGACGGAAGTGACCCGGTGAATTCAAACGAATTTACAAGGCTTCTAAATCTATCATTTTGATAGAGAATGATGTGATTCTTGTCCGCGGAGTTGTAAATTGAAGGAATTACGAGTGAGGTTGGTGCTGCGCCTCGGGAATCAGTTCCAAGTAATAGTCTGAAGTGTGGGAAATCTACATAAATGAAGATGGGAGTTGCTTATTATCATTTTATATAAATCACTCCAAGACCAAATTTCACGAATTGTTCCAGGTATTTTCATCAAGAAGCCATTTTTTTTTTGTATTCTTGTAACATCAAATTTAATAAACAATTACATCTACTAGAAACAACAACCAATGGTGAGCCAGTATATAAAACATACTAATTTTTTGGCATTTTGTCTTTCATGAAAACATAATATACAGAATATATTTTATCATAACATTTATTTATACTATTCATCGTTTAAATTATAACCTAAATTTATTTTATTATCTTAAAGACTGGTCAATTTTTTTTATAATCCAATCCCAACAATGTTTTTTTTCTTATTCAAAATAATTTGTTTATTGCCAAATGAAATATTACCATAGATTTTATCTATTTTTGCCTGTAAACTTATATGATTGCTTGTTAATCCTAGAGTGTATAAGTGGAGCTTCACAGGAGTGTCAGAAGGGAATTCGATAGACTACTGAAAATATAAGACAAGCAAGTGACACATTTAAAAAAAATTCTTTATTAAATGTTTACCCTCATACATGGTTTGTTCTCAAGGCAACATATTTATTTTCATTGTTGAAGATATTTTGTTTGATTTTTTGTCTGTATTTTTTATTCCTGTAAGGTATTGTCATATCCATGACTAGGTGTGGAGTACTGTGATTTTTGGCCTGATGGTTAAAGTGGCCTGGTATGTGATTTGTAAGGTATTGTCATATCCATGACTAGGTGTGGAGTACTGTGATTGTTGGCCTTATGGTTAAAGTGGCCCGGTATGTGATGAGAGGTTGTAATACTATCCTAAACTCACCCCGCCCCTCCCCAGTAGTCCCGAGATCATAAAATCTGCGTGCAAAACGAGCTAGCCTATTTCAGATCCGGATGATATGTTATGAATATGAATGGAAGAAGGAAAGTTATTTGCATTATCTTTTTATTATAAATGATTTTCTTAGTGGTTTTTTCACAAGATACATCAATTTATTTATAATAGATATGAGACGCTGTATGACAGGAAATAAACATACTTTATGTACGCGTATAATAAATTAAATTTTCTAATATTTTTATTCAATCATTGTTTTGTTAAAATTGTACAATAGCAGCATTTTAAAAATCTGTTTTGGTTGTGTTTTTTATCAATGCTTTGTAGTTGAAGCATCTGTCCGTTATTATTAATTAGTAAGTAGTCTAATTAATAATTTTAGGCCATATAATGAGGTGGGTGCATTTTAAAGAAGTACGCCCGCATTCATCTTGAGTCAAGTGTGTCAAAACCCATCGTTTAACATCTGTACAACGATTTATTTCTACTTCCATTGGAAAAAACTTCAAAAAATCTTCGATGTCTTGTTTGCTAACATCTGTTCATTTGTGAAAAGTATATAAATGTTCTTATTTGAAAGAACATTTCGAAGCTATAGTTTTAAAAGTTATGTATATTCTAATATCAATTTATTTATATAAGCTGCTGGACACTATCAATTTAAATTAAAACCTTTATCTTATATGACGTTCTCACTAAATGACTGTAGAATGATAGGGGTGCGGTGGCTTCATCTATCACCACCCACGTAGGCTATATATTGAATATGAATAAAAACAATATAATATAGAGGAAATACATAAGCATTCACGTAGAGGGAGAGAGATAAAAACAATTAGGTAAAAACACCCTCAATTAACCCTACCATAATCTGAACTTGGACTTTCTCATCACCAGAAAACCAGACTAGATGCGCTGCCCCTTGTGTGGTTTGAATGTAGTTGTGTTTCACTCTTGTCCTGTGAGATTGTCCTATTTGATTGATGGAAC
Organism: Timema bartmani; assembly: GCA_902151455.1. Taxonomy (NCBI): domain Eukaryota; kingdom Metazoa; phylum Arthropoda; class Insecta; order Phasmatodea; family Timematidae; genus Timema; species Timema bartmani. The sequence continues at coordinate 419,894 of CABFWB010000168.1, read as the reverse complement.
ATGTAGTTAACAGTCTTCCGTCACCAACACACAGTCCGTGTCATTATAGTTACTATTTTTAGTAGCGTTGCATGATTTAAAAGGATCTGAAAGGGACAAGACAGTTCTAAAACAAATCTAATCGATTAAAATATGATTTCATAATGCAAGTAATATACGTTTAGGTTAGTTTAGTTTAGTTTAGTTTAGTTCGCAAGCTGTCACAGTTTTCAGCAAATATCATATTATTTAACTTTGAAAGGGGTTTAAAAGAGTTTAAATTAAAAAGTTGACTGATTAATATTTATGTATATATATAANTCATAATGATCGGTCGAGTAGCTTAGGCGTGAAAGCGTAACAAACAAACAAACAAACACACAAACTCACATTCGCATTTATAATAGTAAGGATGTGAAAGAAAGTTATAAAAGTTAAGATGGCTTTTATAATGTAAAAATAATACACAAACATATTTCAAAGTTTACATGTCAAATTTTACGAAGTTAATTAAATGTAGAATTAATTAAATGTACCAAGTTAATTAAATGTAGAATTAATTAAATGTACCAAGTTAATTGAATGTAGAATATTATATAAATATAAAATAATCTCAGCGAATTTACATTTGTAATATTAATTTGATTAAATAACTGTTATTCTATAATTTAATAGAGGAAGGACATTATAAAAATATGTTTCTTGAAATCTTTTTTTTAAATTTTGTCATAATAAAATTAGTTCACAACAAAATAACCCCTGAGCAAAAATATTGTAGATAATTGATTTTATAATTATGTTGCTAGCTAAATAACTCATGGGGTCAGGTAATCGAACTCAAAATGTTTTATGAAATTTAATGACGTTCACACAAGAAGTTGAAATATAAATTTAGAGTAAATAATTATATTAAATTATAAATTGTTACGTTCATAGAAAATTGGAACCTTTCATACATGTAGAGAAATAAATCAATTTAAAAAAACACATTAAATACACACACAGTGATTGTATTAGGCATAATTGAAAGTGAAATTATATATATATATATATATATATATATATATATCCTAATATATCCTATATATAAAACAATGATAATAATCTTTTAAAGAATCAATAGATATAATTTAAGCATTACTTTTCATAGATATTATAAATTCATATTGAATATTCATATTAAGTTTTGATTGAACTTTGCTATTCTTGAGCTATAAACTTTGTTTTACACCAATAGAACTCAACATATTTTTTCTAACGAAATTTATTAAATATCTTTTAGTATGCTTTTGAACTCATTTTAATTATAATGTGAATATTTAAAAGTTCGAATTGTAGTTAAAACAATTTCCATAAATAATTATTATAAAATATATTTTATAACTTGCGAAATGACCTAGTTAATAAAAGAAGTAAAATAAATTATGACCACGAAGCAAATTATTTAAAACTAATTAGCTATCTCTATTCTTTTTAAATTGACGATTGAAGGTATCGTTTCAGAATATAAATTAATATTTGTAAATTGAAGGTATGCATCTGCATTTAATGGTTATTAAATGGTTCCTAAGGGTTTATCTACGTATAAAAGTGTATAATAAAATTGAATTTTGAGCATCATAAATATATTATATACTAACATAATATATATAATTTATACATTATATATTATATTACCGATAAAGCTGGAAACGTGACGATTGCCGGTAATCGACTGTGTGTCACTTGCTCACACTAGTGGATGTTGGAATTTTAATTTCTCTAACCGTCTTTCACTAGTGCATATCCGTAATAGAACGATCCGAAATGGCGAATACCAGTAATCGTGAGGGTACACCTTTGCATGTTAGAAATATAGGGCGAGTACACTGTGTATTTATCTGCGCAACATTAATCACATGGCTTAGGGACGCGTGCTGCTGTAGTTGTGCTGTGTATTGTGCCGTGTATGTTTATGTACTATTGAGAATGAATTGTGTAGTAACCTAATATACCTCAAATTAATTTACCCTATCCTTACCTAACCTTACCTTACCTAACCTACCCCAATCCAATCTATCATAACCTAATCTATCCTATCCTTATCTAGCCTTACCTAACCTACCCTAACCTGGGCTTAACTAACCTAAATAACTTTAAATTATGGTGGCCTAATTCTTTTTTCTAAGGGTGTAGACATTTTTGGTGTAATTATTTGTAATTATTTGAAACATCTCTATAATGGAGCAATAATTATTGATATCCAGGTTAAATCAATGAGTTAAAATCTTTGCTGTTGTTTTTTACTAAAATCCACAGGATGCACTTAACATCTTCCGGAAATCACCGATGAGTGTTGGAAACTAACACTCGTTTCCAATATACACCCGTGTAAGTCGGTGAATGGTGAAAATTATGGTCAATTACCGGCAATCGTCACGTTTTCAGCTTCCACGGTAACAAATATATAAATATTTAATGTTTTTTAATATCGGGCTCGAATACAGATATTAATTAATTGATTTACCCTAATTTTCATTCAAGGAGTTACTTTTATAGAGAATTTTGTATTAAAACATTATTTTATTCAAGACTTTCAATTCACCATTCTAGGACATTTTTATATCAAAAATTCTCAATCTTTTAAGTCATAAATTCCTTATTATGAATCTACTATGCAATGTAACAATCATCATTTGCCAACCTCACATCTTATTGGCTCTTTAAGGGCGAGGTAAGATTAGAGACTATTTGAACGTTAGTTGAAAATCATTAAGGATGGTTCTGTGGTGGTAATCCCCAACATTACTCAAGGGAAATGGTGAATAGGGTAGAAACTTCTTCAAGCTTGGCACATCTATCGACAAACGAGGAGTAAGTACTTTAGAGACAAAGAGGAAGGCGTAGAGAAAGAGAGATTGTAAAGAGATAGAATGAAAGTATATAAAATCAGAGGGAGCAAATAAAGATAATATTATTTTTAATATAATACTTTTTGATAAAATTGATAAATTTAATAGCAAGGTGACTTAAGAAATGAATTAAGTAAATACATACACATATATGAAATTACGGTTGATAGAGAGCTGCTCTATTATTCGTTTTAAGGTGGTATGGAATTTAACTCGAGCAAAGGGCCGCATTTTTAACAGTTTTTTTTAAATAAAGCCCACCTTTGTCCAAAATACATAAAACTTTTCTTGATTTGAATCGTTTATATTTTTATCTTATGTATTAATCTCAACAGATCTCGAATATCTGTCTTGGGATTCGTGGAGCTTGAACAGGAATTTATTTCTTAGTTTGAAAAGTTTTATGTTCAAATGAAACTCTACTCATTATAATTATTCAGAAACTGTTACGATTACTATATAGGGTCTATTTTAATTGATGTCAAATATTTTAGGGACCTATTACCATTAACATAACGATCAAAAAAAGTTCATATAACCATGGGTCTAGAAACGCTTAGTTTCTAAGTTAGGAGTAATTTTAGTTTTTAACAATTTCAAATAAATATTAAGAAATTAAGTCACAGTGTTAAATAGAAATGAACAAAAATACAAGGCAGAACATTTGGTTACAAAAATTGTTCAAAATGGTTTCATTCTTCTTCTGTGCAACCTCTGTGCCTGCGTTCAGTCGCTGCGATTTGTTGTACTTTAATAATTACACGTGGAGTTTTACGTATTTGCTCGCATCCATCCCCAATATGCTCTCTTAAAACGTCCACATCAGGCACAAGAGTTACGTAAACAATTGACTTTAAATGTCAACGGAGATAAAAAAAATTCATTGGGTTCAAATTGGGTGATCGAGTAGGCCATTCAATGGATCCCTCGCGACCAATTCATCTTTGTGGAAAACGGACATCCAAATACGGACGGACGAGCTCTCCGACTAAAGTGAGCTGGGGGAGCCATCGCACGTAAACTACATTTTTCGTACGACATTCAAAGGTACATTAAATAGTGCAATTCATTTATAAGAAATTGCAGATAAAAGTTTCCTGTCAGACGCGTAGGTAAAAAAAAAAGGGCCTATTAATGATTATGCATGATTCCAACCCAAACGTTTACACTAACCTCATGTTGATGTTTGTCCTGCTGCGCTTAGTTAGGGTTGTCTTCGCTCCAGATAGTTATTATGGTAACATTGTAGTTGAATACCCCATCGAGTGTAAAACCAACTTCATCAGTGAACAGGATAAATGCCAAGAAATGTAGAACCACAGCACACTTTTTTTATAATTCCTTGGCAAAATGTTCTTCTTGGCAGAAAGTCTGCCTCAGTAAGTCCTTGCACACGTTGAAGGAGATAGGGGTAGAGAAGGTTTTCATGGGGAATATTTCCAATAGTCGGATGACTAACTCCTTCCCTTAATTCAATTCTTCTTGTACTATCTTATGGACTTTCATCCACACTACGAAGAACTCGTTTCTCAAGGTCAACATTTTATACCTCTCTTGGCCTTCCAGTATCAAAGGATCTTCTCTCAAATGAGCCCGTCTCTCATTAACGTTGGTGGAGTCGTGTGAATAACATTGTACAAAGGTGACCTGGTGGTCTAGGGGTAAGGTGTCAGACTTCTATTCTGGGGTCCGGGGTTCGATCCTCGGTCCCAGCACAGATTTATCTGATTGCCAAACCCTTCCTTCACCTCTGACAAGACGTGTATTAATCACAACTTGTGAATGCGAGGAATGCCAGGCCTCCACCGTGGTTCGGATTCCACGTTAAACTGTAGGTCCTCCATTTCATATCACAATCACCCTACCATTACACATTAGCGTAAGTGCGTATAACCCGAACGGGTAGTAAGACGCGGTGCTATTATTAATTAATTAATTAATTAACATTGTACAAGGTAAGCGTCAGTTGATGTATTTTTCTTGAATAAAGTACACGTGCTCTTAATGCGTTTCCATCTGCAAGAACACACGTGTAGTGTATGTAACCATTTCCCTCACCAAATACATTTACTTGACAATTTCTTACTCCGAATTAATCTGCAGTATCTGTATACATCAGATTAAACTAAATGTATCTAATAAAGATATATTTTATTTGGAGCAAAAAAGATTTTTACCATAAATAGTGAAAAATACTGAACTTTACTCGAGTTCCATTCCACCCTAACTTGATTTTTTTTAGCACCACGTTTTACTACCTGTTTAGGCTGTACGCTTTTATACTACTTACTGTGTTAAGGATGAATAAGATCGGATTTAGATAAAGTGTACCCGCATTTTACATTCATTTATGAAAAACCACCTACAGCACAAGGGTATTAAGAAAGAGGGAAGACATATAAGCATTTTTTGTACTTTCTCTCGAACCTCGGAGAGAAAGTAATGTTATCCTCAAAAAAATATTAATCGAGATTTTGATAAATGTCGAAGTTTCATGAGCCTCTGAAACAAAAAAATTGTTTTCGAAATGCCATCCGTCTGTATATGTCAGCATGTACCTCTGAGAAGGGCAGAAACTATTTTACCGATTGGGCTAAAACTTGGTGTCTGGGTTTTTCCTAAGTTTCCACAAGGTTTTTTTTAATTAGATTTCTAACCCTAAATTTAAGGGTAGTTTACTAAGGTGCAAAAAGAGAAAAATCTATTTTCTCAAAATTCACTGTAACGATTTTTATTAAATTCTATATCTAGACACTGTTTATCAATATAAAAAAGATGTCAATTCTTATCTTCCCGTGAAGATGAATTGACGGTACTTTACATGGGGAAATTTTTCGATTTTTATCGTTTCTCCACAACTATTTTAGATACGAAACAACTTATCATTGTAAAGTTGTAGTACTGTTAAAGATACAAATCTTATATTTGAAATATATTTTTATAAAACCGATAGTTTCTGAGCTATAAGTAAATATATATACTTTTTATTTCAGGTCCTTGAAAATTAATTTTAATCTTATTCTCTTTGGTGGATAAAGATGTTTCTCTTTTCTCAATTTTTAAGTAACAGTGTTCCTAGTTCCTAATTGTCATACTCCATAGTCAGTAACATTATATAGTATTTCATTTATGATCCTTAGTGTAATGTTTCTCCATCAATATATAGACGTATTAATTTGTTTCACAAATCTTACGACTTTTTAGTAAATGTATATTTTAAGATAAAAGCTGTAGAAATTCTGTGCGGTGCACCGTACTTTTTTTTTTCCGTGTATCAATATGTTTATCCGTTCTTTGGGAACAGAACGTGTCGTAGGTAATTATCTTAGAGGCTGTCTACACGTCATACCCGCAATAAGATTAATTGATGAGTGATTATTTGAACAGTCCCCCTTTCAGGAAAATTACCTACGCTACCACCGGGAATAGAACCTAGGAGCCTTAGATCAGTAGCCAGTGGTGCTGACCCTTAGACCAAGAAGGCGGTCACTTTATAAGAGTGAGGACAATAAGAAAATATGATGCGAAATAAAGGAAGCGGAAGGTTTGAACAGACGCAAACAGCTGTTGAGACAGGATCAACTAGAAAACGTAAACTACGACAGACGTACGGAAATAAAAACGTCACTGTACGCAATGTAAAGAGAATAGAAGGTAGCGCCAGTTGAAGAAATAAATCTGATTGGCTGAGCGTGTGATGTCACTCAGTACACTAGCCAGCGCTTAAAGCCGTGTTCTCACGTGTATTTTTCAGTAAATAAATTCAAGTGATTCATTTATAATGAAAATAAAAATTAAAGGAATTTGTTTACATGTGTCATTTATCATAGTGATCATGTTGAGAATAATCAACTACTGTTTAATTTATTGAAATGGCACCACGTGCTGGTTTATTTTATACAAATCACTACTTATATTCCACAGACATTCAAATTGTATGTAACAGTTCAAAAATGGGTCGATTTGTCCGTCTCACCACTTAAATATCATTTTTGAGAAATCTTATAACAACACAATATCCGTGAATATCTAAATAAATCTTAATAAAAATTAATTAATTAATTATTCTTGCACGTGTTTACACGGTTCATTTTATTTTCATTTTCAATAATGATAATAATTAACAATGAATAAAAGTATAACTCCTTTTAACTTTTAATAAAATCGTGAAATAATAATTCAGTCTAATGAAATGAGTGTTCTGACGTTCATTTTGTATTAATCTTCAGTGAATCACTGAAAATGACACGTGAGAACATGGCTTAACATTCACAAAGCTTTATGGGAGACAAATTAAGTCCTTTCTAAATATTTATTGTTAGAAATGATAATATCACATTTGGGAACATTAAACATATTAATACATATTTAAACTCCACACCAATAAATGAGAAAAACTGAATAAATTACACTTAAAAAACTATTAAAATATGTTCAAAATTATATACGTGTTGGAACTAGTGTATTAACACTGGCAACATTCAATTTGTTTTTAAGTTCTTGGCATTTTAGTTAACTTTCAATTTAACACCACATATATCAAAGTCTCTATCGGCAAAATGAATGGAACATATTCGAGCAAAATGTGTTTTAATCGTGTCTTTCCTTTTACATTTGAGCTCCATGTACGGGAAATTTCTGGATCCTTAAGAAAGGAGTAAAAAAAATATATTATTACCCTTGCAGTTTCATTGATTATTTACACAGAGTGCAATGGCACAGCTAGGCATTTTTTATGTCTGTTTAAAAACACATGTAACTAAAATTGAAGAACGTACGCAAATAAATTAGTAAAAAGCCTAAAAATCTGATTGTTCAGCAGTGACTTGTATCCTATATATTATATTATATAAAAGAAAAACCATTATAAAATAATATAACAGCTTGATAAGAACAATTAGCATTCATACATATATTTAGTGTTATAGTTACTACTATTAAATCATTAACTAGAACATCCCTGCTGTATTTTATATTAGCCTATTAAAACAGATACTTGAGTGGTAGACATAATAAAGTAACTAACTATACACGAAAAAAACCCTACCAGGCAAACACAAATAAATAAATAATTACAAAGATAAATGAAAGTACCTTCCGAAACACATGGACCGCACGACATACTACTAACCGCTGTGTACTGGGTGACGTATTTTGTGGCTGACGTAAGCAATGACATCATCAAATTCTTCCAAATGGCGCTACCTATCTATTCTCTTTACATTGACTGTACGTGACTTCAAAGGTTATCCTCGTGTGGATACTGCAGTTCTAATGAGTCTACTTTGAGTGGGTGTATTTACACGGTCGGAGGATCAGGTTGAGGTTGCGCAATATATTCTGTTCATGAGATAGAAAGCAATATTCGGTTAAGTGAGATAAACATTTATTTAAAATATCTTCTAAGGAAATTATTATTATTAGCACCACGTATTACTACCCGTTCGGGTTGTATGAACTTGCGCTAATGTGTAATAGTAGGGTGATTGTGAGATGAAATGGAGGACCTACAGTTTAACGTGAGATCCGAACCACGGTGGAGGCCTGGCATTCCCCACATTCACAAGTTGTGATTAATACACGTCTTGTCAGAGGTGAAGGAAGGGTTTGGCAATCGGAGAAATCTGTGCCGGGACCAAGGATTGAACCCTGGATCCGCAGCACAGAAGTCCGACACCTTACCCCTAGACCGCCAGGTCAGCCTTTAAGGAAACTAATTAAACGGATGAATCCAATTGACTAACACTCAACTACAAGTAAATAAATATTTTATTTAGAATTTTTTGAAAAAATGTTAAATTAAAGCATATTTTTTTAAGGTTAAAAATGTATTTATTAAATTACAATCTAACAAATACGCAAATATGTATTAATTGAATGAATGAATGTACAGTAGTTATTATATATTATATCAATTGTAATTGAGCACAATGAACAATTTTAACCATGAATCTTGAAATTAACAAAGTATTCCTAGTTTTTTAATAACTCGCCCTCAAGTATTATGTCCTTCATAGGATTTTGAGAGCCCAGTGTAAAATCGGACATATTTCTTAACAATCTGTTGGACCATCAGTGTTCATAAGACTTAGTTTCCTTAGAAAGTTTATTCAAATAACCCATTATCTACTCGTAATTTTTATAATAGTGAAGGCCGACTTAGCTCAGTCAGTAGCTTGTCTTTCTACTGAGTTAAGGTTCTCATGTTCCACTCCTTGCTTGGCTGAAAAATGTATAATTGATTAAATGTGGGTTTCTACTTCCAAAGCTATGGATTAATGGCCGGGTATGAATATTGTGAGTGTTCTAGATTTAAGTTAGTTTATTGGTCTTGTGCTGATATCATCAGTCAGCTCATAAAGTGACCGTTAAAACCTCAAATAAATTAGAAACATAGAAATGATTAAAGTAGAATGTTATCTGCATTCGGATATCACTAATAAATTGTTTCACGATTAATAATTGGTTAATATTGCCATGAAAATTAATTTAAAGAAAGCAATAGAAACCCGTTTCAGTGGCCGCGTGATTTAAGGCATCACTTTCGCAAAATACTAGGCTTCTGATTACGGGGAGATCGAGGTTCGAATCTCAGTCGGATGTACTGAGGTTTTAAAAAAAATTGGTTTCCCACTCTTACCCACGCAAATGCGGGTACACTTCCTATAAATATATCTTCTCTAATTCATAAAACCATTAGCGCAATTAATAATCTAATTGAGAGGGGAGGAAGTTACATAATTATTTGTTACCTACCCTGTACTAATCACAAGAAATTATAAAAATAATCAAATCTCCCGAATTGCGATGGGCAGGACATGCAGTGTGAATGGGAGAATTTAGAAGAGTGTTGAGATTATTGACTGGAAAATTCAATGTGAAGAGAACATTGGTAAGACCATAGACGCAGATGTGAGGATAACATTAGAATGGACCTGAAAGAGATAAGGTGTAATGAAGTGGACTGGATAGAACTAGCTCAAGATAGAGATAGATGACTTACTTTTGTGTGACAATTAACTTTGGATTTCTTAGTGCCCTAGGAAAAGTAATTAAGAATATTTAAAGCACAAAAATTGAAAAATTATATTTCATGACAATCTTTAAAAGACAGACACATTATTACAGCTTAATTATTTAAACAAGTTGAAAAAATTTCATTTAATCCACAAGGTGGATGATTTCTACTCTTGAGAAAAAATAAGTAAAATCCTGAACAGAATATTTAGCTAGGTGTGTGCAATTTCTCTAATTATTATAAGTTGTTCAAACTAAATTAGCATTTTGTTTTTCTCAAAGCTCTGAAAAATTAGAGTAATCCTTATTTTTAATCTATCTTAAAAATGTCAAATTTTATTAATTTTAATCGATTTTAGGTATTATTTCATAGGAAATAGGATCGCTCAATATTTAATTTCGTCTGATTAAAGAAGGATTGTTTTAACTATATTAAATATATTTAAAAAATGAATGTCTTGAAATGTTGTCAAAAATTATTTATTCCTTAGAATTAATTTTTTTGATGATTTTATTCATGGATATATTACAGAAATGCAACTTTATTATAGCAAATATTGCTTTACATTACTCGAACTTGAATAAAATTTGATATTTTCATTTAAACTCGATTTGAAACAAGGACGGAGATAAAACAAATTACTACTCTCATATACCTAAAAAATTATAATATAGTATTTTTACATTGGTAAACATTGCAAAGTATTCCCTATCATAACCAATTTTTTTTATAATCATGAAGGTAGAATCTGGAGAATTTTATGCTCTCTCTATTTTCCGCGAGTACATGACCTGAAAAAGAGAAGTATTTTTCCTTTAAACTCATTTTAAAAATAGGTACATACATAACTATTGGTGGTTACTAAGAGAACTAGTAGAAAGCTGATATGAAACGGGATAAGTTATTTAAAGTAGATAAACATATTATAAACAATGACATCCAAATATACTGGATTAATATCTTACCACGATAGTAAGACAATTTACAATAGAATACACATTAGGTTAACAAGTTATTAAAATGTAGGTAATTATTGTGTTTAAAATGATAATTGGAAGACTTTATGGTACATGTGTTTAAAAAGTATTGTATTAAAAAAATTCCAAGGCCCATTATGTTTGTAAACTCTTGAAATTTTTCAGTCTCCTGTGTTAAAACGCTTTTCATAACTTATTTAATATTTGAATACATTGCTTGTATAATAATTTATAATTATTATAAAAATATGTAATTACTTGAATTATTTCTCAAATAAATAAAGTTCATTATTATAAATATCTAAGTTCATTTTAACTTTCAATATTAAATAGTTATATTTAAACTCGTGTGTGTTTAGTTTATCTTGTGTACATATATTCTATTCTATATGTATAGTATATTGTAAATGGTCTTACTATCGTGATATGATATTAATCCAGTATATTTGGATGTCATTGTTTATAATATATATATATTGCTTGTATATATATCGTATGTATATATATATAGCTTGTATATATATCGTATGTATATATAACTTGTATATATATATAGCTTGTATATATATCGTATGTATATATAACTTGTATATATATATAGCTTGTATATATATTGTATATATATAGCTTGTATATATATCGTATATATATAGATTGTATATATTTCGTATATATATAGCTTGTATATATATCGTATATATATATGTATATCATAGTAAAACTTAAATTTGAGATCATGGATGAAAATTACGATTGGTATTTGATGACAGCCATTTCATGAATTCATTCAAATACATTTGAACTTATACCGGGTGTTCATTTGAAAATTTTCCACTAACATATCTCTAAAACAACGCATTGTAGAAAAAAAAACATTTTAACAAAATATTTTGTTCTGAGAGAGAACTAAGTTGGTAAGGGTGGTATGACCTTGGCTGGTGATGCTAAGGTGACGAGACTTCCTCTTTTTTTTATTAAATATTTCTGTAGCTCACGTTGTGCCATTTTCAAAATGATGGTTTAAAGCTTTTTAAAGTAAATGCTATCACAAGAAATGAACCTGTCAAGTTTGAGTCGCCGGCACCGGGAGCGGCATTAAAATTTGTCCTATTAAAACATAACTCGGGAATGTACAAGTTTTTGTGTGTAAGATCGTAAACAAAACATTGTTTTTGCTATCAATGCCAGTTACAAATCCATTAGTTGTCTCGTTTGCTTCTTATTGTTAACATATAATCTTGAAAAATTGTTGGGCTTCAGAGCATATCTTCACCATATATTAGTTAGCCATGAATAATTTAATTTAATATAAACAAACAGCCGTTCTGATTACTATGATAATTTTCAGATCCATTGATTTACAAATTAAATTATGTTCTTGGTTAAAATGTTTATAGAATATTCTGGGAACATTCCAGTGAAATAAGTCTTTTAATAACATACAAAAGGGTACTTGCCAATTAAGTCAATTAATCAAATAACTTATTTTATTGTTTTATATCTACAAATATACAGATTGAATTTGAATAGTAATTATCACCCGCTTTGATGACTACATTATCAAAGGCGTCACTCTCACAATAGACTAGACTGCCGATGATTTAGAGATCGGGGTTCTAATCCTGGTCGGATATACTACTGAGGGTGATTAAATGGCTTTACACTTTCCTTCCACGAAAATAGGGGTACACTTCCTCTAAATTCAACCTTCCTCACTCTTAACTCATAGGCGTAATTATTATATATTCGTATAACCTTAACAGGTATTAAGAGGTGGTTCTAAAAGTAAATTAATATAGTTATTTAAAAATAACAATTATTTATCAAACTTAATAATACACAATGTTAATAACTACTTCATTTATGGGCTTGTAGTAATAATTGATCAAGAGCTAGTGTGCAGTTACTCTACCGTATATAGATAGATATTCATTTTATAACGTTCTTAATACACCATTTATGCTCTAATGAATGTCTGAACCCCGTTTCCTAAAATAGAGATTTTTTTATCGCCTGCTAAATTAAATTTATGAAGGTTAGTGATTATTTAGATAACAAACTTTAAACATCCGATCATAAACATATTTTTAAAGTGTATAAAAAGTTATTTAAATGCATTATTTACTAAGGATACTTTAAATCAAAATATTGTAACTTGATCAAATTCATTATATTGATTCACGCTGTATCCATTTGAGACCCCTTCTCAGACGACGGGTTGCATCTAACTTATGTATGTAATGAAGTTTGAAACAAAAGTTTCACCAAGGTGTGGTTAGCCAACTTTAAATAAATGTTATGACACAATTGCACAAACTTTCTCATATTGTGTTTTATGTCTTCAAAGAAAGTTTTTAGCATTAAGTTTTTAGTAAATTATTTAAGTTTTAGTAAGTTTTCTCATAAAAACAAACATATATTATTGATCACAATAAACACTATAAATTTAAAATCAAATTTTTCATATAATTTTAATTTATTTTCAATTTTCAAAAATAAGTTTTTTTGTAAACTAATCAAATATTATTTGTGATTTGTGAAAGTTTAATCTTTGAAAAACTATTCCTAAGTACCAATTTTGAACTAAATCTTAAAGCCAATTTTGAAAAAAAAAAACATTTTGTTTGTTTGTTAAATTCTCTTATTTAAATAACATAGATTAATACTAACCATTTGAAATAATCCCCGATAGAAAGTTTGAGCAAACTCATTAGAGATATTTAACAAAAAATCAAATCTTATATAAATCAATCATTAGTAAACTCTTAAAAAGAGTTTACCACAAAAACAAGTATATATTAATATTCATCATGTCAAACACTCCTAAGATACCCATTTGGAACCAAATAGTTATAGTTATTTAAATAATATATTTCAAGGTTTTTAAAAAAATGTATCACTAAACTACCCATAAAAGAATGTTCGCCCAAAAATTAAATATACAGTGATATCCATCATATCATACACTCTCCAGGTATACAATTTAAACAAAATCTTTGAAATTTTTTTTGAAATATTGCTAATTTTCAAAAATGTCCCATCAGAAAACTACCCTTCGATAAATGGTTGCCCCAAAATCAATAACACAGTGCTATTTGTCATTTCAACATCTCCTAGAAATCCATTCTAAACAATATTGGTTAAGTCATTATTGAAAAATGTTTAAATAAAAAAATCACTTACCACTAACCTACCATTAATTTGAGAGCTAGGATCAAAATAAAATAAAAGTCCCATGGTATTGCCCTATCAAATCCAAATATCATGTTTGAACCAAAATTAATCTATCTGTTTGATATCCGTGGTCATTAACAGACACACATAGGGACAGACAGAATTGTAGAATCCACATTTTTGTGTTAAAGTTCACATAAAGCGTAAATATTTGTCATAAGCTGAGGATAAATTTTGTTCACGATCACAATACTTTCTATTAATATGATAAAGTAAGAACCTATGAATGATTATAATAAAAAAAGAACACATTTTTAACTAATCCTGATTTCACTTTTGTCAATTAGTGTAGAATGCAGAAACCCGCACTCCAATACATTTTCTAAACGTGATTTTGTATTTGTTATCTTTGTTATCCGGCCGTGATATGAACTCATAATTAGCTATTTCATATCTCCTCACAACACTAAACGAATATTTCTGCTTGTCATTTGCATTGTAAGTTCATGTGAACTAATTGGAGTTGATTGCTTTTGAAGTTCGAGTATTCCAGGGAGTAGTTCTAGAGCAGAGCTGACTGAGAAACCGTATACTAGTTAATATAAAGCGGAACGAGTGTTACTGATGGGGATGAAATTTGATGATTGGTTTGGAGCTTATCCTGTGACCCCGTTTCTGTTCCGCCCTGAATTTCATCGAGAGTGTGAATCCATAGTAGGTCAGGCACACAATCCAGTATGATTGGTGCCATTGTATTGCTAAAGGAATGGTGGCTAGCCGCAATTCTTGTACAAACACTCTGAACAAAGATTTAGAATTACATCCACACTGGTGGGCACGCAGAATAAATGTCAGACTCACCTAGCCTAGTTTTCTTCCTTTGAGGATGTTTTAAATAATTATGTTTCCATTTTTCCTTAAGAAAATGTGGGTACATTTACTCTTAAACTCTCTCACTGATCGTTAATCCCCAGCCTATACGTTGAATTAAACTCATATACTCCATATAATAAGAATCGTAGCAAAAAATAAAGTAGTTTTAAAAGAACCCTTATCCGCGTGGTCTGACGCGCTACTCTCGTGTTAGACTAGACTGCCGAAGACCGAAAGATTGGGGTTCGATCTCAGTCAGGTGCACTGAGGTTTTTTCATAATTGGTTTTCCACTCTCCTTCATGGCAACTGCGGGTGTATTTCATCTCAATTAAACCTTCCTAAACACTAACCCTCCAGTGCAATTAGTAAATAGGCAAATAGCCCGAACGGGTAGTAAGATATGGTGCTAAAACCTCCTTACCGGAGATGAACTGGGACACAGGGACATATACCGATGGTCTGATTAGATGGGTAGTTCAGTAAGTAGTTTCAGAGTATAGTTACGGAAATGTTGATATTTTATTTGATGGCTAGCAGTTAATATAATGTTTACATTAGATTTGGGCTAAAATTGTTTATAAACTTTTTCCCCTTTTTACTTGTTTTAGGGAATTCGTTGTGTGACTTTGAACATGCCAAGAAAACACAAAAAAGAAAATTTTTAAGAAAGAAACCTATTTTATTTTCACCGAAATAGAGGACGAGTGTAGGCCTACTATAGATAAAACTCAAATTGTCTGTGAATTTAAAAAAAAACAGTAGATTTAAGAAGAGGACGGTTTGTGTTCAAGTTTGTCGATGTTGAATATGTAGAGTAGTTATATATGTGTTTAAGTATATATGTAATCTATTTAAACTTGTATGTAATTTAATTTTATGTTGAATTGTAAATTTTGTGTGTGAAGAATGTCTATTTATCAATTATTAGTGGCCGAAGTCACCCTATTTATATCTAACTTCGATTTTTAAAAGGAAACATAAAGGTGTCCGGAGTCACCGTGACACCGGACATTTTTTATAATTTTTTTAAGTATGTTTTAACTTACAGACATGATATTTAGCATTTAACTATTTGCTAAAGGTCGTATCTTGCTTAGATAATTTTTTCAGACTGTTTAGATTAAAGTTCATATCACAGGAGCTAAAAATATAAAAAAAAGTGTCTGAAGCCACCCCATTCTATGGGCTGCCATAACTACTTTAAAACTAAAATAAATCCATCCATTCAGTTCAATATGATTGTTTTTATTAAATTAAAATTGAAAGTTCAAGTGAGTAGGACTAAGAGTGACTGGAATACAATATTTGAGAAGGCATGCAATGTTATGAAATGTAAAACCATCCAGTTGTTTTTCTCTTGGTGCTGTTTATAAAAAAATATCTTAAGCCAAAAGTATTTGTTCAGTGAATCCTGACTGTAAATAGCTTTTTAATCTACACGAGTAGTGGGCGAAGGATTATTTTTCAAACTTGTATATTTCAAAAATAGACTCCCAGCTACTGTCTAACAATATAGAAGCATTTATGCTCAGGTCATTAGATAGTAAAAAACCAATTTTTTAAGTGGACTGAAAAGTGACGTATAATTGAAGTAGCCTCGGAATTAAATTTACTCCAAATAAAAAGAGTTTCATGGCATCAGGTTGCAATCAAGCCATACTGACTGAGTGGCCACCATCTATTGGTGAATATAGTGTCAACTTTTGTGGTTAGAGGGTGGTCACGTGCTCATCACAGTTAACCCTCTTGCCGTTAAACTCAATTTTCTAGATAAGAGCCACTACTTTTACTTTCAATTAGCTCCTTATTTGTTCTCGTGAGGCTGGGTTGACACCTTTCCGGTCCCACTGCTTCACAGAAAGATCTGGAAGCACCGGGGATGAAACCCGGGACATCTGGATCTTTGGCTAGAAACTTTGACCACTAAATCACAGATGCGGTCAATTTACTAAAAAAATAAATATAAATACTTAACCTCATCACTTAAGCTTTCCCTTAAACATAGCTTAAATAATAAGTGTATGATGAAAAAGCCTGCCATATACATATATATATTTATATATTGGCTGCATGGAACCTTTAAGTCCCCCTCTTCCCTAACCCACCACGATCCTAGATTTATGCGTACAAACGCGTGTAAGGGATGTAAGTAAAATTATCCTCTCAGTAACAAGTATAATCCAAATAGTACCCCTTTGATCTTCTAATCTACCTATATACCCACCTCAGGCGTCAAATTAAACAGAATTCCACTTTTGATTGTGTTTCATGATGGATTAAATTCGCGCTTTTATAGCTTCAAGACAGCTTCTGTGAACTTGAAACCAATTCGTAAAAACATACCTACAGGACATACCGTAACATGTGAGACCTACTTGAGCGTGGAATAGGATACACAAAAACAAAGAAAAACATTGAAATAAGCATTTGTCCCATTTGACCTCGTTTCCGAGCTATATTCATGTTTGTACTCCAGTAATGTGGAGATGAGCTACTTAAAATTATATAGGAAATGCTCAAAATGGCCAACTTTGTCCTGAATGCAAGTCTACAGTGTGATGTCGTAGAATTCGGCACTCGTTCAAAAGTGCATTGCTTTCAGGCTGAAGGTGGCCATTTTTACCACTTACTGTAATGTTAAGCAGCTGCACATGACTGGAGTACAAACNTGTAATGTTAAGCAGCTGCACAAGACTGGAGTACAAACATGACTGGAGCACGGAAACAATTAAATGGGACACATGTTTATATGAGCTTGTTTAATGTTTTTGGTCTCTCCTGTCCACCACTGAATTGGGCTCCACATGTTACAGTACACCCTGTATAATAGATTGGCATCTTTAAAGGAGAAGTAAACACATGGTCTAGTGTAAGTGGGTTTGCGGAACTAGATATAGACGGTGTAATGTAGTATTTAATAGCTACACAGCCCGCTTCGGTGGCCACATGGTCTAAGGCGCAATGTACAACTCTGTATGATGGAGAAATAATGGTTCGAATCCCGGTTTGGTGTAAAAAAAATTATAAATGTTTTTCCACCCTCCTTATACGTAAATTAGAGTACACTTTCCTTGTATTTAACCTTTCTAACCCCTAACACACTATCATAATTAGTACGTATGCCTACAACCCGAACGGGTAGTAAGACGTGATGCTTGAAAAAATATTCAATTTATGTGAGTATTTTTTTAAAGACTTGGTTTAGGTTCTACTTAATTTTAAATATGACAAATTACTGTTTTTTAAGAGTACTTTTGCTTATGTCAACTTTAAAAAATGTGAACTTTACTATCCCACGCTAGTGAACGTTTCTTTATTCCCTGACGCAGTTTGCTGAGCGTTGTCATGACAACTACCACGTGATTAGTCCCCATTTCACATCTCTTGGTTAATCCAGCCATAGCCATAGATGAACACGAGGACATGCCAGAGCTAGTCTGTTTAAACTTAGGTTTGGCCTGTCATTTAGTTGGTTTTTTTAGCACCACGTCTTACTACCCCTTCGGGTTATACGCCTATGTACAAATTACACTGTGTCAGGGATTATGAAGGTTTAGTTTAGATTAACTGTTCCAGCATTTGCGTGAAGGGAGAGTGGAAAATGATTTAGGAAAAAACACCCTTAGTGCACCCGACCGGGATTGAACCTCAATCTCACTTTCTTCGGAAGTCAAGTCCAACACGATAGTAGCGTGTTAGGCCACGCCGCCACCGAAGCGGGTGGCACTTAATTTCTTTGTTGTGTAGAAATAAAAAAAGGTAAACATAACATTTTAGAGTAAATTTT
Organism: Timema bartmani; assembly: GCA_902151455.1. Taxonomy (NCBI): domain Eukaryota; kingdom Metazoa; phylum Arthropoda; class Insecta; order Phasmatodea; family Timematidae; genus Timema; species Timema bartmani. Next base: position 401,193 of record CABFWB010000168.1, on the reverse strand, counting down.
ACGTGGAGTAAGTTTGGAAAAATATTTAGAAAAAAACTACTGGCATACCAACCACTATCTCTCATCATTTACAAACCAGATCGGTTTGGCCTAACGTTTATTTCGCATGCGCATCGAGACGGCAAAGGAATTATTAAAAGTTTCGTCAGGTTATAATTATTAATTTTTTTCACCGTATTAAATGGATTTATAATAATTAATCTAATGGTCTAAGGACGAGGAAGAAAGCATTTTAGAGGTACCCGCATTTGCGTGAAAGAAGATGGGTAAACCATTTAAGTAAAACAATCCTCAAACCTGATCAAGATTGAAACACCGATCTCCCAGTCATCAGCAGACTAGTCTAATACGAGAGTGATGACTTAGACTATTCTGCCACTAAAGCATGTTTTTTTTAATATTAATTATGACATGTTTGACGTAACATTCTAATGTCCGTTTGTCCATGCTTTATGATCGTGAGGGCACATCGCATGGTGAGAACCAAAATGGTAAACACACTTTCATCAAGCTCCGTGCTAAATGGGTGGGTTTGCAATACGTGCCTCCTCTCACACGAGGAAGATATCTGGGGTAGGGTGTTCGATCTGTTAAACAAATAGGATAAAACCGAATGGGCACATTTTTTTTTATTTTACTTAAACTGAAGAAACAATTATTCAGGTCACACATCGCACAACCTAAACAAATATTCCTTGCACTGTTGGATGTTAATTAAAACTAGAACTTGAGAATAAAGGTGGTAATCCTGGAATGTGTGTCGTATGTTTCCAGATAAACAATTTTCTCAATACTTTAAAGATATATTTTAATAAGCTATTTAAATTAATTTTAATAATAAAATGGTGATAAGAACAGCAGTTGACATTAACAAAGCTACTAAGCCAATTTTAATTTGATTCATTCATAAAAGTAATGTGATATGTGTAGACAATATTAATTACTATAAAATAGTAGCCTGTATAATAATACTATAGACAAATGCTATCAACTTGATGACAAACTAAATAATTGTATTTTTAAACTTTTATTGTTATAAAAATATTTTGAACATTGTTTTAGAGTATGTTATTTAAGTTGGAAGAGATTTGTAACTAAAAAAAAGAAGGAAAATCACTATTAGCCTTAATAAAGAATCTACAAATTTTAATATTAATTGAATACTATTTTTTATCTAACCATTTCTTTTCTGCCTATTTAAAAAAATCCCATAATGTGGATTTGTTAACAAGATAAAACTTTGCTATATGTCCAAGCAAGTTATACTCCCGAATTAAAATATAATTATGTACTGTATATATTTATGTAATGTTATTAATATATTTTAATTATATAATATGCATAAATTAAATGGGCTTACTTGCTCACTTAGACATAAAAATGATAAGACACTTAGAATTGCTCTAAGAGTTGAAATACATGTTACATAACTTGATTTATAGAGACAACCATCGGGTAAAATGAGGTAATAAAATAAGTTTTATATTTTCAATTTATTATTTTAAAATTAAACTTTAGGAGAAGACATATATATAATTATTATATAGTAGTAGAGATACACAATTTTATTCGAATTTGATATAAAATTTACAAAAAATCCTTACAAAATTGTAAATAATTTTTGAAAACAAACGTGCAATTCTGATCATTTAAAAACTATGATAACAAACAGTATATAAATATTGAAAGTTATTTTTAAAATAAAGGCAAACTTTATTTAATTTATTGACTGGAAGTAGTTTTTTTTTTTATCTATTACATGATTTTGGTGAATGTATAATCTAAGGGTGACCTGGTGGTTTAGGGGTAAGGTTTCGGACTTCCGTGCTGGGGGTCCAGTGTTCAATCCTCTGTCCTGGCAGAGATTTATCTGATTGCCAAACCCTTCCTTCACCTCTGACAAGACGTGTATTAATTACAACTTGTGAATTTGTGGAATGCCAGGCCTCCATCGTGGTTTGGATTCCACGTTAAACTGTAGGTCCTCTATTTAAGCTCACAATCACCCTACCATTACATTTTAGCGTAAGTGCGTACAACCCGAACGGGTAGTAAGACGCGGTGATGATGATAGTAATAATAATATCTAAGATTTTAAGAGAATAAACGTGCTCTTTTGCTATAGTATATAGTTGTAATATACTAGGCTATTTAAATATAGCATTGTATTTATTAAAAAGTAAAATACAAACTTACTTGTTTCGATTGGGCCTCATATTTATTCAACCATTTATGATAAAAATTTAAACAACTGTTAACATGTGTGCGCCAAGAAATTTAAAACGGCGTAGGGAGCTACAATTAATTATGGCTATTTTGTTTAAATTATTGCTACTAGTTTTCTGTGATTAATTCTCAGCGTATAATAATGAGGCGTAATCTAATTTTTTCGTTATTTGAACATGCAAAACATTCACTATAGTGCAATCAGCCAATAAAGTAACAAATAATTATGCATATTTCCATGACGTAATAATAGAAAAAACATGTTGTTTACTAACGATATTTTTAATATGGCGCAATAAGATCAAGGTAAAGATATTTTCAACATACAACTTTAATTAATATTTTTAGCACCACGTCTTATTAATCGTTCTGGTTGTACGCCTACTTCTAATTACTGTAATGGGTTAGGGAAAATTAGAAATAAATGTAGATAAAGTGTACCCGCATATTCGTGAAGCGTGGGGGAACCCATCAATGATAAATAATCCTCCGTGCACCCGACCGGAATCAAACTACGATCTCACCGTCGTCAGCAATATTGTATATCGTGAGAGTGACGCCTTTGACCATGCGGCTGCCAAAGCGGGTTGTAATTTATTAAAAGTTTTAAGTAATACTAATATTATAATTCATTATGTTTACGATATAAATATTCTATTAATTTTTTTACTAATATAATAAATAATTTTTTGACAATAAAACAGGAAAAATTTAGTCTATAACTAACCAATAAATTCCCTTATTAGTGATCGAATGGTATAATGCGTCGATATCGCAATAGACTGTAGCTGACGGGGAGATCGGGGTTCAAATCCATGTCTGTGTACTGAGTCTGGGTTTTCGTAAATGGTTTTTCACTCTTCCTTCACGCAAATTCGCCTACATTTAATCTAAATTCTACCTTACTCATATTTAACCTATTTGTATAAATATACTGCTAGCCTAACGGTCAAAGCTTTGCTAAAGAGTAAAAAAAGATCAAGGTTATATAAAATTGAGGTGAAACTCTATATAATATTGCTTATAATAAAAAGTATTGTATGGAACCAAATGGGGACGCTCTAATGAAGTCTAACACAAACATATTCTCCGAGAATAAAGTAATTAAACGACACGAGCAGTTGTAAGGTCCTCAGCTGTTTACTCACTCTGTTGTAGTTTCAAGTAACCAGACCCTACTGGGTCATAGAAGAACAACGTTCCAACTTGACCGATAAATTAGAAAGATTTAAGAGCTCTGCGAACAAAAGGAGGGAAAAGTTGGGTCTACCATACTTGGTGGATAACAAGTACCATAGTAATTTATAGCTTTTTTTTATTATTAGCTTTTAATGCTTAGTATAGAAAAAAAAATAGAATTAGTGTAAATGCGTAAGAGATCAACTGAAATATTAATAGATCCCACTATGGGTAGTAATACCTCCGAAATATATTCTAATTTGTGTGAATTAAGGGGTGGAATAACCATTTATTAACTGGTATTTGATCCCCACTGATGGAAGACTAAACTAATTGAGCTTTACATGTAGTCCATATATTTTCACCAACATGAGTTTCACTTAATTGTGGGTGTGTATGTGTATATAGTTATATTAAAGGTATAAACGTTATAAATGTTTAATTTTTTCCAAATTTTGTTTATCAAACTTCAATAGCAGGTAATTAATGAATATAAAATATTTGTCAATATAATTTAAATAGAAAATCCCAAAATAAAAATGAGGAGAAAGCAATAGGAATGATATGTGGGATTTAAGCCATAAGTCGTAAGTTAAAATTAAAAAATTAAGTTCGTCATTTAACTTTTTATTATTCTAATTATTTTGTGAAAGAGAACATAAATTAAATTTATTTAAAACATTTATTCGTTTCACAATAAAATCTTCTCTAAGGAAGAAAGTTTTAAAATAACGCGTATAATTAGCGCCCTCTAATAGTATTGTAACCAGCATTGATGGACGTCATTGTGACGTAAGAATAGGGTTCGAGTTTCTAAATGGTTTTTAAGTCCCCTTCCATGTGAATGCAATTTACACTTTTTTTTGTATCACTACACCTTGTTATTCCTACCCCTTTAGTACAAATTCACGTAAAGTTGAGACCAATGATAAAACGTGGTGCACATAAAAACTATACATAAAAAAATCCGATTAAATGTAAAGTTTTTTTAATACCATTACCAAACCAAATAAGAAGATTTTTATTCAAAGCATTGGTTGAAAGTCACTATTTTTAACCCATGTGTAAATAATTTATTATTTTCTTAGTAAACTGTAATATCAATCAAAAGTGTGCATAAAACTTCTAATAATACTTCCCTAATGATTACTTTATACTCCCTTACTTACTTACTTACTATGACTAATTTATTTCTATAATATGCTAAATATTTATGATTAAAATTTTTTTAAATCATTTATCCTACTTCGAGGGGTTCGCGAATCAGCTGTTCTTTGGCTAGAGGATCCTCGTGACTAAGGAATTTGAGAATCACTCGTACAGACATTGACGCTAAACCAAAAAAAAATCGTGCATAACCTTCCAGGTATGGCTACCACAATACATTTAAAACATGAAGTTTAAAAATATAGAAGCTAATCATTTTCGTCTGCTTGTATACGACAATGGCATTTAACTGGCTATATTTTTTCCTCGGATTCTCATTGGCTGATACTTAACAAGTCCAATGATTATCTAGACCTACTATAGTATGATTTTGATAGGAATAACTTATCGAAAGAACAAACTATATTAATAAAACTATTATATGATAAAATTAAATCTTATTTCTTACTATTTTATTCCCTTCTCCTTATTTGATATTTAATCTTCTATAACGACATGTTTCGGTGTTATTTATGATGACGATTTTTTTTAAATACATATTGCTGGAAGGTAAGTGAAATTTTGAATTATTACTATGTATGAAACTTTTTGTCGGATGACCAAAATTTCACCACCCTTCCAGCAATATGTATTTTAAACAAATCATCATCATAAATAAGACCTGAAGATGGCGTAACATATAGGTTAACACCGAAACATATCGTCATAGAAGACTAAAAATAAAATGAGGAGAATGGAATATAAGAATAAGGAATAAATTTTAATTTTATCATTTATTACTCCCTACCAAATGAAAATGACCACTATTAAAACTACTATAGTTTTGGTTTTGTAGTTGTGGCAACAAGAAATATTATAAAGCATGAAATAATAAGTTGAATATTATTATATTCACACTTTTTTCTTCTTATAAACTGTCCACCAAAATAAATAAATGTATTTTTATAACTTTATATAAAGTGCAAAATTAAATATTAATTTCTAACTAAAACGTTTCTATTTTGTAAATAGATGTGCATAAACGCAACCAAAAAACGTTGGTTTGACGTCATCACTGGCCTTCGTCTATTCTGGTAAACCATATTAATTTGTGACGAGAACGCAGAATTTTAATATCTCTAGTTTGTCAAGCATTTGTAAGCGAAACACAGACGCCGCTTCCACAAAAGAGAAACATTCAAACGATTATTTTCATTAGTTCATGTTTCAATAACGTAAATAGGTAAAAAGCAAAAACAAGATTGAAAACAAATTGTTTGATGGGAATTTTTAACTGACAAAAGTGACAAATCTAAAATATTGTTTGGCATATGAATTGGCGAACGGACACTTGAGAGCAGATCTGGATACCTTTTGTTAACTGACACCCACTCCAGTGGTGAATAAACTTTATATCAATGATGCTGGACTGTGGGTAGACGAACGCTTTTCATCCTGTTAGCGCTGGGAACGTGTTTTCATTGGACGCACCCGCCTGATATGTCCACAAGTGCAATGAAAATGGAGCAGCTCACAATTTGGGTCATGTAAACGTCACATATTTTATGGTGGCGTAAATCACGGCGACTAAGCTTGTCAAAACCAGATTCAAGGACAATGTGCCAGAAAATATTGATTTTTAAAACAAATGAGCAGAGATCGAGCTAGATGATGTAGCTTTCCTTTAAACTCTTCACTTTTTTTAAAAAATATTCTACTCCCTCTACCCCTCTTTCTAGAGTCATACGCATAGAATTAAAGTTTTTTTAACCAGATTAATAAATTACTAATTTATACTTATTGGGTAGGGATAAGAAAGGTAGAACTTTAGGAAAAATCAACTTCAATAAGTCCTTCCAAGATTCGAACGCTGGTCCCTACCTCTTCACCGTCAACAGTAATCTAGATTATTGAAATAGTGACGCCTTTTACCGTGCGACCATCGACGTGGGTTCCAGCTAACCTACTAAACTTGTGTTAAACGTGTTGATTAATTGAATAAGGTTTTAAAGGCTCTAAGCACAAACATGAGTTTATTATTATATGGTATAGTATATATATAGTGAGCTCCGGATAACTCGTAGCCCACCAACTTTCGTACCGGTTTAAAAGTACATATTTACCTAAACTGCATACTAAACCAAAGTATCATACTTTGTGATTAGGTTATATGCGTTAACGATCATATCCACAGGTGAGATAGTTTAAGTTATTAATTTTGTAAAACCTCTTATAGTTTCTTTAGGAAGCCAAACAGCCACATCGTCTCACACTCGCTTTGTTCCTTATGGACCAGTTCTTCATTGTGCTCTAGCTTTTAGTAAAAAATTACGTTTAATATTATGTTATAGTACTTGAATTATGTTCAAACTCAATAGTCAAAAGGGCGACATGACTTGAAGCATATTCAAAAAAGTTTCTTCATATCTGAAATGAAATATAGCTCAAGCAGTATTATTTGAAGAAATGTCACACTCTGTTATTACTAGCCCAAGTCCTTTGATGTATATCTATCCTAAATTTAGCTCCACAGAACAGTAGGAATGTAGGCTACAACACTGCACAAACTTCTCACAAGACTCTTCCATCCACGCAATTTCATTCCAATATTCTTAGATATTTAAAACCACCGAGATATTTAACATCCCAGAAGAAAAGGTAACTATTTAAAAGTGAAAAAGTGGACCTACTTTAGTTCCTGAAAAAAAAAACCTGACATAATATACTCGTGTAAAGAACTGTACATTCTACATCCAAGAAAGTCGTGGTTTATGGTATCGGAAACACGAAGTGGGTTTCGTTTAATATTTCCGTTTTTGCCAATTTATAGCGCGAGACTGTGTTGAACGTGAATAAGCCATTATTTAAATGAAGTTGATATTACTATGTATTTTATTACAGACGTATGGCGAATTTTATGACTGTTCTATTTATAAAGCAACGTCATGATACAATTTATACCTAAGATATTTTCTTGTTAACTTTAATCTTCCTATGTGTTTTAATCTTTATACCCATACAGTAAACGAGTCTAACTGAAATTAATTAAATGATACATTAGTACATACGTTCTCATATAGCCTATTATAGTTGTTGACAAAATTTTAAAACATCACTTATCGGTAATGTACTCCTAAATAAAGTATTCTAAGAAAAATAAAAAGCTAATTTAATATTCAAATTATATTTATTATAATCATACTATTTTATTCGGATATAAAATATTAACTAAGTGATTTAGACATTTTTTGAAAAATGTCAACATTCACAAAATATATAATCATAAAACAATCACACTTATACAAATATTTTACTGAAAAATAAATGTATAGTATTGTTTGCAATCTCAAACACTCCCTTGATTACCATATTATTCAAAATCAACTAAGACTTTCTCAAAAAATTGAAAACTTTCATTAATCACACTGGTAAGCATTTTAAAACTTAGTTTCTGCTTCATGAGCAAAGATAGCCGATTTTAGCTAATTGAAGTGCCCCAAATCTGAATCTGTATTCAGATTTTCCATATCACGTACGGTTTTTATGTAATTTTAAAAATAAAATCTAAAAGACTTTAAAATTGGTGAAGTTCATAATTTTTTTTAAATATTCAAACACAATAATGTACGTGAAAGAACTGTTTCTAGTTAATCAGAATGTCCTGAATCCCATTCTATGTTCAGATGTTCCTTATCACTTCAGGTTTTCCTGAAATTGGTTAGATAAAAATGAAAAAATATCAAAATTGGCGAAGTTCATTGTAGGCCTATATATATTTATTTAAACGTGATAAACTAACTTATATAACCGTTTTTAGTTCATTAAGGGGTCCTGAATACCAATCTGTATTCAGATTTTTTTGTATCGAGTTAAGTTTTCCTGTAATTTTTTTAATAAGAACAAAACATTTCGAGATTTTATCTTTTTTTTAAAAGTCAGATGAAGTTGATATTTTGAAAATAAATTTACTAACGCAATCTATCTTATGAAAGTATAAAATTAATTTATAAACCCTAAGTGATTAATTAAAAAAAAATTACACATAGATTGGATGTTCCAGATGTCTAGTTGTCACTCGAAACCTTCATTCGTTTTGATGCTCTGCGGTGACTATCAGATGAATACCTTTTTATGCACCAACTATAATCCGCCAACATTGCTTCATTCCACTTGCCCTGGTATCTTACTTCCAAGACTTTATTATCCTGATAGAATCTTTCACCCTGCTCCTCACTCATCGCACCAAGATTATGGGGGAGATAGTCATTATGGCTATGCAAAAAATGAAGTTTCGCACTTATGTTGCAAACTAGATTTCTGAAGCTGGCTAGCATTTCCTCGGTAATCTTCCTGTTATTTTAATAATTTTTAGGAGTGAAGTTCAGAGCCTGTTTATTAAATATGCTTATTCAAGCTATATCACACCCAGCTACCTCACAGCTTCAAGCATATCTGTGGTCTACAGTCACTATCCCTGTTCTATAAATGAGAACAGTAGTGGGAAAAATCCTCCGATTCTTTTAAATTTGGATTATTCTGTAAATTTGACTCAGAAGTGATTGCAAGAACAAAATGATGATAGCAAGTTTAAAACAATCAATTCTGTTCTAATGTGTTTTTTCTTTATTATAATTAAAATCACATTATTAATAAATATTTTTTAAATAAACATCTTTTTGAATCATATAGTGAGCCTATTTACCTAAGCATATATTATCTTCATTAACAAGTGATTAATGAAAAGCGTATTTTATCTATCAATAATATAAAATGCATGGATCTACCTACCGTAAAGTTATCACTAACTTCTCACTAGGTTCTATGGGCTGTCTGATGAAATTAGTTAGATTTACTGTCAGGTGTGTTGATACAAGGTTTTTAATGTACTCAAAATTATTGTAATCCATTCTCAAATACTGAAAAAATCGTTCTGGGTACTTTTTCAAATGGGAAAATAAGTGATGATATTCACTAATTTTGTGACGTTGTTCGTTTATTAGGTGAACAGAATAATTTCTTATCCCAATGACTGACAAATAATTAATGGCACTATTATCAAAAATCATTTCATCTTCATTGTCTGAGTACATTTTGCAGACTGATTCTTTATTAGGATCGTTTCTGACCCTTGACTCACCTCCCCACTATGTGCATATGCACCGCATCTATCATCCTGAAACGCGCAGCAAGCATCACAGCTTGACTCTTGACTCGCCTCTTCATTATGTTTTTACCCTTAGGGAGCACTCTCTCACAGCTGTCTGTGCGTCGAGCGTGCCGACCAGAAGCCGACTGAAAGAAGGGGAAGTAACATGCTCCCCCACCCTCTAACTACCGCGCTCAAGCTACTAATCACTGAGCCAATACCTGCCTTTCCTGTTGGCTAGTCCAGCCCCCTATCATGACATTTTCACTTCCAATATCTCACTGTGAATTAAGAGGCTAACTATATAGTGCTCTTAAATTCCATACCTCGCGCGATCTGGGAGCTGAGTTTGACCTGCTATGATTACGCTCTTAATGTAATCCCTCAGCAATGCAGCTCCAGAGCCACGTGGTTTCGAGATATGCTTAAAGTTTTATTATAGCTTTTACTATAATTCCTTATATCGGGCATGTTATTTGATTATTTCCCCATAACCCCCGTTTAAATAAAATAATCAACAGTCATAGCTCAGATGGTAGTGTGTCTGTCTATTGATCCCGGGTTCGATTCCCAGCATGGCTGAAAATTTATCATTGGTGAAATGTGGATTTACCCTTTCACAGTGATGAATTAATGGCCAGGGAGTGTATGTTGTGCCTGTCCTAGTTTTAAGTTAGATTATAAGGCATATGTAGCTATGCCAGGCCAAGCCAGCAGTTAGTGGAAAATATATGGCTTGAATAAAAAAACTACCCTGGCCACAGGCTTGAAACAATAGATCCAATGGATGTAAAGTAAAAGCAACAGTCAACCTTATGCACCAATCATGACGGTTTGTCTCCATTCTAAACATTCACCTTGGATGGGCTAGAGAGGGACCTGTCCTGAAGGTTAGTGTGGGCGTAAACAAGGGGGTAGCGTCGCCAGTCATGATGAAAAATCGGATATATTATTGTTTAAATATACAAACATAAAATCATGAATAAAGATAGAGTGAGTAAATTATCTTCATCAAATAATAATCAAGAAACTAATAAAAATTAAATTAAAATTATTACGTCAATCTTTTGAAATGTAGTTATAATAAATAAATTGCGTTTTCAAAATATTTAAGATATCTCCTCTACCCTAGATTTTTAACACTCAGTTTTACTACCTATTAATATTATAGCTATATGCACTAATTACACTGAGCTATGGTTGAGTAAGGTTGAATTTTGAGGAAGTATACCCACATTTTAGTAGAAGTAGAGTGGAAATCTCATTTGGAAAACCACCCCCAATACATCCGATTGGAATTTGAAGTCAGCTATCCCCTTCATTGGCAGTCTAATCCAACACCAGAATGACTTTTTAGACCAGGGGTGGACAAACTACGTCCACTGGCCAAATGTGGCCCACGGGATGAATAATTTAAGTATGTTGCTTTGTGAAACAGTATTTTTTTATAAACAGCAAAACTGTATTTTTTTTACTAAACCATGTCAAAATTAACATTTCCAAGCTCGGTAAATCATGCCCAAAAATATAATATGGCAATGTTTGCATCCTCGTAATCCTGCGAGCAAATATTTTAAATTTTGAAACTTGGAAAATATGATCTTATAAACCTATTTACATATGAACATCTGTCTTCTAGATTGAGAATCACCTCCTCACAGTCCTACCCATCTAACACCGCATCATATAAATATTCTGAACGAACTTTAATAATAATAATAATAATACTTAGCACCGCGTCTTTCTACCCGTTCGGCCTATACACTTAAGTACTCATTGCGCTAGTGGGCTAATAATTGGGAAGATTAAATAGAGAGGAAGTTAACCACCATTTGCGTAGAGGGAGAGTGGAAAACCACTTAGGAAACCCTCCCAGTTCACCCGAGTGAGATTCGAAACTCGATCTCCCCGTTCTCGACAGTCTATCCCAACACCAAACTAGAGCGTTAGCTAACTACGCCACCGAGGTGAGTTGAACGAATCTTGAACCATCTAAACCACTAAGGTATCTAGGTATTTATAATGGTTATAAATTTTCAATGTATTTAAACTTATTCATGTCAGCTAATTATGTGTGTTTTATCATATAGTTTAAAAGAATTTAAAAAAAAATTAGTTAAAGTCTTTAGCCCACCAATGTTTTAATGTTTTTTCTTGTCTTGCCTTACTTTAAGTAAGTTTACACATACCTGCCTCAAACCATGTGACCACCGAAGCAGGTTTATACCCTGTTGTTTTTTAAGAAATATTCCTTATCGTAATTATTTAGAGTTAAGGTAACTGGGTTCAATTCCTGTAACAATTTTTCTCTCGAAGTGAGGAATTTACAAATTGGGTATCTGGTCGTTGGGCTATAAAACCAAACGAATTGTTAACTTGCAAGTGTATTCTCTCAGTAAAGGAATCAAACTTAGGACACTTAAATGATTAGGTAGATGTGTCTCAGTTAATTAGCTGAAAGTCATTACAAAGATTAAATCTGGGGGTGATAATAATAATAAAATAATAGAATAATAGTTTTAAAGTTACAAATTTTCTGGAAGGTAGCCAATGTTTTGTTTATAACACCACGTTTTCTTATTTGTTCAGATTAAACACCTATGTATTAGTTATGCTGTGTTAGTGATGAGAGAGGTTGAATTTAGAGGAAGTTTACCCTCATTTTTAAGGAGGAAAAACCACCCTCAGTCCATCCGACACTGATTCTAACCCCAATCTCCCTGTCATAGGTAGGACATTTTACATGAGTAATGCCTTAGGTCATGCGTCCACTGAGGTGAGGGCTTAGTTGTTAATGTTATGGTATATATTTATAGTAAATGTTCAAATAACGGCCCTCAACCTCAATAAATATCCTTAAGGTGCGGCCGAAGAAATAGAAAGTATTTTTACAGTTTCTATAAAACGTAATATTTTGGCCAAAAAAAATTAAATATTTCTCCAGTAACAACATAGAGCTTAGTTTTCTGCACGTACAAATATCAACAAATCTTGAATATATGTCAAGTGTGTCCTAGAAGTTTGTCAAAACCTTTTAAATAGAGAGGAAAAGTTTTGACAAAATTCCAGTGCAGTCTTGACCGGTATTCAAGATCTGTTGATATTAGCACGTGAAGTAAACTAAGCTCTATGTTGATACTGGAAAAATATTTGATTTATTTTGGCCAAAAAAATGTAATGCTATAAAAACTGTAAAACTATTCGCGCTTCCTTCTGCTGCACCTTAATCTATGCACCAGGCTCTGCCGTGTGCACTCAAACATGTCAGCATAATCTGCTGTTGCTTCGTAAATACAGGCAATCCTCTTTGGTGACTGCATGCTCTAACGTGCTACTCTTTCAGGAGATTATACTGTTGATGACAGGGAGATCGAGGTTCGAATCTAGGTCGGGTGTACTGAGGGTGGGTTTTCCAAAATGGTTTTACACTCTTCCTCCACGACAATGCGGGTACACTTCCTATATAAATATATATAAAACGCTTATATACTGATTTTAAAATATATAACATTATTAATTCCTAAAACCCTCCGCATTATATTACACTACTATAAAGCTACACGACTGACTCATTCACTGACATTAATGTTTACCTACTTCCAGATAAGGTAGAAACTTGAAATTTGGCAAGCTTATAGCTTTTAGCCTGTAACCGACGGGAAAATTCCAAAAAGTTAAAAAAAAAATTTAACCCTCGAAAAACATTCAAAATGACGGAGCAGCTTTAAAGTCAGTGCGGACCTTTCTTTGGAGGTCTCTTGTGGCTAAACGGTAAGACCTATCAAAAAACGGCTCTGGAATTACATTAGCTTACATCCACTTGCAAAGAAAACGCAACGAGCAAAGCGAGTAATCAGTATATAAGCGTACCCCAACGGGTAGTAAGACGTTTTGTTAGTCTGAGCCTACGAAAGACATGCAACACTTATACTCAACCATTAGCGCTGATAGTCTGTAACATTTCAAGGAAACCCTTTCAACCTATGGTTACTTTCAACAAAAAAAAAGTTTATTTTTTACATTTGTTATAGCTGCTTAAAGAGACTATTGAAGTAGTGATGGTGAAATTAAATATTAGACTAAATATTCACGCAAATAATTGGACATAGGTACGTGTTCCCTTAATGGTTACCCACACTAATTACATCCAGCCAGGATTCAAAGTCCAATCACCCCGTCACCGGAAAACCAAACTAGATGAACCTGACACCATTGTCTTGTGTCCACAGGTGAGTGTTAGTATTTTAACAATATCAAATCTAAAAATAAACAGTAAACAAATAAAATGCTGTTTTAACCAAATAAATTGTATAGCTATACAAAGTACAAAGGGTGATTTGATTCATATGGATGGTCTCACATTTTAATTAACTGGTGTGTACTCTTCCGTACTTTACTTGCTGTGTTCATGGAAAATATATACTCCATACAATATGAATTGTAGTGAACTAAATAAATATGTATGAGTAATTATGTAAAATACAAAGGCCTTTTTTATATTTCTGAGGATAGTAAACATATGTTTTCTATAGTCTATGTTTAATATTTCAAATTATTACAAGGTTATTTTTAGCTATGCATAATACAACCCATGTTGAATTAGTATTAATGGAACTGTCCACATTTTTTAAGACGTAAATTTTGGATGATTATGTCCTAACTTGAGGGTTATTATCATTGCATACAAAATTCATTCATTTATTATTTGTACAATGTAAACCTCTTTCAGAATTGTTACAGAATTGACAAGCTGAAGGTAAAAGAAGTTACAGTAGTCTTTTGGGTATAATTGTATCGTTTAAGCTTTGGGACATTTTAAAATATTCTTTTAATGCAACATATAAGTTTTTTAAATACTTTTTTCATATCCAAGTAATTAATTTTTAAGTTGGTAGATTTTTTTTTAAATGTGTTAAAATGGCTTATCTGGTCTCAATTCAAATGTTTACTCATAAAGACTATGATTGTTTATATTCATCTTAATATATATGACTATTTTCTAATAACTAATGACATTGTAAAGATGTAAGATGACTGATGGAGAGGAATAGGGGTTCAGCTCACAAGAAATTAAAGAAGTCCATTGGCGGCCCAAATTCGTTGATGGATAAAAATTATTTCGCTCTATTTCGGTGACGAAGACCATAAACATAACCAGCGTTACTTGTGAAAAAATACTCTTAATCATTTGAGCTATTGATTTACTACTCCACTTTAGTTAATTAACCCTAAGAAGCATCGCAAGTTAGTGGGCAAATTTATTAATAAAAATCTACAACAGTTAAGATTCGACAGGGAAAAATTTGAACTTAACAACTACAGGAAATAGTACCACGATGAGTATTTTTTTTTCGTTCAAGCTGTATTATGTATCTGAAGGAGAGTTCTTACGTGTCATTTTCAATTAATTATTTCCAATTTTTTTTAATGAAAGCAATTTGTTCACATATGTCATTAATTATGACGATCATTATGAAACTGATCAATTACCGTTTCATTTACTGAAAGTCATCGTGTAAAAAGGTGATACTAGCAGCGGTTTGTGAAATAAATGTGCAATTATCGCACAGGTTAGAAAATATGTTAAATAAAAATAATCCTTATATTAATTGAGGATTAAGTCCAATACAAGGTCGCAGTGGTCGCAGTGGTCGCAGTATAAGGTTGATTTTTTTTAAATATAATTAAATGCTACGTACCCTCCTATATATTTTGTATAGTCTTGAACCATTTGTACTTTTAAGTTATTAAGTCAAAACTGTAATACGTATTGTAATATTCTTGTAAAATCAAAACTACCCTCTAATAAAAATATAATGTTTATTCAACAAAAGGTGACGTTGAGATGAATAGATTTATGTATATTGGGCACCACTCCTAGGAACTAGGAGAAAGAATAATAAAAAAATAAAATAAAAATAAACTTTAGATCGACTAACTTTGACAAAGGCACGATGACTCTTAATACTCGAGACCACTGGGTGTGCTCGGGAACGTTTATCTGGATATTACAATGTAAATGTTACCTTACCTACAACAATGTTGTGCTGTAAGTCCCTACAAGAGTTGAAAGAATACTTCAAATAAAAGATGAACAATTGAAATAGAATGAATCAATTGAATTAAATGTACTAATTTTAAATTACAATAAAAAAATTATTGAAATTTATGTGTGCTATTATTATTATTATTATTATTATTATTATTATTATTATTATTATTATTATTGTTTTATTGCTACCACATCCCAATCCGACTTATGGAATTCCAATATATTTATAGATGAAGGTTTGGCTGGATCTCACCAAGAAAAATATGCTGTGTTGTAACAGCAAAAATGTAGGAAATTTGTTTCCTCTTCTTAATTATAAATGATCCACAGTTTTCGAATACCAATAGGCTCTAGTACTTCCTTGGACACTCTGCTTTACATTGATATATTAATATCCCACTTTTAAAACAGGTTTCCACTTTTAAAATAAATTTTTCAAGACACCACACAAATTTAGTTCCATACTTTAAGAACGCCGAAATAGAATACCTTAATCTTCTTCAAAAAAATGTTCCAAGAATCAAATTTTAAAACGTTCTATATTCTTCCAAGTTCAAAGAGAAAACTAATAAATTAAAACAAAAGATAAAATGTTGGCTATGGACTAGAGATGAATATAAAATAAAATGCAAATTTAATATAAAGATTGAAATATATGTCAATGGATATGGACAATATCTCTTAAAAGAATTAAAATGTTTATTTCCATCAGTCAAAATTGAAACGAGCGCTAGTTTGGAGGTATTTACATCACGTCTTCTTTTTCAATCGCGAGACCCGCCACTCACTTGTTTTCCACATT
This sequence comes from Timema bartmani, assembly GCA_902151455.1. NCBI lineage: Eukaryota > Metazoa > Arthropoda > Insecta > Phasmatodea > Timematidae > Timema > Timema bartmani. The sequence continues at coordinate 384,642 of CABFWB010000168.1, read as the reverse complement.
TGCGCATGCGTTTGAATAAATCATGGCCGACATTGAATATAAATAAAGAAAAGTCAACAAACTTCTTAGAAGGAAATTAATATGTTTAATAAGAGTTAAGTGTTCTTCCTTAGGTCAAAATTAATTATTTAAATTATTTAAAACAGTGTTAGACGTTCTTCCTTCCGTCCTTTTATTTTTTTTTTTGAATGGATGTAAGTAGTAGTATTTTTCACGCCGGCGACACAGCGGGGTTCAAACGAAAATAAATTGGAAACTATTTACAAAGATTGGAAAAATACAGGGAAATACATGGTAGGGTGGCAAATAACGTTACAACCTCCACAACCAAGTATATTCTACCAACCCAATTTCAGGTCTCACGAGATTAATGACAGAATAAATAAATGAAACTAAATCCTTACATTAAAAAACTGAATAGAATAATTCTTGTTCATGTTCTTCCTCAGAATTTTGTTTTTAATTTTCAATAATAATAATTAAAAATTAAGAAAAGCAGACCACTCTTTCACTTTTATTGAAATAATTAAATAATGATTCAGTCTAATTAAATGATTGTTCTGACGTTTATTTTGTACTAATTTTTAATGAATCATTGAAAATGACACGTGAGAATACGCCTTAAGCTACTCGTTTTATCTGTGAGGCTAGACCAGGGGTTTCCAACTGGTGGCCCGCGGGCCACATGCGGCCCGCGAGACCACTTTTTGCTGCCCGCACAATCATTTTAAGAATTTTTCTTAAATCTCAATAAAAGTTATGAAAAATCTTTCATAGCTTGTTCAAAAGATGTATTAATATTCATACGGCAAAATTGATCAAACGAAGTTGATAAATAATTAATAGTCAGCCGTTCTACAAGTTACGCACTGCATCGCTCGCCCAGAAAGGCTTGATGGCTACTCTTCCCGTCTCCACTCACGCTCAATCGCGCTTGCTTGACGTGTAGTGAAGTTTCACAAGTTACTGTCCATTTTGAAGGCTTTGTTTTGTGTTGAATGTGAAGTGTACCACTGCTTGAGTCTTTACGTGTATAAAAAATGAGCGGAAACTCAAAGAAACTCAAAATTGAAAATTAAAACAGAATTTACAAGGAAAGCTGGGAGAGTGACTATTTAATTACTAACAACAGTGGGAAGCTTCAATGTTTGGTATGCATAAAATTTTGTCTGTACCGAAGGAGAACAATGTTAAACGACACTACTCAACAATGCATGAGAACAAGTATGCAACATATAAGGAAGAAGCTCGAAACGGACTGGTTGCAGACTTCAAAAATAAATTAAAACAGCAAACAGGTATGTTTAGTAAAGTCTTACAAAATCAGTCATCTTCCCTGTACGCCTCCTACGCAGTGTCGCTTGAACTTGCAAAGGCAAAAAAACCTTCACTGAAGACAGTCTGGTTAAATAGTGTGCTATGGAAATGGCAAAGGCTTTTGGAGATGCTAAAATAGCTGAGAAATTTGAATCAGTGCCACTTTCCAACCAAACTGTACAGAGAAGGGTCATTGATATGGGAGAACAAGTAGAAAAATCACTGATTTTATTGGTTAAAGAAAGCATGCATTACTCGCTATGCCTTGATGAAAGCACTGACCAGTCAGATGTCAGTCAGCTATTAATATTTTTGCACACCACCTTCGAATATTTCAGCAGTAAAGAGGAGCTATTTGATGTCTGCTCTATTCAAGGAACAACAAAAGGGAGGGGCATTTATGATGCTGTTAAAAAACTGTCGACAGAGTTGAAGGCTTCAGTAAATGTTCAGCCATTGTGACAGACGGAGCGCCAGCAATGACAGGGGAGAAGACAGGTCTGACGGGATTTCTAAAAGAACGTAACGTGTCCTATGATCCACTGTCTTATTCACCAGGGAGCGTTATGTGGGAAATCATTGAAGAAAACTGAAGTTTTTAAATTTGTGGTTAAAATGATTAATATGTTAAGAGGCGGAAATCGAGCCCTTTTGCATAGACAACTAAAGCAGTTTTTGCTGGAAATTGAGGCAGAATACAGAGACTTGCTGCTGTACAACCATGTAAGGTGGCTGAGTGCAGGAAAGTGCCTAGAACGGTTTTTTGCTATTCGCAAGGAAATCCCTGAATTCCTTAATAAATTTGTCTCGTCTGATACCACTGAACTAGAAGAAGAAATTCAAAGCCCAGAATTTTTAAAGCAGTTAGCTTTCCTAACATACATGACAAATCACCTTAACACCTTAAACCTGAGTCTTCAAAGAAGAAACCAGGTCGTATCAGATATGGTGGGAATTGTAAATGGATTTCGAAACAAGTTAAACATTTTCATACGTGCTTTGGAAAACAATGAGTTGACACATTTCCCTTGCTGTCTACAATTAGCGGCGGAGAAAGACCAGGAAACTATAGATTTTTCAGATCTCAGTTCACACATTCAAAAAATCATTGAAGAATTCAACACACGATTCAAGGAAACTGAAACACTGAAAAGCAGTGTCCAGCTTTACATGAATCCTATTGGTGCTACAATCGAGGAACAAGAACCACACCTACAACTTGAGCTGTGCGATCTACAAGCCGATACGTTCCTACAAACCAGACAAGAAAAGGGATCATATTATTTTAAACTGCTATCCAGCGAAAAATACCCAAACTTAAGACAATTTGGACTTAAAAATGACTTCAATGTTTGGGAGCACGTACATATGTAAAAGTATTTTTTCTTCTATGAAATTCATTAAAAATCAGTACAGAAGTCGACTTGCAGATTCTTCTTTGTTGCATCTTTTGAAATTAGCAACAACAGAGCTGGAGGTGGACATTCGTTCATCGGTAGATGCAGATTATCGACCACAGTACTCCCATTAGATTGTCCTTTTTTAAGTTTTATTTTGACTACATTATTAATTTCAATTTGACTTTGGGTTAGTTTTTTTTTGCCATTTGTAAAATATGAAGTCAAACTGAAATTCTTGCTCTTCTTCGAAATTCAATTGTTTTGGGCATAATAGTTTTTGTTTATTTTTAATTTCACTCTTTTATGCAATTGTAAAATAATGTTTTAAGCAATTAAAATGATTAAACCTTTGTTTCAATTAAACTATGCATATTATTTCATACTGGTACTCTGTTCTATTTGCAGAATTATACAAAAATTGGCCTATTATTAAAGTGCGGCCCGCAAACATGCCTAAGGTTTCCACTGTGGCCCTCGAGCCCTTACAAGTTGGAATGCCTGGGCTAGACGGTATTTTTGCCGTATGCGAGAACCAATGCATAGTAAAACAGAAGGTGGAGCGAAATAGAAGGCTGTGATCATTTGCAGCAAAGTAGATAGAAAATCAACCTACCTTCGACTAAACTGTCTTTTATTTCGCCTCATATTGGTATTTTTCAAACGGGACTTTAAGTTACACCTTTATCTCAGTGATAATGTTTATCGATTTAAGATTACTAAAATACGTGTCTCAGCGAAGAGGCGTGGCTCCTAGCATTTCTAACACCAACTTATTGGTATAGCTAAAGTTCATTTTTCCATTACCCTGTTGACAGTATTACTTGTACTTCCCCCGCTTCTGTGGCCGAACAGTCTAAGGCCTCACTCTCGTACCATACAAGCCTCCTGATGATGGGGATATCGGGCCTCGAATCCCAACCAGGTCTTCTGAGGGTGATTTTCCCTAAATGGTTTTCCACCATTCTTCCACACAAATGCAGGTAGATTACATCTAAAATGCTTCCTTCCTAATTCCTACCCCATTAGAGTAATTATCATAATTTATATGCGTGTAAACTGAACAGGTAGTAAAACGTGGATGAGCAAATATTTTATTTGAATAGTCTTTTACTTTAACATTTCAAAAGGAACACATCCGTGACTAGTTCTATTGATTAATTGTGTGACATTCACTTATGGTTTTGCTTAATTTACTATCTACTATTATTGAATAGCTTGGGTCAACACTGAGCTATGCCAAAACATCCATACTAGTTGTTGTAGAAATTGAATTGTGTTCCTATACTTCCTTAGTAAGCATATTTATAACCATTTCTAAAAGTTTAAATTATATATAATAATAATTCAAAAGTAGTCTTGTTCGGACTTATGAATTGTTAACTTTCTAAAATCTTAAATATTAATATCTCCGAATAAGAATTTTATCGCATAGCATATTATTGCCTAAAACCCTTAAATTCCAACTATATTTATATAATATTCTTTATGATATGTCAGAAGTGAACACAGATGTATTGAAATATTAAAGTTTTTTTTTTTTTTTTTGCAAAAATGTATTGTATGTCAAGTTTTCTTAAGACAACCCAACAGAAATAGACAAGTAGATGAACACGATCGTGATAAGTTACATAAACATAAAAATTTTAATATATAAAAATAAAAAATTGTGTAATAATATTGTATGTTTTTAGTTGAAATTTTAATCAATACCTTTTTGAAGATGACTCATTTTATTACATTTATAAAACTATGCATATTCATGATATTTTAAAATAATATTTACATTTTTTAATGGAATGTTAATCTCACTGTCTTAATTTTGGACTGATCTAGTTAACAAAAATTAAAATGTTCACTGATAGTTTATTATACTGTTTATCCTGGGTGAACATTGTCTTCATTTATAGGTATTAAATTTGACAAATAAATAAATATATATAATTTATTCTTCATCATGAAATTTATTTTTATTCAAGAAATCAAACATAAAATTTGCATTGATTAACTAAAATTTCTATTACGTTTGCTTATCGAAATGTTCTTATGATAATTACGAATCAGCGCTCATGCCTTCTTCTTTATTTAAATCAGTGTTTTATTTCAATTTTGTTGAAAGCTCGTCTTGGGAATGAGGTTGTTCTTACGCAATAAAACCTCTTCGGTATCTCTTCTTTAAACGAAAGTTCTCTGAAAAAAGATTGTCTTAAGCCAAGTTAAGGAAAGATTATTTTTCTGACACTTTTATAGCTTTAAATATCTTTTAAACAAATTTTTATTCATTTAAAATGTTCATTCTGAGCTACAAAATGTCATATTCTCTTTTATATTGACAGTCGTAGCTATAAAGTGTGACGTCTTTGAACATGATATTTAATAAAAGATAAACTCAAGAGATTATTTTTACATAAATGCTAAGTTGTGTCAGCTGCATCTTGCAAAGGAGTTAAAATATATTATAGTTAATAATTTAATACCAAATAAAATATTTTTAGCTTTGAGTTTGTGATCATTTCGCTTACATATAATTATAATGTTTTTATATTTACTTTTCCAAGCACGTCAGACAGGCAATTGCATGAGATCGTATTTACAGTGAGCTACAAGTAATTCCTTCCAATTCCTTTTTAAAAACTCATTTGGACTAAGAAAATCTAGTCCCACCAGGAGTCGAACCAACATATTCTTTCAGAGGTTGGTTTTTCTTTTGGCACCACGTATTACTACGCATCTGGTCTGTACCCGCATTTGACTGTGGGGATAATAGGAAACCACCCAAGAATGCACACCTTCTTTACACTCAGCTGGGTTTCAAATCCCGGCCTCCTCATCACTGGCAAACCAAACTAAGTAAGCTTGATGTTTAATTGGCCCATCAAAATGGGTATTAAGTTGATTAATTACTTTCGTATTTATTACTTTAGTACATGTTCAACTTTAAGTATTTGTTTTATCTGTTGGACAGTTGTGAATGCTATCACTAAATCAATCTCCAAACAAACTTTATATATTGGCTTACTTTTAAAATTTCTAGATTCATCATAATTATATAAATAAAAGAATATTACGTAGATTTTATCAAACCATAAAAAAAATACTAGCCCATTATAACAAATTATTTTTTAAATGTGGGTGACCTGGTGGTCTAGAGGTAAGGTGTCAGACTTAAGTGCTGGTGGTCCGGGATTATATCCTCGGTCCTGGCACAGATTTATCTGATTGTCAAACCCTTCCTTCACCTCTGACAAGACGTGTAATAATCACAACTTGTGAATGTGTGGAATGCCAGCCCTCCACCGTGGTTCGGATCTCACGTTAAACTGTAGGTCCTCCACTACATCTCACAATCACCCTACCATTACACATTTGCGTAGTGCGTATAACCCAAATGAGCATCAATGACACGGTGCTAGTAATAATAATAATAATAATAATAATAATAATAATAATAATAATAATAATAATAATAATAATAATAATTTTAAAATGTTCCTCCTTAAAATATTATAATTGCATCTATGAGGCATTTTCCAACTACTGTTGAATGTCATTTAGGTATTTTCTACACTAAATGATCTTAAAATTGATTCCCTGAAAACAAAGAAATGGCATTGCAATATTGTCAACGATGATTAAATTATTAATACGTTTAGTTATTAGAAATTTATGATTACTACTGCAACTCGGAAGCTTTTAATAATGAAGATCTCTAATTGGAGAGGAAATTAAGTTATGTAGTGCATTGATCGAAGAGACGAGACTGGCTATGATATAATGTCCCTAAGAGAGGCTAATAATTTCAACTGAATACTTTAATAAGATGGAAGCTATCGCAAGATTCCGTCTTAAGAACTGCCTTATTTAAATTCACAATTTAAAAAAAAACTTTTTCAAGTAATTAATGATAGTCCTGAAGTATTTTTAAATTGGGATTTAAATCTATGCTTTCACATTCAATTCAAACCGAGATTAAAATCAGAATTTGGGGCAGTTGTATTATTCAAAGCAATAAATATGAACAAATTTGAAAGGATTGTGATAAAATCATTGAAAAACATAATGTTGGCATTGTAAAATTATTTAATAATCTGAAAGTGATTTAGAGTTACTTTAACCTCATAAAGGAAAATAAATGGTACGGCGCACCGCACAGACTTTCTCTCTGTTTCTATATACTAGTAAGATTTCTGAACAGAATAATGTACATTGTATCATCACCACTCCACATAAGAACACGCATAAAATAATATACAATGATATAGAATCAATGAGAAAAGAGGCGCATCTTTGTCCACCTAAGAGCATTTCAAACAGTTTAATGTTTTAAAGACCTTAATAAAATGGTATTTGAACCATTTGCTGACAGCTTGGAAACTCGGATCTGCTTTACATGTTCCAATTTATGAAAATTATATTAC
>CABFWB010000168.1:333027-374855 GCA_902151455.1 Timema bartmani | reverse complement strand
TATATATATATATATATAATAGGCATTTCATAGCCAGTCCAAGATCTATACTTATATTGGCACCCCTTGCGTAAGACTTAACCACATCTGGGTGACAGAAGAGGGTCAATTAATTGAGGAAATACCAGCTCACCCGGTCGAAATTAAAATAAAGACAAATCCTAGCAGTAATCCATAAAAAAAGAGACTGATGCCTTATCCCATGTTACTGCTGATTTAGAATATCCTGATACTATTATGTTGGGTTTTTTAGCACCACGTCTTACTAACTGTTCAGGTTATACGGCTATGTACTAATTACACTAATGGTTTAGGGATTGGGAAGGCTTAATTTAGATGAAGTGTACCCACATTTGCGTGGATATATATATATACACCAATGATGTTAGCTGTGAAATTAAAATTTTAAAATGATTTCATACTTAGTTCAACTATACTCTCTTCAGCCCATATTATCAATAAGACTCAGTTTCCAAACAATAGACCCGCCTCGGTTGCGTGGTTAGCTAACACGCTACTTTCATGTTTAGCTTGACCACCGAGGACGCGGAGATTGAGGTTTGAAATTTGGTCGGGTGAACAGTTTTTTTTCCCTAAATAGTTCTCCACTCTTTCTCCACGCAAATGTGAGTTCACCTCCTCTAAATTTAACCTTCCCAATTCTTAACCCATTAGCGTACTTAGTGCTTACGGGTATAAACCGAACGGGTAGTAAGGCACGTGGTGCTAAAATTAATTTAAATCAACATAATATATGGTTCATCTTCACCTTGCATGACGAAGGATTCAAACAAGTATAAAATGTTCCATTCAGATGGTTCTTTTTGAAGATTCCTAGTGGCACCCTGCGCATGACAGATAAATACGGCTCTGCTGTAATTACATCTTTCATTTCAAGCTCTCTGTGACGTCACAATTCTCGTGAGGCCGTCGTGTGCCCATTTTTAGATTAGTTGCTTCTTCTCCCCCTGAGACTGTGGGTTGATACAGTTTGGTGCAAGGAAAACATTTACTTTATCAGAGAAAAATATTTTTTGTAAAAGAAAATTACACATGTCTTGAAAATTCTTTATCAATTATATATATATATTGGTTTGGATTGGATAGTTGGATACATATATATCTCACTTTGTTGTTTATATTTTATTAAAAGCCAGGGACATTACTGTGCAGTTATAAAATGTTGCATATTCTAAAGAGGATAATGTACAGTCATTAACTATAACGTTATCAGATACTTTAGCTAAAAATCCCAGATACTTTTAGCTAAGAAGTCCCATCTATCAGTTTGAGGAAGGCTACTTTTAGGTAAGTGTGCCAATAGTCACCTTGGTAAAGGGTGAAGAATCCTATTACAATAAAATTATGCTTAGTGGACCCTATCGGGATTTAAAATTAAGAGTTTAGAATCAAAAAAGATATATATGATTTATTTAAATTAAGCCAGAGTAAAAACAATTTTAAAGCAAGTATGTCTTTTGTATATATAAATCTTATCTCTTTATTGATATGTGTACACTGGGTAAGAGTGGAAGTTACATAATGACGAGCTACATACCCTATACTTATCTCAAAACATGTCAAAATATTCAAAGTCTCGTAGATTACGGTTGTCAGGACATGCAGCACGAGTATGAAAATCTAGAACCTTGTTCAGAGTATTAACTGGCAAACCCAATGAGAAGAGAACCTTGGGAAGACCTAGACGCAGATGGGATGATAACATTATAAATAGACTTGAAAGAGATAGGGTTTAATGAGGTAGACTGGATAGAACTATCTCAAGATAGGAATAGGGTGTAATGAGGTGGACTGGATATAACTGGTTCAAAATAAAGATAGGTGGCGTAATTTTGTAGGTGCGGCAGTGAACTTTAAAGTTTCTAGTATGATAGAGTAATTAATTAAATGAAAGAAACACTTTTAAAAGTGTTATCTATATTAATATAGTATATTAAATGGTTTCTCAAATATTCAATTTCAATCAATATAAATATTTTAACGTTCAGTATCAGTGCGTCTGTACCCATTACCATATTTCTTAAAATATAATATTGTGTAAAATAAATTGTTTGAAATGGAAACCATGAAAAGAAAAACAATTTCTAAATTAAAACCCATGGTGACTCAAGATTTCAAAAAATAAATATTAATATAATAAATACCCTCATAATTTTTAAGAGTGGAGTAATTAATTTCAAATAAATTTAAAAAGTAATGTGGTGTATTCCTTTTGGACACGTAGTTTACCTTGACAGATTACAATCTGACCCTATCCTATATGATTTACCATAGTGTAATAATGCAAGGTAACCTTACAGTATAAATGAAGGGCATGTTAGTAGTTTATATAATATATCTAAAATTAACTTTAGTCGAATTATATTAGAAAAATTGAACTCATCTTTTTAAATGCGCTTCATACATGACGGATTAAGATATAATTTCTACTCATAATCCGCATGCATACGTTTAGCGTTTTAATTTAATGCTGCAAAGATGGTAATTAATTTGGAAGGTCTCCAGCATTGATCTGAGATGGGATGTAAAATCCATATTTAAAATACCACTAAATACTGCCACCAAAGAACTTGCCTGGCTTAAGAACCAACATTTTCTTTTTCATCGCAACTTACTACCTGTTTAGGTTATTTGCTTGTGTACCAATTGCAATAATAGATTTAGGGACTAGGAAGGTAATATTAATAGGAAGTGTACCCGCATTTGCGTGGAGGGATAGTGTAAAACCTAAGTACACCCGACCGATATCTGAACCTCAATCACTGGCAGTCTAGTCTACTGTGATAGTAGCGCGTTTGACCATGTGGCCACCTAAACGGGTTTGAACCAAGTTGAGCTAGTTTTGAGAAGTACAGTATGTTTATTCTATGAAAAAAGTATTTTAGGATAAAATACAATCTTCACTTTTAATAAAACTTAAGGGTTTTGGATATAAAAATGTAATCAAACATAAATGTATTACATTTTAGGAGAAGAGCTAACCTTCGACATTCTGTAGCTCAAATATGATTCTCCAATACCCATCTTTGTGGTCCAAATATATGCTAAACCTGTGTTCCTAGTATTTGGTCTGTCAGAGCCGAGTAGTAGAGATGTTTGTGGTCCACACGCTCTAATCTTAATACACGAATCTCTAGCAGAATTGGGGGAGACCTCAACATGTACACCATGCCGACAAGTAAGCCGAGGTATTCCTCTACACTCGGTTAAAATAACATATTGAACACTAGAATATCTTGTAGGGGGGGGATACTATTTTGATACTGGAAGAGAGAGCACGGCTCTTCAACAGAAGGAATTGGAATCGGATCCTTGAGGTTTTTTTCCCCCCACTACCGTTTTTTATCAATTCTTTAAAACAATAATTGTATATTTTTCTACTAGCCTTCCTTTTTATATCTATAATTTTGTGTATTTAAGCGTAATAACACACAATCAAGTTAAATACCTAATCATCACATCAATAACACTATAATAGTACAGGCTGTTCAATGTTAATACTGTACGCAATTATTTAGAATTTTTTTGAATTCATCAAAGGTTAGGGCTATGTTTAGCTGAAAATAGCGAATTCATGGCAGATAATTAATCATTTATTTTTTTAGCACCGCGTTTTATTACCCGTTTGGTTTATACGCCTATGTACTAATAACACAAATGGGTTAGAGATTAGGAAGGTTCAATTTAGAGAAAATATAGCCGCATTTGCGTGGAGGGAGAGTGGAAAACCATTTAGGAATATCAACCTCGATGCACCCGACTGGGATCGAACCCCAATCTTACCGTCTTTGGCAGTCTATTCTAACACGAGAGTATCAGTTCAGACCACGCGGCTGCTGAGGTGGATAATTAATAATGTTAATGATCATCTTAAACTATATAATTTTAATGTTAATTATTGTTACTCATAATAAGTTCATAGTTTTACGACTTTTGATTTTGGAATATACGTTTTATCTAATGTATCGATTTAAGAAATTAGTAACCACTTCTATGGCTATATGGTATAAAGCGTCCGTCTCCACAATAGGCTGGACTACAGATGACTTGGTGATTGGGGATTTTGGGAAGCTTTAAAAGACCTTCGTATTGAACCAAAAAAAATTAACCTAAAACAGAGAACATTGATTCAAATACATATATTATCATCCCCTCCCTTATTCTTCTAATTTGTTTTCTCCAAAACATTAAGTTGCGTTGCTACATACATTTTTACATCAAGGACAAAACATCCTAGTCTAAACACTAATGGCATAACTTTACAATAGTTAACTTAATGAAAAATTATCTAAACTCTCGTGGTAGACTTACCTGCTGATGGCGTGGAGATAATGGTTCAAATCCCGGTCGGATCTACTGATGGTAGTTTTCCTAAATGTTTTTCCACTCTCCTTCCATACAAATGCAGGTAAATTACCTCTCAAAATCTTCTGTCCCCATCCCTACCCCGTTAGGGTAATTATCATAACTATATGCGTACAACCTGAAGAGGTAATAAGAAGTGGTGATAAAATAAATAATTAAAAATTTAATTCAATTCCTTTCTTATACTCTTTAAAACAGTGTTTCTCAAATTGTGGTAAGCTTATATTAGATTTCTTCAAGGTCTTGACCGACTATAAAAAAAAACTTTTAGTTCAAGAGGTAAGCTACCAGAAATCACTGCTAATACATTTAAAAAAAATTAGGCTTATCATGTTTTTGCCTTCAGCCCCTCATTTATAAACCTTTCTTTCCCTCTGCCGTGACTTCATTTAGCCTGTCACAAAAATGTAACATAAAATCTGAAACTACTATTTATGAATTCACAATATAATTTTATTAAAATTTTAAATAACCTTTAATAATACCATCTACAATATCAGGTATTTTTCGAAGAGATAAAAGGGGTACGATGGTTATAGAACCCCCTCGAAAGGGTACGCTGCCGGAAAATGTCTTGATAGATGAGAATTTCTTCTGAGAAAAACTGGAAAACACGATAAAATCTCTAATAAGAAAATTGTGTTAGGTAGCTCCGTTATAATCTCTTCGTGTGAATGCAATCTTCAATTTCCTAGTAATTCACACTCCCCGTCCTTTTCCCAGAGGAATAACCATCTGAGTGGCTGCCGGCTATAATCTTCATAAGACTAGAACATACTAATAATCAAAGCTACTTTAAGACTTAATTTGATCGATACACGTAAACTAGTCAAACCCGATCCGATTAAAGTCGATGTCACTGTCACAACGCATCATTGCTTCCGTAAACTGAGAGGTATCCGACTAAGAGTTGTTAAGTTTATCTCGATGACTATTCGTGAGGTGTTTCCAGGATACATATGGTTTTTTTTTTATGGTTTGAGGGAGAGGGTCTAGTCTTACAATCCCATCTGGATTAACGCATTTAATTACATTCGTGGGAGGTTGAATTTAGAGGAATTATATCCGCATTTTTATAGTGGGTGATTGAAAAAACCTATAAAATAACTGCCCCCAATATGCTTGGGTAAGCACTAACGTATCCGTTACCAGCAAATTAGAATAGATGAATCTTACATTTAGTCTGCATGATCCACAGTGTTGGCATGGACTTGGTAAAATAATACCGGTAATATTTTACCACTCGTTCATTTCCCATTTGACCATTTGTACATACATATTCTCTGTTCAGTAGGGACATCTCATATTTTAATTTATTTTAACTGATACCTAGCAAATAATGTATTTAGTTTAAAGATGAGACCAATTACCGACCTCGTGATATAGTGGTCAGAGCCCCTGGCTGCTGAGAAATAGGTCACAGTTTCAATTTATGGTTGGTAGCGGGGGATTTTTCTAGAACGAGGAATAATTCCCAAGGTCACCAAGGTTTGGTTCATTAGATTTTAGTTAGGTTAAGATCTTCGTTGGCTCCACCTAATCATATCCACTATCATCGTCTCCTAACCTCATAGTATATGAAAAGAATAGAAAGATCCTCGACGGAAAGGATGTGTGACTAGTACATTCGGGCGATCCCTGGATAACGGTACATTAGTACTAGCTAATCTTTCCGAAAACTGAGCTATGGAGATTGATGTAGTCCAAACATTATTATTATTATTATTTTTTATTATTATTATTATTATTATTATTATTATTATTATTATTATTATTATTATTATTATTATTATTATTATTATTAGGACAATTCGAAAATATATTTTACTCAAGCCCTGCTCCCCCTGGCAACGTGCCAAACCACACCACTGTTTTTTTCTGTTTGTTTTTTCTATTTAAACTTATTGTATTATATGTTATACCCATTATGTTTTGCAGAACTTACATGAGAAAGCTTAATTCTAGACGGTAAACATTTAATGTAAACATAAAATACTAAACAGTCGCTAAAAAACAAGTACGAAAGCTATTGTTTACATACACGGCAACATATTATGGGAGAAGCGGGAAAGATAGAATATCCGTAACGCGATAACAAAGCACGTCATATTGTTATCCAAACCAAACAATACATCGCACTAACACTAAAGTGTTGGCCTGGATTAATTGGGACACCAGGAGGCCCTAATGAAATTAGGTCACTTCCATGTGTGGACACAGATTAACATTTTATAGAAAGAATTTATTATTATATAAGACTTATGTTACCAGTTTTGGTGGTCTAATGGTCTGAGGCGTTACTCTCGTTATATATATTGTATTGACGATGGCGATGATATTAGAGCTCAAATCCCAGTCAGGTATTAAGGCAGAGGAAGGTTGGAAGCACGCCCGCGTAAAAATAGAGAGAAGATAGGATATATTATGATTTTCTAATGTGTTAAAATACCCCTGTCAGCTCTGCTGAGATTTGAACCTTGACCTACTCGTATCCGGTAATCCAGCCTTGTATCGTGTAACCAAAGTGATTGATGAAAAACATATAAATCACGCAAGTATAACCCGTGGCCTGTGGGCCGCTTGTGGCCCCCCGAGTACGTTCTGTGCAACATGCTGGCTAAAATTAAAATATTTAAATTTGTAGCTGACTTAAATACTCGGTAACTTCAATATAGCTTCCAGAATTGTAAGTTTAATGTTACTTGTGTAATGTATTTATGTAATTATTGTATGTAATGTATTGTTTGTATGTATTTTATGTATGTATGTGTATATTTGTATGGGTGTGTGTGTGTGTGTGTGTCTGCGTGTGTGTATTATGTAATGTGTGAATGTGTGTATATATTATATAATGTGTGTTTTTTGTTTGTTTTTGGTGTTTTTGTGTGTTTTTTGTGTCTACTATATTTGAGCGTTATCTATCTATCATAAATCTCGTGTATGGACCGGCCATTACCCCGAAAACTTATGCCACCCTAAGACTGGTAAAGGTTAAACATGCCTGTATTAAACTATACATTTATATATTTCTTATATTAATGGCACCACAAAGATATGAGTTAATGTGACCTATTGAGATGTAAACAACATGGACTAATATAATTTTGACACAGTTTAAAAATACAAACAGATCTTAAGGCGATAACCATTTTACTATATTACTTTAATAAGATTATTTTATAGGTATTGATAATAAATATCCAAGCTGACCAATGAAGATAACATGACATTGAAATAAGTTTCATTAATTTTTTTTAATAATTGTTAATATTTAAAAATAGACCTATTTTCACGTATTCATTCAGTGGCGACCAAGGGCCGGGTGAACCGGGCGGCCTCCCAGCGCACCGGTCGTATAGTGGCCTACCCTTCCAGTAACCATTGTGACCATTGCTTTAGGAGAAAGAAGCTTCTCGTAATTAAAACTCAGTAAGAACTACTTGAGATATCACAATGTCACAAGAATGTCTAGTAAGATTTTCAATTATGTCAATTTAATATGATGTGCTTGAATGGATTGACATAGTCAATTATTATTAAAAACTTCGTAGAAAAGATCTCAAAGTGGAGTAATAATATTTAATAATTTTTATATATTATATCTTAAATTTATAAATTTATCATGTATTATGTAATAAAATTTATTTCTATTACTAGGCGAACATATCATGCAATTGTAGAGATTCTTAGAAAGGTGTTAAATATATTGATTGACATTCTAATATTTTCACGCCTAGGTTATGTTTTATTTGGAGTTGTTAGGTTTGGAAATTATTTTCATATTATGCACAAGCTACGTTGGGCTTAGACTTGCTAGGTTTGGGGATTATTTTCATATTTTATTCTTATCCCCCAGTTAGATAGGGGGCGCCAAAAAAAACAATCTCACCCAGACGCAAAAATTACCTCGGGCCGTCCTTGTATTCATTCCCTACCATGTGATCTAGAGTTGTCACTTTTTACGTATCTTACCTGTAAAATAACACTAATAATATAGTAAAATATTATCAAAGTTGGCCGCAAAAAATGTTGGTATATTTAAAAGGTTCTTTCTGAACAAAATTCCACTATAGGCCTACGTAGTAAACATGATATTATAAATAAGGTGTATCCAACTGGCGGTCCGCGGGTTTCATGTGGCTCACGATTGATTTTTTCCATGAAGTTTCTCTAGTAATATTGGTGCTTATCCGAGAAACTGAAAGTTTTGTTTCCTTGGCAAAAATCCATGAAAGCTCTAAATGATGTCCATGCTTAATTTTTTTTCCCTTGCATCTGCTGTATTATATTTACGAATAAAATATAGTATATCTTAGTTGGAAAATTTGAATATGTAGCTAAATATGTTTAACTTACCACATATTATTTAATTCATATTTAAATACCTCTTATCATTTTTTGCATAACTTGACCAAAATTAGACTTTATGGATTAAATAACCAAGTTATTATATTTGTAATTTACGGTTATAACCGCATCTAAATATCAATTTAAAGAATATGATATTTATATTTGACTATAACCATAATTTAAAAAGTTTAATATCTTGGCTATTTAGTCCAATTGTACAATTTAGTACAATTGTAATTGTATCCTTAAAGCCCTACCAAGTCGAAGGTGGCTGCATTGTCTGGTAGCTCGTGATGTTAATTGATTCTTAGTGGAGCTGACGATTTCTGCACATCCATTACAGACTCTGCCCTAATATATTAGTGAAGAATGACCCTTGACACGGGATGACTCCTCCTGGATATCTCAAGGGTAAGAGCATTGTCGTACTAAGCCAAAGGTCCAGGGTTCAATTCTCGTGTCCAGGTGTCATTTTTAAATTAAAATAAAAGATTAGCTGATTATGATGCTGGCTCACTACTAGACTCCTGGATTCAATTCTGGCCCTCAGGCACTTTAATTTTGGAAGCCCCTGTTTTAAGTACTAAGCTGAAATTAAGGCTAGCAGCGTCTTCAGAGGGATGGATACCCCACAACTTAACCCTTCCACACGCTATAACACTCAAATCTCTTGACTACATCAGTCTAATATTGTTGTACAAAATCCTACTCGGATTAAGAAGAGAATGTTTATGTTTCAAGTTTAAGACCTTATGAATAATTCTGGTTTAATCCGTGTATATAAGTATGTTAACGTTTACTTGCTGCAAATATGTGCGCTCATAAACTAATATTACCACCAGCATTAACGGCGCTACTTACTTGGTGGATATACAGTCAAATTTTACCAGCCAAGGCTTTTTAGATAATACAAACATATACTTTGCGGCAAAAATGTGTATTAGTCTACCATATTATTAAGGTTATTTTATTGTTATTGATAATATCTCTCAAAAGTGTCTGTTTCAGATCACTTTACTTGACGTATTTACGTGAAAATAGAAAAGTCAAATGAGAACCTTAGTATTAAAATTTGACTGTAAGCTGAGCCACTCTGGTAGTCAAATGGTCTTAGGCATAATTCTCGCAAAAGACTGAACTGCGATGGTGGTATCGGGGTTTGAATGCCGGTCGGGTGTACTAAGGAAACGGTCTGAGGGGGGAGGTGGTAGGGGCATTACATAGTTATTCTACTTTCTCTCTACGAAAATGCGGGAACTCTTCCTATAATCCCAAATCTTACTCATCCCTAACACATTAGCTTAGTTATTACATTGTAAGACGCAGTGTAAAGGTAGGTTTGTTAAAGTTGTTTCAAAGATTTTTCTAAATATAATCCATTCTTCCGTTTCTTCATACACAAACGTTAATAGTATTCCGCAAACCTTTTAAGTTCACGGTACACTACACAAGACTAAATTTTTCGTGGCACATTGTTTTGTTTTGGATACGCACCACGGTAATAGAAAAAAGATAACGTACCCAGTCGAACGTTTGTTCAGTAACTCAAAATTAGGAAAGTAGAAGACTTTTTTTTTTTCCTTAAGTAATTACAGATGTAACATAGACTGTTCTTTTTCTGTGCCCGCTTCTTTAAAATTTGGAAAAAATTTTGTCAAGCCATTAGTAATTTGGGTATATCATAGCTTTAGCTTCGAGCGAAAGCTTTTGATTTGTTTGGATGTATTAAAAAAATGTGTAAGTGAGAGAAAGTAAGAAACGTAGTCGATGCAGATTGGCAGCTGGAATCTACTTCATTTGTACCTGCTTCAGTGACTGAATGGTCTAAGGCGTCACCCTCGTGTTAGACTAGACTTCCAATAACAGGGAGATCAGGGTTAAAATCCAGGTCGGGTGTACTGAGGGTAGTTTTTTCCAAAAATAGTTTTCGATTCTTCTTCCGTGCAAATGCTGGTATACATCCTCTAAATTAAATATTTCTCATCCCTATCTCAATAGCGTAATTAGTAGGGCCTACATATGCCTATATCCTGAAAATGTAGTAAGAAGCGGTGCTAAAATAAAAACTTATTTCGTGTTATTTTTGAACAGCGGCGCGTGATGTTCTGGGATGTGTCCGCACGGACGACACGCATAATTCGCCGTCACGGCACATAGTCGCGAAACAATTGCGTAAACACACGCACTAGTGGACTCTTCTAAGGCATTGGGACTGCAATGGCATGGTTTGCAGATTATAGTGGAGGTTGAGGTTCAAATCTTGGATTAGTGCACAAAGTTGGTTTATTACACTTGATCATGTGTTCATCATGGTTTTCCAATCTTCTCCCTACTCTAGTGCGGGTGGACTTTCTGTAGAAATCTCTCTGGTCATTTAGATCCCTTGGATCAAAGATTCTCAAACGGACAACTCACTATTTTAATGTAAAAAAGAGCGTAACACCTGAACAGGTAGTAAGATGCATGGCTAATATATATATACCAAAAAAATACAATGTTGATGCCTTTGCATATTAAAGTTCACCGAGAAAGTGAAATCGAAAAGTAGGGGGCTGGCCACGTCCCATGCACCCACTTATTTGAGAGGATCATTATGCCATTACTATTATTTTATTTTTAAGAACCTCGATGTTAAAATGTACTAAGGAAAACAACGCTCACTCGTCTAGATAATTTTTTGCTCATTAATAATTTTAAGATTTACAATTATTTATTTATTGTTTGTTTTTAGTTACATAAAAGAATCTAAAGATTTTTCAACCCTCGTGATTTGAAGAATATTTAGATAATATTTTTCATGTAAAGCTCGAAATTGTATTAATTGTGAGCCATTCATAAAACTACTCTAAAATAAAAACCAAATTAAATTAGATGATGTACGATATTTTGGAATAGTTGAAGCCTTTATCTCCTTTGTTTTGAGTGCTATGATTAAAAAAAATACTTAAGGTAGTAGCAAAATATAATTATATTTGAAATTATATAAATTTGACGTGTAGAAAAGTGTTTTAAAATTGATACAATTAAAAAGTGTTTTAAATGTAGACATTTAATTTTTCACACCAAATGTGTATCACTAGATAAGTAAGCGTACCCGTATCATTGGGTACATAGACTAAATGTTAAACCCACATAGTTTGCTTTTTGTCTTTAGAAAGATTAGGATTCAACCCAGTTATATATACTTAGAGTTATTTTTACTAAATGGTTTTCCACTTTCCGTTGACGCAAATGTAGGTTAAATTCTTCAAAATTCTTCCATCATGCTACCTATCTCATTAGCGTATATATAAAATGCCTAGACATTGCCTGAATAGCAAGACCCACTTTATATAAAATTGTGAGGTCTATTTTAACGGGATGAGACTGTAACATACATGAAGGGCACGCTGTTGCGAAAATTGATGATCATGTCCGAGTGTGGAATGATGTGGCCGATACCACAACTGAATAACACGTGTGTAAATCACTAGGCCTCATCACCAGCGTCTATCTCACAGTTAGCTACACCGACAACATTAAGGTCCTTGTGACCATCTACAAAGTCACCTCTTGCGAGAGTGGTGTTTTCAAACAATGCCGCAATTAGTACAATGGGGCGGAAACCCAGCGTTTAGACCATGATGGCGCTTTCATGTAGAAAAATATTAATGTGGTCATATCTGCTTTTGTTCTCCAAAAGGATGGTAATTAATGTGTCAACGACATGGATGTAATACTTTAAACATAGTTTCATAATTTTCAAATAGATAGCATTAATAAAATCCCATAGAAACGTTTAAATAAAAGGTCAACTAACTTCAGTGATCGAATCGTCTAAGGTGTCACCCTCGCGTTAGAATGACCTGCTGAAAATGGAGAGATCAGGTTTCAAATTCTAGTTGTGTCTACTTAGCTAGGTTTTTTTATTTACTTTCTCTCGACTCCTCGGAGAGAAATTATTGTGATCGTCAAAGAAATCTAACTCGCGATTTTGATCCTGAAATCCAAAAAGCTGTTTTAGCAGTGCCGTCTGTCTGTACCTTGGACTAGAGCCGAAACTATTTTGCTGGTTGGGCTCAAACCTGGTATCTGTGGTTTTTATAAGTTCCCCTCAAGTGGTTTATGGAATTAGACATCCAACCCTAAATAATAATGATAATTAATAATACCTAGCACCGCGTCTTACTTACCGTTCGGGTTATACGCTTAAGTAATAATTACGCTAATGGGTGAGGAGCTGGAAAGGTTGAATATAGAGGAAATGAACTCACATTTGCGTGGAAGTAGGGTTAAAACCATTTATGGAAAACCACTCCCAGTTCATTCGAGTGAGATTCAAACCTCGATCTCCCCGTTCTCGGCAGTCTAGCCCAATATGAAACCAGCGCGTTAGCTAACTACGCCACGAAGGCGGTTTCCAACCCTAAAATTAGGAGTAGTTTAATGAGGGGCAAAAGGAGAAAAATAGATTTTCTCAAAATTTTCTCAAACGATTTTGATTAAATTATGTATTTAGACATTGTTCATCATTATAAACGAGATGGAAACTCTCATTTTATTATGAAAATGGTTTTGAGGGTACTTTACGTAGGGGAAATTTTCCCATTTTCATTCTTTCTCTGCAACTATTAGAGATATGAAATAACTGATCATTATAAAATTTTAGAACTATTAAAGAATCTTTTATTTGAAATATATTTTTAAAATCTTATAGGCCTAGTTTCTTAGCTATAAGCAAATATATATATATATATATATATATACTTTTTAATATTCGGTACTGAAAATTAATTTGATTGTTATGCTTTTTGGTGGACAAAGATGTTTCTCTTTTATCAATTATCCTGTAACAGTGTTTATAGTTCCTAATGCCATAGAGTAAGTGACAGTATATATTATTTAATTTATGAACATTGGTGTAGTGTTTCTACAATAATATATAGACAAATTATTTCGTTTCACAAATCTTACGAGTTTTTCAGTAACGCGAGAGAAAGTATGTGTGGTGTACGGTACCATTTATTTATAACTGGTTTCCCACTCTTCTTCCACGCAAATGCGGGTAGATTCCCTCTAAAAAGCTTCCTTCCTCATCGCTACCCCATTAAAGTAATTATCATACATGCATATAGCCTGGACAGGTAATAAGACGAAGTGATAAAGTTAGCATTATTAAATAGCAAACCAAATAAGTTTATTATATTTAAAAGGGCAAATTTAATAGGCTTACTTCAATATGTTACTTTCTACACACATTTATGTGTTTAAATCTATATTAATAATGGATCCATACATATTTGGTAGTTTATAGATTTTTTTCATTTTTACAGCATGTAGCATGACTATATTTTTTTGTGTTCTGGAAGTTCTTTTGTCCATAAATATTACTTTTACTTTAAATTAAAACTTTTTAATATTAAAGTTTGAAATTTTTTTAAAAACCCCTTTTTTTTATTTACCATCCTGTCTGATTTTTTTTTTCTTATAGAATATTGCACGTTTTATTTATGTTTCAGTGTGTTACATTTTTCCATAAAAGATTTTTAAAAACCTATCTAATAATGATGGGAAACTGTTTCAAACAAAAATTTATTTGATACTATAACATCAAATATTATTATCCAGTGGTGCACATTAATGTATTATCACTCATTTAGATATTTAAATGCTGTGGAAATTTCCCTCAGTGTATTCAAACGTTTATTACTGTTTTTTATAAATTCCTGACAATGTAAAATATCATAAACATCAACATTCACAAATTATCATACTTCATCATATATTTAACATTATATTTACATTTGAAAATTGATCAAAATGGCCTGCCAAATTTGTTTATACTATCGGAAATATCTCATTGAATTAATCAAAACCAGAAGAAGAAAAATTCTTGTTTTTGAAATGTTAAAAATAAAAATTATACAAATAGTTTAACAAAAGAGGACATGACAAAGGCTAATTTTAATGTAAGCTCTCCATTCATCATTTAGAGTAGGAATGGTAAGATCCATTGCAAAAACATTTTCCATCTAAATTAGTCGTATTCAAACTAAAGCCTCTTAAGTCCAAGTAAGGCTTACCATCTACTCAGCTAGTCAATTGGTTACTGTCTAATTTATTAGAAAAACATATAGCCTTTGTAGGATATATAATTCTTTATTTTTCAACACGTTCAAGGGACAATTTTAAGTTATAGGACAAATAACTGCCTATATTTTTTTTAAATGTCACGTAAGAAAACAATGTGTTGTAACGTCAATGTTTTAACAATAACATCACATCCTAGACGAACTAGTATTGTTCAGAAAGCAATAAACTTGATTACGTAAACTTAACACACAAGTTTCATAATACTGGTGATAAGTTGCTTTACATAGAATAGTTGTAATATGTGTTGACATGACCTTTAATGATGTCTGGATGGATCTTCCATATCAATTTATAACATCCGACCGCCCAAAGGATGACACAAAACGTTTCAAAACACGATGAAACTAAACATCTTAAAACCATAACACAAAAATGTTTCAAATAATTTACTCAAATGAAACATGATAAAGCAACAACATGATGAAACAAAAAAATTTAAGTCTGTGCTAATAGGGTAGCCTATATTGTTGGTGATATCGATATTGATGAATTGTTAATTATAGTTTCCTTTGATTTTTTGGTTAATTAGGAGAGATCATCAATCAAATTAGGAGATACTGGGTTCACCTTCAATGATAGAAGAACTGAGAAAGGTACTTTAAAAAAGAGCATACAAGAAGTGAGTAAGTTCCCTGATAAATTTTCTAACGTCACTCTAGTAAGTTTAGAAAGTAACAAGGCACACAATACCCTCCTCAGTGACCGCGTGGTCTAAGGCGTCACTATTGTAGTAAGCTAGACTGCCAATGATGGAGATATCGGGGCTCATCCCGGTTGGGTGTACTGAGAGGGTTTTTTCCTAAATTATTTCACCTCTCTTCACGCAAATGCGGGTACACTTTCTCTAAATTTAACACCTCGTACCTAACACATTAGCGTGATTAGTAGATAGAAATATGTGGTGCTAAAAAAGCACAAAAAAGTGATCACACTTGAGAATTTTGAAGGAGACTAGCGTCACATGGACAGTGTGTACGGTTCTGCGCCTGCGCAACTTATTTTTCACGAAACAAGTGAGAGAGTTGCTTTTTTTCAACGTGCCTTAATGTCTGTCATTACTTTTGTTTCACCTTGTCAGCCAATGTGCATCGACTCATTTGAAAGCATGTAGTCAATGTGGAACAACACATGAAGAAACACATTTACATACTAGTGTTTTGTTTCATCATGTTTCGTATATGTTTTCTGTTCTCCCATGTGCACCCGGCCTTAGAGAGCAAATATAATGGTCTACACCAGGTAAGTACTGTTTTCGAAAATAAAGTTAGTATTAAGTTTGTATGGAAGATAAGTTAACTATAAGGTCCATATTATTACAGTTTTTATGACAAAATAAAACTTTTCAGACGAAATAAATAAAATTATACTTCAGAAAGTTCAGTTTAATTTTCTAGATACAATAAGCTCAACTGTTGTTGGATATTTGTCATACGCATCGCTAAGTTTTAACTTAACCTTTTATTTATTTAATTTTCTGTTCAAATGCCACTATGCCCTTACAAATATTAAATATCGTTGTAAAAGAGTATACTTATAAAATCAAACTATATATATATATATACAGGTATAAACTGAAGCAATATTTTATTTTATTTGGCAATCATAAAATAAGGTTGATTAAATAGAGCCTCAAAGATACATACTTTAAATCGCGTGGCCTTGAACTCCATATTCGAGGTGAAATTTTGGATTAAACGGTATTTAAATTAAATAATTTAAGTAATACTTTTGTAGACTGGTTATTAAAGACTAAAATTATGGTTGGACACCAAACTTTGGGCCTGTTACTGAAGATGTCTCTGATGTTTGAGTTTTTATTGTAGCAAATTTTCAAATTTAGAACTCTCAGTTCTCCAAGTTTTAGATTGCATTATGTATATGATGATCCTAAAATACTATAGCTGGAAATCAAAACATATAACTGAAAGAGAATTCAGATCAACAGGAAAATTTAAAAGGATAATAATGTTATAATGAATAATTCTTAATTTTTATTTCTTATTTAGGGGAGACACTAACATAAATTTCATGCATACGTATTCACTGAAATAGCTGCCCATTTTATCGGTCTAGTAAACATATTTGATGGTTTAACTTTCATGAGAAAAAGGTAAATAAAAACTACTTCTTAGGAACTCTAAGTAAAAAGTGGTCTAGACATAACAAATATAACATTATTCTTTTAATTTACTTTTAGTTCTACTTTTTTTAGATGAAAAATAAACAGTATGATCCCCATTGTGTGTGTGTATGTGTGTGTGTGTGTGTTCTTAATGACGCTCGTAATATATTTTGAAATAATTTATTGAAATGAATCAAATTTGGAGAACACCCAAGCACCCACAAGAACAGATTCGAGATAATTTTTTGAGTTTTATTCACCTCATTTTTTTAAGCCAAAAGCAAAAAAGTAAAACAGAAATTTTTGGCAAGAGAAAGTAAAACAAATAATTCGGTTTTATTTAACCTAGATATTTTTTTAAAGAGTCCTAAGATACAGAAAACATAAATTGACCTGAAATATGTTAACCTAAAAGACTTAATTGAATTTCAAAACGATTTTAAGTAACTATTTTAAGGGGTTGGAAGGGGATGAGAGAAAAAACTTTATTTTTGCAGTTTTTATAGAAAAACCTTTTTTACAGAACTAAATAAAATATTGCTACAGTATTGATATAGAATATAATTTTATTCACATGGTAACCTAAACAGTTGTTGAATATCTGTCAAGGGTGTCCTGGAATTGAATGAAACTTTTTCTCTTAATTTAAAAAGTTTGTCATCTAATTTCGCCCTTCTCGTGAAAGATATTCAAGAAATGTTTATTTCATCATATGAAGAAAATTAAACTATGTTTCTACTGGAGAAGTAGTTAATTTATTTTCCCAAAAAAAAAAAAGGTTTGCCATAAAAAAAACCTTCAAAAACACCACCCTTATCTCATGTACCCACCACCCCTACCTTAATCTCTAAAACATTGTATATGGTTTTCTTTCTACAGCTTTCATTAATTGGTGCAATTATGACTCAAAAATATTGAAAAAATATACAGATCAATAAAAAATATAATAAAACCTTAACAAAAAGCTAACTTATTTTGATCAAACCAGTTAGTCCCTTGCTTAACTTATTTAACCCGATAGTGTCTTAACATAGCTTTACCTGGCACTAACTAACTCAAATTTATTTATAACAACATATTTTATTTATCACAAGACATTTATAGGATAATCAAGTCTCGTAGATTAAGGTGGTCAGGACATGCAGTGCGAATGTGAGAATCTAGAACCATGTTCAGGATATTGACTGGCAAACCCAATGGGAAGAGACCGTTGGGAAGACCCAGACGCAGATGGGGGTGGGGGTAATATTAGAATGTACACGAAAGTGAGAGGTGTTATGGATAGAGCTAGCTCAAAATATTGATAAGGGGCATAATTTGGTAAGTGTGGCAATGAACTTTAAATCTCCCAATACAATAGCTTAAGTAAGTCTACAAATGTTTACATATTATTAGTTAAATTGTTGTTTGGATCATTTTATCGTCCAGGATGTAATAAAATCAAAAATCGATTGCATAATTTTGTTATAAGTGATATATTTATTCATCATGTGAATAATTTAGAGTCAAAAGGTCTACCTAATATCCATTGAAAGCTTTTTATATGAATCCACTATATCGGCAAATATTTAACGCCCCAGAGCCTTAAACTGTTGAAATAAAAATGTATTTTTCCTTTAACCTTCTAGAGTAAAATCATGGTAAGATCTTAAAACACAATTATAGCTTACTATATAATCTTTTATTTATTTCTGACAAAATATTACTTACGTAAGACTAATTTTTGTTTTAAACAAATCAAGCTTATTGTGACGAATATATTTACTCATTTAAATAACCTACTTATCATTTATAACTATCATTTTTTTTATTTACAAAACTAGGTGTTAATGTCGAAATTTCAAGAGTAAAAATATTGGTTTAATTTTGGGGCCCTCCATTTTTTACTGCCCTAGGGCCTCAGAGGATAGCGTATGAGAGACCCCATCTTAGATTCCCTTAAAAAATATTGTAACAATCCCCTAAGGAATTTAAAAGATGGTAGGAAAAAAATAGGGTGATTACCTCTATTAAATAGCCTCTTAAAGCTCCTAGAAGGAATCCTTTCCAGGGAGAGTTGGATGTGGCACAAGACTAATGTGTGAGTATATCCACACTTGAAGTTCTAGGCATGTATTCCCTCAGGAACGAAAGATTTGGTGGACGGCCAGTGCGTGAGGTTTCTAGGTCACAGCAGGATCGGTAATATAAGACCCTGTTTTGTTTTATGTGGAAAACCAGGAGAGAGAGAGAGAGGGAGAGAGAGAGATAGAAGTTATGTGAGATAATAAGTGAGATGAAGGACCGCTCCAGTCCAGGCGAATCAAATCGAAGCGGTGCAGCCAGAAAAAAATATATTTCCACATAATTAAATGGGGCCGCTCCCATAAGGGCGAATCGAATATAAGCGAGCGGAAAATAATTCTCCACGGAGAGTGGTTTATTCAATATTATAGCGTCACGAGACAAAATTTTGTCTCATCGGTTATTTCCGGGCAAGTTCGAGGACAATCGTTGGATCAGTGTGATGATATCGCCGAGCTAGGCTGTGAAATTATCTTAAAGATCACGTGCGGGTATTCAAGTTTGTTTTGTTTGTCAAACGAAGCTGCAGTGGAACTAATTAATTTAGTCCAGGGCTACAAATTTATTTACGATAAAAATGATTTATATTTTTATGGAATTTGAGGGGCCACCCTGATAAATAGTAATTAATTATATTTATACATTATATATAAGTGGTTAAGAGTAGTAAAAGACATTGGCCTTAACTTTGCCCAAATAAAACATATTTTAAATAATTTTTATGCTTTTTTTATGCATATTCTTTTTGGAGTGCCTATCTTTTAAACCATCTAAAAGTTTCATCCGATAAAAATATTTATACTCCTATGAACTCCAACATTTTCATCATTTGAGGATATTTCTTATATGAGCTTCCTATATACGTATATAAAGATTAAACATGTGTGAATTAGCTATTTAAATTATCTTACAACATATTCATGATATATTCTTTAAATTGAAAAATGACGTCTGGACACGGGAATCGAACCCGGGGCCTTTGGCTGACTGGAGGGTTCAATTTCCATGTCCAGGTGTAGTTTTTTTGTTTAAAGAATATGCTATCTAGATGCAGCTATAACCGTAATGAACAAATGTAATGGCTTTTCTATTTAATCCTTCATAATATTTTTAATGTTTTATGGGATAAACTATAATATTATTTTTAGTGACGATAAAACGTTTTGGTAGGCTATTTCAAATATTTGCACATTTTAACACTTTAATTTATTCAAAAACAGCTTCATTGACCGCGTGGTCTAAGGTGTTACTCTCGTGCTAGATTTGACTGCCGATGATGGTGAGGTCTGAGTTCAAATACCGGTTGGATGTACTGAAGTTTTTCCTCCAAAGTTGTCTACTCTCCCTCCACACAAAGGTGGGTACACTTCCTCTAAATTCAACCTTCCTCATCCCTAACTTATTAGCGTAGTTAGCATATATTTGTATAATTTTAACATGTAGTAAGACGCGATGCTAAAAAAAAAATTAATCCCAAAAGGAAACATCAAGAGGGAAATATTTATTATTTAAAAAAAACTATACCATGACCGAGAGTACTTAGGCGTTCAATAATTAATCCAACCATTCTCAGTATACAATAATTTTTTGTTTTATTTCAAGATTAAAATGTTCAAAAAAGCTTTAGCTTAGCATGTTAAGAACTAGTGGATTGGGGTTCAACTTCGATAAAGAAGCCACATATACTAGTAAACCAAGCGTTTTGAGAGAGTGAAAAATAAATCTTAAGAAACAATCGCACAAACTTTCTCATATTGTGTATTATAGATTTGAAGACAATCTTCAAACATAAGTTTTAAGTAAACTACCCTAAATTGTGTTTTCCTCATAAAAACACAAACATCATCTTGCTTAACCCAATAAACATTTCTTATATATATTGTTAAAACATATATAATAAAATTAAAACTTTGAAAATTAATTATTTGTAAACTACCCTAAAATTATTTATTTCTAAAAATAAAGAGTATTATTATTTATCATGAAAGATATTACAATTTAAAACTATATCTTAAAGTTCAACTTAAGAAAATCAATCTTTCCATAGTTTGTT
Source organism: Timema bartmani (assembly GCA_902151455.1). Taxonomy (NCBI): domain Eukaryota; kingdom Metazoa; phylum Arthropoda; class Insecta; order Phasmatodea; family Timematidae; genus Timema; species Timema bartmani. The sequence continues at coordinate 353,748 of CABFWB010000168.1, read as the reverse complement.
CAAAATAAACTAGCATTAAATTAATCGATTCTAGATAAATAAAGATATATTATTATTGATACTGTAAGGTAGTCCCCCGATAATAATTTTAAACTAGATCGCTAGAGATACTTTTAAAACAATCCAATTTTACCAAAATCAAGTCATTTGCTAGTTATTGTTATAGTCTATTTAAGAAAAACAAATCTACATAACTATATATAATGTAAACAACTAAAGAGAAATACGATTTTGAACAAAATCACTAGAGCTATTTTTTAATGTATTCAAATTAAAAAATAAGTAAATAGAAAAATTACCCATAGCAGAGTTTTCCCCCTAAAACAAATATACACGGTTATTTTTCATGTCAAACACGCTCAAGATACCTGTTTGGAATCAAATAATTAAAGACATTCGTAAAACATTTCAAGTTTTTGAGAATCAGGTCAGTAAAATACTCATAAATGAGTTTTTAACCTAAAAATAAACTAAATCATCAAGACATTTTCAAAATATTTTGAATTTTCAAATATTTCCCATCAGTAAACCACCCCTCAACAAATATTTGCTCAAAAACTAATAATACATTGCTGTTGCTCATGTAAAATAAATCTTAAACATGCATTTTAATCAAAATCGTTGGAGCTATTTTTGAAAAATTTACAATTCAAATAAAATAAATATCAGTAAACTACCCTTAATTTGAGAGGTAGAGACAATAACCTTATAAAATCTTAATGTCAAGTTTGAACAAAATCCATCAAACCGTTTCGGATCCGTGGCTAGAAACAGACAGACAGACAGACAGACAGAATTTTAAAATACACAATTTTTTTTTTTTCTTGTTCATATAAAACGTAAAGATTCGTCATAATTTCGAGATGGATTTTATTTCACGATCACAATATTTCTCTTGATATGATAATGTAAAATAAGATCACAATCAAATCAATACACTTAATCAAAAGGATTTATTTTGAATCCCTCTTAGCAAGTAGTCCTAGTGATGTATGTGTGTGTCGTAAGAAAAGGTGTAAACTAGGTCCTAGTGGTTTATGCTGTTCATATTAAAAAGCTGTAGTCTAGTTACAAGGTGTGTGTGTGTGTGTGTTTATGATTGTCATAGTAAAAGTTGTAGGTTAACTTCAATTTGAAACTTTAGTACGTATCCAATCCGTTATCTAGGGAGTCCATTCCAATCTACACTTGTCAATTCAACTGTCAATTAAGTAAAACTACTCTAAATCATCGACAAGTGTCATCTCGCAAATTGAGCCATATTGCGCAAGACTTTTCCATTAGGTACGTTTCACACTTCAATTAGGTCAGTGCTTGTTCAAAAAGCTTTGCAGTCCTTTTCCCTTGTTTTTTGTACCATACTCGGAAATGTCTTTGGAAATGTCACTATTTGTGCTTGTGTTACAATGATTGGGTTGTAGTGTGGTACAGTTTAAAATTATGTTTTGAGAATAATTTTATTTTTGCAGTGTGTTTTTCTTAATTTATATTCTATAACATATGATGTACTATTAAACAGCCTAATCTAGGTGTTATGGTTGAGAAGGGTAGTTACAAAGTGCACGCTTACTGGCGTGGAGAAGGGATATGAAAAACAAATAAATCACATGCTGAAAACTATCACCCAGTGCACCCGGCCAAGAATCGAAGCTAGACCTCCCCATCACTGGCAATCCAGTATATTGATAGCCTGTTAAATGTGATATAATCATCTATATCTTGGATCAATCACATGGGCGAAGGGATGATTTAATTGGGGGTGGGCGGGTTAAAAATCAAAAGTTTATTACATTATAATAAGACTTACTACTAAACGCTACTAATAATAATAGCATTGTTATTTTATAGAGTAGTGGTGGAACTTTATTTGTTTAAGAGGAGAAAAGGGAGGGGGTTAATATCATTTTCACAAATTTTGAAAAAAAAAAAAAATCTTGACTCGGGAATATAGCCCAGCCACTCAGATAATGGGACCTTTCTCATCTAGTCTAGATTTCCGGTGATGGAAATTCATGGTTCGAGTCCCTGACAGGTGATTTTTTTTTTATTAATTATTTTCCTTTTTCTTCTCCCACTTAAATACGGGTATACTTACTTTAAATATCAACTTTCTAACCCCACTCTCATTAGTGTAAATATATGGATATTTAAAAGAGATAGTATGACGTGGTTCAATATCATTTATTAACGTTCAAACACAAACATTAAGCCTCTATATATTCAGTGAAAGACGACAAATTTCACCTAATAGAGCCTAGGCCTTTCCGATAATCAAACCAACAACCCCTCCATCTTAAGCTGGATTTATAATCCTGCATAAGGCATTGCTAAAAGAAAATGGTGCATAGCGTATAGTGTACCGTTAATAATAAATCTACAGTGGCTTAAAATGCAACTTAGTGATTAAAGTAAAACTTAAACCGATTTTCTAATCAACATTATGCGTACAACAATCTATCGATTATAAACGCTACTATATAAAATCATGTGTCTCAATAATATGCGCACTATGTGTTATGCATTATTTGCTATTAAGGTGTGTATACATACACTGGACAAATTTGCAGCGAGGTAGGTTGAGGCCGAACGAAAGCAGACGCGCTGACTCACTTTGGTGTATATACACGACCTGCCTCGCTGTAAATTTGCCTCTAGTGTATACGCACCTCAAGCTATGCGCTATGCATGAGAACAATCCCAACCCTAAGTTCAGTATAAACTTTCTTAATCATACACACATACCTAATCACGCCATTCCCTTACGGGTTAGGCAAGAAACTATGCATAATATAACTCAAAAACAACAACTCCGTAACTAATCCATCCTCATTAACTTTGTCCACACTTCCCTATCCTTGCATACTCCCTTCTCTTCAACAACATCCATACACCGAGTCATATATGCTCTTTTATTATTAAAACTTATAGTTTCTCTTTTTCACACATTCGTCTACAACATTTAGCCACATTTTACATGGCCTACCCCTTCCTTTTGATCCACACACACTCTACCTTCATATATTAACTTCGCCACTTGATCCACACTCATCCTCTCAAAATGCCCAAACCAACGTAAGATGTTTCTTTCACATTTACCTTTTGGATTCCCTTTCAAACCCCACTCCTTCAGCAACCATTACTGACTCTGTCTATATGGATTTTTCCACATACATTCTAAAACTAAGGTGTTATATCCATAATGATGACGTTTTATTGTAGATAGTCTAAGAAAAATCATTTATTAAAGTCATTGTGGTTAAAACAGATTATTTTCTCTCTTAGGACTTGTGCTAAATGAAAGTTTCCTTGGACTTACCTCTCATGTATATGTAGGCCGTGCCGTTCATGTTGCGCCTGGTCAGAACCACGAGGTTTAGCACATTGCCCACGATGCCGAAACAGCAGATTATAGGCAAGGCCACGCCGTACGAGTAGTGACGCAACACGTCTGTCCGAGGGTCCTCACTTCTTCTTAGGACGTTGGTGATGTTGCAGTCTTCATCTTCCCCTGGGAACACGCCACTGGCGTTGCAATCCTCGACTTCCAGAATGTTCCCGCTAGCGTTGTTGCACGTCAGCAAAGGACCATCCGATAGGAACCACTTCATGTCCATTATTTTACGAGTCCTGGATGAGATTTCACAACAGTTTCAAAGTGTCGTATACAATTCTATTATTAAAAATCATTCACGATCTGGGTCCACGTGATTTTTACAACATTCTAAATAATGACTTGGCAAAACTTCCAAAATCGTGAAAAACAATTTTAAAAATAATGTCACTTTTTTTTTAACCAACCAGTCAACCGGTTTAAGAAAAAAAAAATTAAACTCTTATCTTAACATTAAATTATTTAAGTGTCAATAATGGGTCCTCAATTCGTAATAATTACTGTTTTGCATTTTTTTAATATATCAATTAATAGAACATTAATAAACTATTTAATTACAAGTTTTAAAAAAATACTTTTTTAGAAAACACTAGGAAATTAAATAAATATTTGGTATTTATGGATATAATCAAATATTAAAAATTTTAAATAGACGTAATATAAAATATTCCCTGTATCTATATAATTGGAAAATATTGATTAATAATATTTAATTTTTCAATGCACTATAATTTAATATAAAAAGCTATTGTCATTATAGAATTTCAAAAACTATGATTTTCCACTTTAATTTAAAATCTAGCATTCACTGAATATTTGTATCAAATGTATATCAAACACTTGTATAGCAACAAAATTCGCAAAATATTCAAAAATACATTATAGTTTATATTCGGACATTAAAACACGTTTATAAAATAACATAAAATCTTTAAAAAATTACTTAATAACTTATTTCACCACATCAACGAATGTTTGTTTATAAATGAAAGCCAAAAAGCAATTAAATATGTGAGTGCGGAGCTACTCAGTCAGAAACCTCAACCTGTTTTCTCAGGCGTCACTATCCACTCAAGAGGTTAGATAAGCAATGCGACGCCACGGCTAGAGAGTGAACATTTATACACACCCCCGCGGTTAGGGGAAGAAGGGGTCGTGACACCGCCCTGATGATACGGACGCGAATGAATGGAAGAGCGTCGGGGTGCCCGATCCCAGTGTCTTTCCCGACGTCAACAGGTGGCGCGCCCCCAAGGCTTCCATAATGCGCATGAGCGTCGTGACGCAGCTTTCACTTTATTCGGTTTTGAAATAAAATAATCGGAATTTTTTAAAAAGCACAGCTTTGTTTAACCGACAATGTAAAAAAATAATTAAAATACTCTTATTTTTTATTTTTATATATCTCATAGACTCGAATTATATATCGATAATTTATTACAAATTGTTTTAGTTTGTTAGACTCACATTGTAATTGGCCACCATTAACACTAAACTCTACTTTGAAATACCAATCGTGTTAATTGGGTGATTTTCATCCTTTTCCCAAATTAATTTTGGATAATTTACTCTAAACTACCCTCCAAGCTCCTACTTAATTATATTTACTACCCCTGTGGTAAAACTTAGGAAATAAAATATTAGCTGCATGTTCTAAGGATGAAATATTCAAAAATGGATTTCTTTAAAATAATACGGCTTAAGGAAGTGTATCAAACAATCTAAATTTAAATGTATTAGTTGGCTAATGTGTTTTTACTTTAACCAACTCCAACTCTACAATAGGTAAGAGAGATTTAAGATATTTAAATCGATATAAATCACTGGAAAGCATTTAAAATAAAGTATTCGGTTTATAATTTCGCTTTTTCTTTTGAATAAAATCTTATACATTCAAAATTAATATAATGAATAAATAAAATATTCAAAATTGATCAATTCAATTCCCTCATAAATACATTGTTGCGTTGGGCCAAATTATTTAGAGGATAAACTGTGTATAAAATTTCGTAGATAAAATCAATTTTACCCTATTAATTAATTCATGGCACTGACATAATTTTCTATTTGGACATTAAAAATCAGTAAATTATTTTTTCCTTAAATGGTTAAGGGTGCTAAGAACTTTGAATTTTTTGAGGTGAGAACCTTTAGTCTAATTTTATCCAAATCATATAAAAAATATTAAATTATTATCTACTTATTACCCATACTAATTGGTGATGAAAGGTTGTTTGATAACAATTAATTGAAATATTTTTTAACCTTGATAAATTTTACACAAGATAATATATTATCAATATTTTTTTTAGCACCACGTCCTACTTTACCCGTTTCTATAACATGCAAAGTGTGTAATATATATGTCACATTTTTGTATATTAATTTTGTAGCTATGCAATTATCTAGAAGAGAAAATATCACTTTTATATTATAATTAGATAAATAGTAATTTTTAAACAGGAAATCACACGCCTACATGATTATTCCATAAGCTTTATTAAACTAGGTAACTATATAGTATCTGGCGGCTGAAATCACAGGCTTAATAAATTTTCACATAAGTTTATGAAATAGTTCGTAATATAAATTCTTAAAAGCTGACGAAACTTTATTGCTAAATTTAATAAAAGTTAATAAATGTCACTAGTGTTGCCATTTTATCTTTTTGTTACCCCACTATCAGTTGCTTATATCCATAATATGAACTAGAACTAGATCAATACTGTATTAATTATATTTAAAACTTGTATACAAATATGGTTGGCTTAAAATCAGTATAATATTTCAGCACTGTGTTTTACTACCCGTTCAGGTTATACGTCTATGTACTAATTACGCTAATAGTTTTAGGGATTAGGAAGGCTATAGGTATAAATTTTTTAAATAACTAAATAAATAAAGTAATTTTTAATTAACTATATTATACACGATCAGTGAGTTTAATTTTTCAGAATAAAATACTACATAATATAATACTGACATTCATTTCATGCTCTTTTAACGTGTGCTGAGGTTGATTTTTAATTGAAAATTTTGTGGGAAAACTCTGTGATCAACACGGAACTTCTTGTGTCAACAGTTGATTTAGTCAGTCTAAATACAGCCGGAATTAACCATCCCTTATCCCTTCAAATATTGACCTAAATTACAACTTGTTTAGTTTTAAAATTGTAATGAGGGGCGGAATCCTGAGTTTAAAAATGTTTTTTTTTTAAATTCCGTGACAATGATGAATTAATTTTGTTTTAAGTAAACTTCCCAGGGCTAGTGTGCTACATCGATCACTGTCCGTCAACAACAATTGCATCTCACTGGTCTAGATAAAACGTTACAGTTTTTTGTACCACTTTGGAGTTGTTTGGTATCTAAAGTGCACACAAGACGTCAAGTCGTGATTGTTTTGTTCAGATGAAATGTTGTTTTGTTTTACGATTAAAAACTTTAGTATCTTTTATTTATTTTTGGCACAGGGTTTGTCTACTAGAAATTTCTGATCATCTATGTTAATGTCGGATATAACTTTTGAAGCTGGGATACCATATTTGTACGGTTACTTTGACCATATTGGTACGGTTACTTTGACCATGTTGGTACCGTTACTTTGACCATGTTGGTACCGTTATCTTGACCATATTGGTACGGTGACTTTGATCATGTTTTGTACGGTTACTTTGACCATATTGGTACAGTTACTTTGACCCTGTTGCTGCTGTTACTTTGACAATGTTAGTACGGTTACTTTGACCCAATGAGATGATATGATTCCATTAGAAGTCTTAAATCTAACTTAAGCCTAGTTAGCCATACCATGGAAACTACATAAACAATTCCCCTTCGGGAAAATTACCATGGTACCTCTGGGAATCAAACCCGGAACATCTGGATCAATAGTAAGGAATGCTGACCAAGGGGCCAGCCATCCTTTGTTCGTGTTTTACTAATAAAAATAATGTTGTTCATTTTTATTTCTATTATGGTATTTATAACATTCATAGTCGAATGTTCTCGTAATATGCTGGACTGCTTATGTAGGGGAGATTCAGATTCGAATCCCGGTCGGGTTTACTGAGGGCTATTTTTCATAAATGGCTTACCCCTTTCACTCCACTTAAATTCAGGTACGCTACCTCTGAATTCAACCTTCTTCATCCTTAACGCAATAGCGTAATCAATATGTTTGTGAATAAACCAAAAGGGTAGTAATATGCAGCGACAAAATATTAGTAGGGAATTTAAAAAAAACTAAATTATATTAAAATATGATTTTAAGATTAACTTAACCTAGGACATTATGCCTAAAAAAACAATAGTCCTAGAATATGTATATTTTTAATTAGATAAAAATTCCATATCTACAAATATAAAATATCTTAACTAGCTGAATCTGGGATCGAACTGGTGTCACCAAGTACCAACAGAATCGCTTTTTCAAGGATATGGCCAGTAATCTCATATATATGCAATATATATATAAATTAGGAACTATAAATTTGAATAATACTTAGTTTTGGCTTAGTTAGATCAAATCTGTGCCAAACAAATAGAACAACATAATCGTGCATAATTTACCATATATAATATTATAATTTGTGACAACATTTTCAAAGATCAGTTATCTGTGAAGTACACATCAATAAGTTTATTTCAGAAAAACAAAGGTTATTTTGAAAATCGTATAAAACCTCTTTAGATATGATTTTTGTACAAATAAATTTGTTTTAAAAATATTCAAATTTTTGAAACTATTCGTCAGTAAACTACTATAACATGATGTTGTTATATAAACCACTTTGATCAAAAAATATCAAAGCAATCTTTTAAAAAAAATCAAAATTTAGCTATCGTAAGTTAACTAGTCTTAAATAATTTTTTCCCAAAAAATGTATGAAGTGTTATTTATTATGTTACAAACACCTAATGTATCTATTTTAAACAAAATCATTGGAGCTATTTTTGAAACATTTGTAATTTTCTAAAATCAGTATACTAACCTTAGTTTGAGGAATAGACCAAATATAATAGATCCAAATTTGGTTTTTTTATACATGGGGGACAAATTCGTCATAATTTTAATGTCAAATAATTTCACCATTATAATGTTTTATCTATATAAGAAAGTAATAAGTGGTATTTTCACTAATACTCTATTACGTTTAATGAGTATTTGTCAATTATTTAAGAACTTAAACATTTATTCATGTTTTATGTGTTAAGTTTTTAGAGCAGCCAAATGAAATTAAAAGGGGGTCGAGAATAGAATACAATTATTCAAACACTTAAAATTATAGCCTTAAATTCACTCTTCGTGAGAAAAGTATATAAACAGAGGCTCCCTACCGGTTCTGAGAGTTTTAAAACGCCTGAAACTATCCTAGGTAGGAAACATTAATTAAAGTTGTAGATGTACTGTGGAACTATGGCTCGCTTTAATTATGATTTGTTTATAATTTTGCTATCGCTACAGCTAGCTACCCATAACTCAGACCAATGTCCCTGGCCTAGTTTAAATTGAAACAAAAAATACACACTGATATAAACGAAGTGTTTATAAGCGAGTTTATAAAATACATTTTCATTTGTGTTTTTCTTAACGAGAAGGCCTAGTAATTTTATAAATAACCATTATTATATTTTTATTCATACATATATTTAGTGTCTTATTCAAACCAACAACATCAAGAATATAATTAGTAGACCTTTTTTTTTACGTGATCACTTGATTAAATAACGGCTTAACATTTGTTGTGACCTGCCAAACAGAAAACACCTTAAGTCTGTTTATCTGGTCGTGTTTATACAACCCTCCATAAACCCTTATCGCAACCCTCAGTTTCCTACTGCGTTGCGCTCGTTCTACTTCTTTTCAGTCGTTGTAATAACACGCAACCCATTATGCGTCTCTCACACAATATTTTTGCACGTCCAGTTCCTTTATATTTCCCAGAACATATCCTTGTTTACACATGGGAACATATCACCTGTTCTATTGTAACCAGGTAGAATAACAGTTCCCATTCATTAATATTATATAACTCGTAAAAACTGTTGTAATAATTTTATAAGAAGTATTGTTGAAGCCCCAAAATATGGTCTAAGGTGTCACTATTATACTGGTTTGCCGGTGGTGGGAAGATTAGTGTTTTAACACCCTTCAGATAAATATAGGGTGTCTTAGAATTAATAGTTTCCCACTCTCTTTCCATGCAAATGTGGGTTTATATCCTCTAATCTCTACCCTCCTCATTTTTGCACTATTAATAGAAATATGTGGGTAGCTCAAAGAGTGGTAAGACGTGGTGGATAAAACATATTGTCAAGGGAATTAAAACATTTCAGACAGTAATGGATGAAATGCAAATAGAAGGCTGAAGATAATAAATTCGTATAGTGTTTAGCCATTTCAATCTGTTGAAACTTCCTTTACCCAACTACTCAAATAGAAGGCTCAAATAGTTTAAAAAATTATTAACACAATCAGAGTGGGTCTCAGAGCACGCAACTCATCTGGTTGCGGGAATGATTATTTGATGGCCGTCCTCAAAAGTATATGAGTCTCCCCCCCCCCCCCCCCCCAAAAAAAGGATGATTAGACACATAAGTAAATAAACAAATACCCGCCTCGGTGGCGTAGTAGGCTAACGCGCCAGTCGTGTTGAGCCAGACCATCGAGGACGGGGAGATCGAGGTTCTAATCTCGGTCGGGTGAACTGGGGGTGGTTTTTCCTAAATGATTTTCCACTCTACCTCCACGCAAATGCGGGTTCACTTCCTCTAAATTCAACCCTCCCAATTCCTAATCCATTAGCGTAATTAGTACTTAAGCGTATAACCCGAACGGGTAGTAAGACGCGGTGCTAAATATTAAATTAAATTAAATTAAAACAAACAAATATTCTAAGGGTATGCTCACTATTCATAACATTAAAGAAAAAATTGGTAAATGCATTTTTTTATATTTATTCATTGAAAATATAATTAAAGATATGTGTATATGTACTTCAACAAATAGAACCATATGGTGGTATAGCAAAATAATTATTACGATAGTCGTAGAGAGTGTAAATATATAATATTTATAATGTATATGAAAGGTTAATATAAAGACAATATCAACGTTAAATATAGAAATACATTTGAAAATTTGCAAGAGAAAATAAATAACATTATTTATCTTAACAATCACTTTCCACAAGGAACTTTCTCGTTAAATTACGTTAAATAGCCTCTTGTAAAAAAACTATTTATAAATTTATATCTATCCCCACAATACGCATATATGAAAATAAACACTAATTTAAACCAGAGAGGTTTCAAAAATAAGTAATCAAGACTTCTATCCTCAGTCATTACAAGACTTCAATTCATATTCCCATTTTACATAAAAACATCTTCAATAACAATACGTAATATGATGAAAAGACTAGATAACTCGCAAGAGTAGTTTCAAACAACAAGATAACCTTTCCCATTATTACATAAGAAGAGTGAAAATTCATTAAAGTAATGTTCATTAACAAACCACAAAATTAGACCTTATTACCATGATTTCTTTCATCTATCTATCAAGTCAAACAGTAATATTCAAAATTATATATATATATCGATATATATAGGACTATATATCGATCTCAACAAAATAAACATAAGACTCAATATCATAGTTTTTCAATACTTCCATAATATAATCAAATTTAATATTGGTCTACGATTTCAAAGATTATTAATATAGCCATAAAACAATTAATTGTAAAAGGCCAAAAAGGGAATTTAGAAAAGTTACCAAAAAATCATTTAAGCCGAAAATTAATTTGTTCCTACATTTTAAATACTTGTAGCCACGGCTACGTACTTCCCAATCTAGAGTCAAATCCAAGAGTGCCGGACATGTCGCCATACCGGCATTAGATATGCTTGAAAACCCAGAGAAACCGGAGAGAGAAGGAATAAGGTGGAGGAACATATTAGGATCACAAAGGGGGGGATACACGTGACAAACATAGCTTCGATAATACACTCAAAGGTATTGGAATGTTCTCCTAGAGAGTAGAATAGGCATCACTTCCTTTTTTAAGTTCTTAGGAAAGATTCTATATCGCGCGACCTCTAGTGGCCACCGTTCGAACCTAGGTGGGCTTGGTCAGTCTTTCACGCTGCACGGTTATGCTCGGTTGTGTTTTCGTTGTCTCGCTGAACTGTTGTCAAGAGGTGCTGGGACGGTGAATGGGGTAAGTTGTTTATTTGCCTCCGACTTGTATTTTCTTCAATTGTAGCCAAATGCTACAATGTTTTATTATTTACATGATTACTATATTAGTTCTCTCCATCATCAGTCTGTTGTATTGTCCAAATATAGTATTCCAGCATGTCCAATCATCAGATTCCTTTTATATTTTTCTAAAATTTAATCTTCTTTTCTTGTTTTGAGGTCATCAATCAGTTGCATTCGGGATCAACCCGATCCCCTTCTCACTTCTGCCTTGCCTTCTGCATCACTTACTAACGCTACTCGTAATGTGATCTTTCCATTTGGCCTCTCTTCGTAAAATCACATTCATAGTGGCTATATTTTAATCTATTCTTCTTAGAACGTCATTAGTCACCTGATATGGCTAATTTATTGTATATTCTGATGTACCAACCCAATATTGTCCAGAAGATGAAAGGAAATCGGATGAGATGGGCGAGACATGTCTCTAGGATGGTGCCAGAATGGAGACCAAGATCATTACTGGAAGGAATACCCAGATGGCAGAAGACCTTTGAGTCGACCAAGAACCAGATGGTGGAAAGAACTGAGAAAAGATATGAAGGAGCCGGGACTGGAAAAGAAACCATGGAATGAGAGGGTGCAGGACAGAATAATATGGAGGCCGCTGGTGAGCTGAGCTCGACGCATGTTCTCGATTTTAAGGGGTCTTTGATCACTGGATGAAGATGATGGTGGTATTATCCTCCAGCATTACATTCACCACCTGTGTGCATGCATCAATGTTTAAATGGCATCTCTTTTAGAGAAACATATGTTTATATGGCTCATAAATATGGTTTTTCAGCTCCAGTAAGATTCATCCACAGGATAAAATCTTCCTAGAGTTTTATATATTCGGTTCTTGTCCCATGAGTGAATATGGGTGGTTTCTCCTATAAGTGCTATCACTTAGAGATTCTCGTTCTATAGGCAGATGGATGCTGATGCAATTGCTTAAAGTTCACTTTACACATCTTGTATATTTAAATTGGTATAATCAGCACTTGTGTGTGCACGAACAATGGCATAGGCCTCTTGTAGTGTGAGTTTCCTGTGATGAGGAATCGCTCCAGGGGAAAGTGAGGTGTTTTATCCCATAGGGGTTTCCCGTCTCTCTCTAAATTTAGCCTTCCTCACCTTTATCTCATTAGTGTAAATATACGAATATCCCGGACGGGTAGTAAGATGGGAAGCATAAACAAATTGTCAGTTGTGAATTGTCTAAATGCGCAAACATTTGACAGAAAAGGCCATAAAACCAAATTTATAGAGGTAAAAAAAATCTAGTTCACTCGCTCAGGGAACGAAACCCAGCTTTCGGATTAAGGTTTGTACTGTTTTTGTTGAACACATTCTAGAACCTATAAAAATTGATTTTATTACTCTCTATCACCAAGAAATATTGATAAAAGACTAATATTTCCTTTAAAAAGAGATGGAGTGGGGTTTGTTTTAACTTATCTTGCTTGAGATATTACATTTATATCTAGTACCTGCTTCTGGCAAAATACATTTTTTAACTAAAGTATCGCAGTAAAGTAGTGGAATTTTAAATATAATTCTAAACACCCATATAGAAACATAAAAAAGATATTTGAACCCCTTACACCAACATAATTATTATTTGTAGATTTACCAAGAAAAGGAGTCGAGGTATTTAATATACAAGAAAAACATTATATCTTAATTTTTACAAGGTATTTCTGTTTTCACTTTTTATATTTTCTCGGTATTTGTATTTATTCGGTGAGATTACATTTAGTAATTTCTCAACCAAATATTTACTATCCCTGTGTTAACTTCTCAACTCAATGCTTAGAAATAAATGCACTTGAAAATCTAATTACACTATTTTATATATGTACTGTACATAGAGTGCTTTTTACAAAAACTGTTCCACTCTCCCTCCATGAAATTCTGGTACATATCTCTAAATTCTAACTTTCTCATTCGTAAAATAATCTCGTAGTTAACAGAATATATTAAGTGTACACGGGGGAAGGGATAAAGTTATATTGTAAATCAAATTGAGCTAGTGCCGCCATCTATTAGATAACCATGATACTTTTCTAATAAACTTTAGATTATAGTTAAAATAGATCTGTCATATTTGAATTTATCGTTTTAAACAAATATTTGTTGGGGGCCTTATGGGGTGTGAGATATATACAAGTTTTGGTCCTGAAAAATGTATGTATTGTGACTTTCCCCCTTTTTCCCTTGTACCCATGATATATATATGACCTTGTCTGTCCACCTGATCTATACATACATCTCTCAATGCATACTTTACATATATTTGAATATACATACAAATCTTACAAGCTTTTGTACCAAAGTAAGGTAGGGGAAAGAGGAGCTTAGGAAGAAGGAGGATTTCATTATTGGATTACTTGAAGTAAAGAAGAAAATTCTAGGAGTTTAAGGAGGAGGCAGAGGGCAGGGCGCATATAGAAAACGTGAGGTCAGTGCCTAGCAAATATATATATATAGCCCTAACGGTTAGTAGGACGCAGTGAAAATAAACCTTAAACTAGTGGCCTGGCAAAGATAGGTGTGTAGCTGACCTCACGTTTTCTATATGCGCCCTGCCCTCTGCCTCCTCCTTAAACTCCCATAATTATCTTCTTTCCTTCAAGTAATCCAATAATGAAATCCTCCTTCTTCCTAAGCTCCTCTTTCCCCAACCTTACTTTGGTACAAAAGCTCTTAAAATGTGTCTGTATGTACAAATATAGGTAAAGTATGCATAGTACTATGTATGTATGGATCAGGTGGACAGACAAGGTGAAAAATGAAAAAGTTCTAAGAAGATTGGGTGAGAAGAGAACCATTTTAGATGTGATTCTTTGGGACAAAACAAACTGGATTGAACACGTCATCCTTAGGAGGAAATGTCTTTTGCACGACGTCATAGAAGGAAAGGTTGAGGAAAATAGGAGCTGAGGAAGAAGGAGGATTCAAATACTAGAAGACTTGAAGGAAAGAAGAAAATTCTGGGAGCTGATGGAGGAGGCATATGACAGGGCGCACTGCACTGATGATCTGAGTTCACTGGCAAATGAAATTGACCTGTCCTAAGACAGAACACCTAATAATAATAGTTATTAAATTGTAATTATTACTGCATATTATCCTCACAATAATTACCATCTGGCAGTTTATTCTCTTTAGACAATAATATCACTCTAATCTGATGAATAATTTAAAATAATTATTTTATACTAATTCATCGTTAAATAGACGCATAATAATACAAATTATTTTAAACAATATAAATACGTAATTTAAACTAAATTTCAGGATTAAAATAGCTTGCTGGCTCCTAATTGACCTATGCAGTGGAAAATTTAGAACAGCCTTTGTATATATCTGTCCGCATGACATAATTTTAAAGCAAACTTTGAACAATTCCTAGTTTAATATTCTACATCTACATGAATGAGCTAATTAACAACACCCTTGTTTACATTTTGCGATAAATCAAATAGACTCGAGTGTCATATACCATACATTTATTTTTTTTTTTAACTTCAAAAGACATGGTATCGTCACATTGAGTCATTTCGGAAAAGTACAGCCAGGCTAAAATAACAAACCATATTTGTTGTTTTTTAAATCACATCCAAGGTACCTATTCTTTCTCCCTCCTCAAATTTAAATTTAATTAGTCTGAATGTTATTTTTTTATAAATTACTATATGTAAGAGTGTAAAATATACTATATGTAAGAGTGATACTGACATTACATTGGTCAGTAAGCTGTCTAAAATTCACTCTATCATTTTAATATGAATAACACAAGGAACGTGGGTATAAATAGTCCCTCCCTTTAGCTTAATGTCTTTAGAAAAAGGTATATTGAATCAAGTCTGATTTCAATGATCATTACAAATTAAAACATAAAAATTAATACAGCTACTATAAAACCATTAATGTAAAAATCTTTTTTAAGCTATTGAAACGTGGGCAAGTATTTACGTCGTCTCGTGAATGGTTCGGTTCATATCCCATCTCGTTATTTATCTAAAAGCAATGTATGCAATAGTAAATACTCTCGCAGGTACTCAAATACGTTACCCAAGCGTGATACTAACTGCACCAACTTAGTTAATTGGGTATTATGGTCTGTCATGCAGTTATCCTCTCGAGGTACTAGAGCTATATGGTGTGATTTGCATTTGGTAGAGCTACATAAAATCTGTAAGCTAGGTAGGGCTAATTAAAGTAACGTGGAAATCGTAAAAGAAAATACCTAAAAATTAAGTTATAACAAAGGTACTACCATATTCGAAAGAAATATTAATTTCTAATTTTTTTATTAAATTTTCATTTGTTTGTATAAAGAGAGATTTAGATAAATGCAAGAAATAAACAGCAAAATAAAATATTCAAGTATGACTGTCCCAAATATACCATAATATTCCTCTTAAGAGGATTACCAATGGCTTTTACTAAAAATAAGATTGTACATGTTCTCACCGTCTGTATTTAATATTTTGTTAAGATAAACTTGCTTTAGGCTTATTCGTTAAGAATAAAAAGTGATATTTATTTTCAAATTCACTGGAAAAACTTTTTATTGTGTCCGTTGAAATTGAAAATAAGTGCTATTTAACCAAAAAAAATATTTATTAAATATCTGTTTTAATTCAAGGGCATATGCTTTGATACAGTTTTGCATTAAAAATGCGTATTAAAAAAATCTTTTGTTAGAATAAAATAATATTTAAATAAATATGTGTTTAAATAAAACTAAACTATTTTCAAAACGCTAACATTAAATTACTTACTCTATGCCATTATTTCACTGCCACACTTGCAAAAGTAAGCAAACCATCCTTAAATTGAGCTAGTTATATCCAGTCCACCTCATAACATTTACCTCAGGTTCATTCTAATGCTATCCTCCCATCTGAATCTATTTCTTATCAATGGTATCATACCATTGGTTTTGTCAGTCAATATCCTGATCACGCTTCTAGATTCTCCCATTCACACTGCATGTACTGCCCACCGTAATCTACGATAATAGATTATCCTAACAATGTCAGGGTATGTAACTCTTCATTATGGGCTAACATCAACAAATATCATAAAATTAAGAATATATAGAAAGCCAATTAGACATTTGGTCACTAAGATTGTGTTTGTAACAAATAATAAAGCATGTCTTACGTGAATCGACAGATCGGATATCCTGGTAAATTGATTTTATTGATGTGAATAAACTAAAAACTCTCCAACCTAATTTATTTTAAATTATTTGATTTAGTGTCCATAAAACTTATTACAATGATGCTTGTAGATCGCTGCAACAAAAATATGTTTTTGTTATAGTAAAGTTTTTTTATGTATATATATATAATTTAAAGTTAATTTTCTGAATTTACCCATTGATCGCAAATATGGTAAAAATGCGTACCTACTTTCCAAAATATATTTTATAAAGTATTATAGTTTTTTTTGACAAACAAGTCAGTAGGTCTGAAGGAGCTCTATGGTATAAATAAAATCAATGAGATGCGCCAGCGCATTAGGTTTAAATCGTGGTTAATAGTGACTCCAACCGTGTGGATTTATACGAGAGGCAAACTCCGATATCGCGTGGTGGCTCGGACCGGGTTTTGTGTGTTTCAGTTACCGGTTAGAGGGGTGGGTGGACGTGAATTTACAAGGGGGCGTTCATCCTCTCTTTCGCTCCATTACCTGAAAACTCTCCCAAACTTTTACTCCCCCAACAAGTCATTGAATGATAAACGGTGTGTCACTGATTTGCTATGGTTTAATGTTGTCAAAAACACGTCTGTAGCTTTTCCACTACTTACTGGTGGGCTTAACAAAGTTAATTATATGATTATAGCTATACAGGATGGCTCAATTAAATTGTTGATGTTTTAATATTAAATGCATTCGTATGAACTATATTTTTTATGGGCAATTTATGTTTTGAGGAAAACCCTTTATGTCTTAATTTAAATTTTAAAAAGTATTTTTTATAATTTCGAGGTATTTAATATTCACTTTCAGAATTGATTGATTAGATCAGCACACCACTTTGCTTAAACTGACTTAAATCTATAGCAAACTCAATGTCCAGTCAGAAACTACCAACTTATCTAAGGTGTCAAACTAAAATCTTCTTAAAATACCAACTAAAAGTTAAGTGCTACTACGATAACATATGTTGTACCTTTTGATAAAGAGACTAAAATATTGGACAATTTAGTAAATAGTTAAGTAACTATTATTAAACCTACTTAGTGTATGCCTAATAAAAAAGATCACATTTTTGTGCTATTAAACAAAATATTTTAATATTTCAATACATACACTTCAATGATAACTAACACACATTTATTGAAGATACATTTTTTGGTACAATATTATTTTAGTGGTCATCAAATTCAAATTCGTTGATACGTTACACGTCAACAAAAATAATTTGGTAGTATTATATTGGTTTATTTTAACACAACGTCTTACTACCCGTTTGGGATATACGCTTATGTACTAATTACGCTAACTGTTTTAGGGATGAGGAAGGTTATATTTATAGGAAATGTACCCGAATTTACATTTAGGGAGAGTGGAAAACAATTATGGAAAAACCCACCTCAGTATACCCAACTGAGATTTAAACCTCAATATTCCCATCATCAGCAGTCTAATCTACTAGATAAAAGCGCCTTTGACCATGTGGCCACCAAGGTGGGACATATTGTGCTATTTATAATGTTTAACACTGAGTGTGTGTGGATTTTTTTTTAAATCGAAGAAAAATTGTTTGAGAAAATTCAAACTTTCAAAAGAAATAAAGTAAAGTAATAAAGTAAAGTAAGCTACTCTTCAGATACCTAAAAAAAAGAACAAGTATACAATATTATTTAAAAATGTAAACCACTACACAGATAGCCATTTTTTGAACCAATTTGCATGTAACCAATATCTAAATATTTCCAATTTTCAAAAATCGGCTATCAATAAATTACCTCTTAAGAGTATAGTGTGATTAAGTATGTATGTATATGTATATT
Source organism: Timema bartmani (assembly GCA_902151455.1). Lineage (NCBI taxonomy): Eukaryota > Metazoa > Arthropoda > Insecta > Phasmatodea > Timematidae > Timema > Timema bartmani. The sequence goes on along the minus strand of CABFWB010000168.1, from coordinate 335,069 downwards.
GTATATGTGTAACAAAATTACAATTTTTCCTGAGGTATGACCTTATAATCGTCCAAATATTAATATTTAACTAAGTCCATTAATTAAGAATATATTAAATCCATCAAACCATTTCAGCAGTGGCCCAATTTATTTATTTTTTAATTTGGGATGAAAAAAAATAGAACGTCAAGCTCCATCATAATTTAGGAATAGAAAAATTTCACGATTATAATAGTTTCTATTTCTATTAATAAGTAACAGTAATAATGAAACAAATTTTACCAGATGATCAAAATGTTGTAATTTTTTGCTCTAGCGTTGATTAAGACCTACATACAAGGTTATAAGAACTTTCTAGGCTGACTTTATACAACGTTTTTAATCAAACCATTGTAATTAAGAACATATAAGGAAGATCGTAAATTGACCTTCCGTCTTCAGTGGGTCACAGGGCTATAAGGTTAAACTAGAGCATACGATCGTAAAGCACGTGGCCAGCAAACTAACGACCATAATGAAATTCCTCATTTTTCTTCAATCAAAAATTATTGGTGTGCTAAAGATATTTTCTTCTTATTAAAATATAGTGGACTTATCGATTGAACAGGAATAAACAAGATATTAAAAAGTTTATCAAATATTTTATTAGCTGTAAAAAAAATCTCAGTTTATAAAAGAATATAGTCTTACTTGACCTACATTTTTTCAGGTCAATATGAAAGTTTATTGGGACCCTGAAAATAATAACAAAATATTGTCAAAGATGAACAATATTATAAAATAAATAAAATGTATATTGTATGGAAGGGATTAAATAATTGTATAATAGTAGAATAATTTTTATTCAAATCTATCAAACATTAAAGAGTTAAAAATATAAATTTGAATATGTAAATAACTTTCTACTATTGAGAAATTTCTTAAACCAGTAATATTAAATTAAGTAGTGGAAATGCTCAAAATTAATATATCCAAATAGTATTAAAATAAAATGTAATTTCATGAATCAGGGCTTTAGGCCTATTAAATTATTGGAAAATGAAAATGTGTTGTGTTCAGTTATAAAATAAACATTTTTTATGTTTTGATTTGAAATTTAATTTCCTAAAATGGCTACCTTCCTTAAGTAAAAACTCTCAATCATATTTTCTCTAAAAAGAATGCATATTTGGAGTTAAAAAAAATCTTACTCTTCAGGTATCTTGTTGTGGCTATAAGAATAGATACAGTTTCTTATGCCTTTCATTTAAATCACAGAACTGTGGACATTTTCTCAAAAATACTTCGTTGAAAATGATTTAACTAAAAATGTTAACATTATATATTTATTTTTATAATCATCAAATGCAAGGTTACTGTGGTTGGTATATTTCAACTTCTTTTTTGTACAGGCGATATTTAAAAAAATAACAAACCCCTAATCAAATAGGATATGTCTAGATAGCTGAACAGCTGATTGCAAAACCTCTTTCTCAACTCAGCTCAACGAAGTGTTTTGTGTGGAGTGTGGTTACGTATGGATCTGAGATGTGGACAAACCAAAAGAGGGAACGAAGTCATTTGGAGAGTTTTGAAATGTGGTTGTGAAGAAGAATGGAGAAGGTGAAATTGATGAACAAGGTGAGGACTGAGGAAGTGTAGAAGAAGGTAGGAGCAAAAAGAAGCCTTATAAGAATGATAGCGATGAGAAAAACTTCTTGGTTGGACCACGTACTCCGTAGGAATTGTTTAATGTAGAGGATCATGGAGGGGAATATAGAGGGGAAAAGAACATGAATAAGAAGGTTTGGAATGATAACAGTTATCAGGAAAGGAGGAAGAACACAAAAGTATGAAATAAGACGCTCAGGAGAGAAAAAAATGGAACTTGTCCGGTTGATACCTGTCTCAGGACAGATTCACAGAAGAAGAAGCTTAATATCTGCAATGCGTTTCAAAATTTCCGAAGGTGGCCACCTTAATAATCAATAATAGACATAAGCGCAAAGGTATGCTGGTATTGAATTATTATAATAATCTAAAAATTATTTGGATCTAATTAGGCCCAACCCCTTAAAAAG
>CABFWB010000168.1:299961-332460 GCA_902151455.1 Timema bartmani | reverse complement strand
CCCCCCCAATATACTTGGATTTCAAATGACAAAAAGATTAAAACTTGAATCTTGGTCAGGTATGATAGGGGTTATTTATCCACATTTTATTTTACACTGTAGATTTTTTATCCCTCACCACGAAAATTTTGGTCCATATTCTATTAACTACCCAATCATTGCGTTTTCTTTAGAATAGATCGTCAATCACCTTGATGTTGCTCCCACAAAGTAAAACCCAAAAGTTTAATTTAATTTAATTTAAGTCTTTTATAAGAATATTAATCACCATGAAATTTCCCCTTATTAATACTACTTTTTATGTTAAACATTTAAAAATATGATGAATTTTAAAAAAAAGGAAAAAAATATTTTGCCCACTTAACAATTTCCATAATCTACTTAAGCGTAAAATTATATTTTCTTAGTCAGATAAAATTAGTTAAAATAAAAGAGCAAATTACTTCTTTAATCAACAGATTATATTTACTGAGATAAATTTTAAAATAAAACTAAATTAAAGATGTTGATAAATAACGTAAATTATTAATAAATCTGAAGGTTTGAGCCCAAAGTGAAGATAATGCAGCCCCTCCCCCCCTTCCAAATATGGCACTACATGATTTAATTATCTTCTTCTGCTTAAAAATTCTTACATAAACATTTTCAACAAATTATCATTTATCATAAATAGTACACATTAATTTGATTTTCTCATAAGATAGAACATCTAATAATAAGAAATAAATGTAAAGAACCTCTAATAATAAAAAATAAATGTAAACTGTTCTATTAATCGGTTTATAATAGGGGATGGAAAATAAAATTTGTATTATTTTATGGTTATGTTAGAACGGTAATCACTATAATCAAAAATAGTTTATCCTAATATTATGTATCTAACCACGTTTTGTTTGTTCAAATATTACATCCGCACCTTCTTTTCTTTAGAACATTTACTATACAAAACATAAATACAAACTTATTTTCTTCCTTAGGAAAAGTAAAATTTATGTAGTTCTAAGGAAAGCTGACATATTGTCTACGGCTTTATTTTCCGGTTGTGACTTCTTCTGTTATATTTTTCGCTTCAGTCTCTTTCAACTCAAGTTTAAAGTAAACCCATAAAATAGTTTACGACTAGTACCCATACAAAACTTTAAGTGATTACATTATTTATCTACTATTTACTACTTTCCTTAATAAACTACCATCCCAAAAGTAAACTTTATAAACTTTTCTGAAAAATAGCTTAAATACCCATCTGAGGTGGAACTTATTTGTTCTAGTGCAAGCAAACAAGTGAACTGAGGATGATCCAATTAAAGTACAATGTTTAAAAGCTAGATTATTTGAATTACATGAAGCTGCGTAAAATGTAACTTTGAAGTACATACGTGTAGCTAAACACATGATTGGGACTCATAAAATACTTAAATACCAATTGTAATCTAAATAGTCTTATGAAAAAACTGTCAATTTAATTGAGGTATGTTTGACAGATACGCGTGGCAGGGTACAGGTTCGATGCCACTTAACCTACGGCCACGCTCGCGACCTGGACGATACTTCCAGAACGCGACGACCAGGTCGCGTGGAATACATTTAATTTCTCCTGGCCATGCTTGAGCGACCAGACGTAGCGTTTTAGGATCAGTTGATATCATGGCACCAGGACGTGAAGATGTGTTGTTAGTCATAGCAGTATCTAGGTGTAGGATTCCTACCAGGGTGGTTACATTTTTATAGTAAGAGTGATAGGAACATACTTTATAACAGAAAGAATTAAATAGGTAACAAAAATAGATTTATTATACAAAAACATAAAAATTGAAATCAGGTTACAATAGATAAATTAAAATATAAAGTAAGAAAAACTAGTGCTTCATAAATAAACAAGATTAAGTTTGACATTGGCAAAGTTATAGTAACTTCTCGTAGCTCGGGAGAATACGTGTCCAAGACGACACGGCAACAGTCAAAAGGACGTTAGGTAAACAGAGATTATTGGATTCCAACAGAGTAGGGCTAGCGCCTGACTTCCACCAAAAGGGTCTAAACAAAAACAAGGTGAATTAGGTACAAATAAAGTTGTGACAACAGACCTTATAACTTTAGAGTTATTAACCGTAGCTCGTCCTAGCTAGAAGTTTGACCCAGCCTAACTAGCTGGCTGCGCTTTGTTATAAAGAACTGTTTCAGATATTATAAGAGAACGGGCTGTCCATTACATCGGTAAATGGCTAAAAGGCAACCAGGTGCCTACACTAAATAGTACTATAGCCGGTCCTTTCCCAGTGGGAACTGCCAGAGCATTCAATAGTACATTTATGTCATTACCCACTGCCTGGGGTAAACCTCAAGTTTAGTACACTCCAACATTAAATACTAAAACATAAGAAGTGCCAACCGAGGGGCAAAATAAAATACTATCTGTGCGGGCCACCATACAAACTTAGCCGTGTTCCACACTTTGTGCACCCAAAATAATACCACAGAATAAGTGAGGCCAACTAGGGCGCTGTGAGGTACTGACGTAACTAGGTCCTCATGTAAAAGCGTTAGACAACCTGCTTGTAGCCATACAACAATTTGAACATGTGAGCATGACGTCCACTGCGTCATATGATATTCTGAAGTGTTATGGACTTACAGTGGAAGAATGAACTTGAGAAGAAGAGGACTTTAAAGCCTGAGTCCTGTTACATATTGAGCTCAACGCTCCTATTTTTAAGCTACATCATTAGGATATAGTAAAAAATATGTAGTCAAAATTTCTGACTAACAGAAAATTAAATCATCTATACATAAAACACTATGTTAGTCAGTCTTACTAATACATAGCGTATGAATGACAAATTAAAAGGAAATCATCTTGATAAAACAACCACGTCTGATGGACGTGGGACTAATCTCCTAGCCACTTTTGACTAACAAAAACCTTACATAGTCATATGGACTAACTCAACAAGTCTGAAGGACTTGAAAAATGACAAAATACTTGGAGCAATAGAAGATATTCCCTCGGCGTCGAGGCGGTGACTCCCACGACCTAACCGTCATGGTCAGCAGTATATTATACAGGTGCTGTAGCAGAGTTTCCTTCTTCGAATGATATCCAAGTGATGAACTACAATCTGTGAACCTAGGAGACTCTCGTTATATACTCTTTCCTTGACTAGCAAATTGGGCAGAGTAAACAATGGAATAGGAAGAAAGGGGGGGAGGGAGTTTAGGAACTGTGGAGAAAGAGTTGCCAGGGAAGTCCGCTAGGGGCATAGTGGTCGTAGCTCGTGGCGTCGCTAGCGATGAACCAAGGACCTTCTGGTATTTCTTCAATGTTGAGGTCAAGAGGTTAGACCTGCGTTGAAACTGCCACGCCTTTGCTTCCGCCATGTTAGCAGAACAGTTGGTGAAAGCATGGTGATCGTATCCAGGAACATCCACGTAATGTAAGTAGAATCCAAGCGATATTATTATTAAATACATCCGTATTTTTTTGTCTTCTTCTGATTCCCTTATTGTAGTTTAGCATTTTGTGCGGATTACAGTTTGTAGATGTCATCTTGATTTAGGTGACATGCTACATAGGTATCTGAAGAATAAATGTAAATCTATAAAGTACGGTGTCCATCCCAATAATATGTAGAAACTTAATTATGGACACTTCAATACTTTATTTCATGAACTTGGAAACGACTGAAATCGTTCGTTTTTTCAATGTTTTAGAATGAGTGTAGATTCAATTGACGAACTTTGCCTGTACGTTGGAGAGGGAATTGAAAAGCAAAGAACAAGAAACACTAACACAATTCCATTAGAAGAAAGAGTTAGATAACAGTGAGGTAAGATGATACATAGTTTATAGTGTAGAAACTCATTAAATTGTTGTGCAGTACTATATGAGACACCATGTTATTTTACATTATAAATGCCTTTTTTTTTGTAGAATTTACCTGGAATCATACTCGTAAAAAAGATACAAATTTTAAGGACTGAGATAATTTTCTAATTGTTAGCAAGGTCACTAAAACACTAAATACTCTCACGTTCAGATGTTGGTGATGGACTGCTTGAGACACTGGGTTGATGGAGAAGTGATGGTAGTTGGTCTAAAGGCATCGCTTGGCTCTGATTAGCATTTACGTGATGGTTAAAGGAGTTGATGTTGGGTGATTGAGATTTCCATATAGAGGATGGTTGAAGGTAGCTGGTGAGGGTTGGTTATAATTACCTCAAGGAGAATAGTTGAATAGAGTTGGCCGTGAGCCTATCGGATATTGGGAGCAGGAATGTAGGGCTAGTTGCATGACTTCAGTCATTCTCAAATGGGCCCATAGTTTGGTTTCGTCTGGAAGTTTCTTGAAGATAGGCAAAAAGAGACACAAAGAAGAACTTATCAGAATCATCTTCTGTGTGCACATTACCAGCTTTGAGGTGTTCCAGTACTTGCTCTTCAAACGAGTTTACTTTCCGTTTGTTTCTTCTTGGAGTTGAGGTATTTTGATTTGGAGTGGGTGTTATGCCTGTCTTAGGTTTTTTTCACACTCTCCATCCCCTTCACCGTCGTTGGTGTTATTTGCTTCGTCATTTATGTTCGTAGAGGTCCTAAAATGCATTCCCAAATGTAAAAATAACAATTTAAAAACCATACATGTAGTAGAAAACATTAAATAGTATAATATTTTCGGTATAAGGTATAAAAAAGCAATTTATCGCTATGGCGTGGCCACCCTCATAAAAATCAATGTAATACACTGTTGTGACCTGGATGCGGCGTTCGAAAGGCAGCTTCCAGGTCGCAAGCGTGGCCATAGGCTTATTAGATAATTTCGAAATGTATAATGGGTTGAAACAAGGATATTCACTTTCCCCATCCGTTTTTGATATAGCCTTAAGGATATATTATTAGGAAAATGCAAGAGAGTAGGGAAGGGTTGACATTAAACGGTGAAATTCCTCTATTAGTACACGCACATGATTTAACATTGTTGAGCATTGTGTGGAAGATTTTGCAAGAAATGCAGAAATTTAATTAGAAGCTGGTAAGTAAATAGGCTTAGAGGTGAGCGCTGAAAATACGAAGTAGGCCTATATGATCACACAGAGTACACAAATTGGGAACAATAATCTCGAGATTACTTCGAACAACATATTATTTGACAGCTTTATTGAGTTTAAATATTTAGCAACAATTTAAAATAGCAATAAGAATATTAGATTGGAAATAAATCAGTCGGGAAATTCATTACATTACTCGGTCAGTTAAGTTGTTCACACCTCGCCAGCTTTCAAGGAATAAGTCTCAGAATAAATATATATATATATATATATATATGTATATATTTGTCAATTTGTATTTTCAATTTCCCTATACATTTGTCATGACATCTTATTTTACTAAAAATCAGGACTTTTTCTGCTTTCTTCATATTACAATATGCCTTCTATATAGTTAACCTAAAATTTTACACAATCTTTCTGGAATATAAATATATACTACTACCAAAACTACTTGTCCTGTTAATGATCATTACCAATTTACCTCAACCTGTGCTTGTTAGCAGCTCTGTCTACTATTGATCAATACCATTATTTAATTTATGATAACTTATAACTATACTTGTCCTTCTTTCTCTATTGAGGTTATTTTGGCTATATACATTTTTCCTTTTGATATGCCCGCTTTGGACTTAAATCTAACTTAACCTAATTTATACCTAGTGCTTTCGTCTACACAATCAGTTTATATATTTTCCTTGTAGAGAGTCCCATTTTCTTTTTCTTCTCTGATCACTTCCTACCGTGGTCCAGTCGACATCCCTGGAGTGCTCGATAGCTCCAGCCCAGCATCACGCTTGTTTCCAAGCGAGCAGGGCTCTTCGAGTAAATAACAACTTCCGACGTCTCATCTGTAGTTTCAGAATATGCAAAACAATAAATTTAACCGATTTCTTTAAACAAAAAATGACACCTGGACACAGTAATTGAACCCGGGACCTTTGGTTTAGTACGCCAATGCTCTAACCATTGAGCTATCCAGGAATTGTCCCGTGCCCAGAGTCATTCTTCACTCTTATTTTAAGGCAAAGTCTATGACGGACGTGCGGAAATAGTCGGCTACAATTAAGTCATTTTATTAAGATCACGAGCTATCAGATAATGCAGCCACCTTTGACTCGGTAGTTGGCTTAATGCTGCCATTCACGTCCATCATAGTATCTGATTTAAATATGAGTAAAGAATGACCCTTGGCATGGGATGATTCCTGGGTATCTCAGTGGTTAGAGCATTGGCGTTCTAAGCTTAAGGTCCCAAGTTCGATTCCCGTGTCTAGGTGTCATTTTTAAATTTTAAAAATATGATATCTACGTGGAGAATTCCTCCCTAAAAAGCATGAATATAGCTTCGCCTATTTGATTCTTAAATATGCAATCCCTTACAGTTATAATAATTGTACAAGTGGCTGCAATAAGCCAACTACCGAGTCGAAGATTGCTGCGTTATCTGATAGCTCGTGATCTTAATATAATCATATACTTGTAGCTGACGATTTCCGTACGTCTATCATAGGCTCTGCCTTAAAATATGAGTATCAAATTATCCTGAGCACGGGACGTCTTTCTGGATAGCTCAGTGGTTAGAGCATTGGCGTACTAAGCCAAAGGTCCAGGGTTCGATTCCCGTGTCCAGGTGTCATTTTTAAATATTCAGAATATAATATCTGGATGGATAATTCCTCACTAAAAAGCATAAAAAATAGATTTGGCTATTTGATTCTTCTATATTCATAGTTAACAAATATAATAGCTTTGCTGTTTAATCCTTCACAATACACAATATTATTATTATTAGCACCGCGTCTTACTACCCGTTCGGGTTGTACGCACTTACGCTAATGTGCAATAGTAGGCTGATTGTGAGATGAAATGGAGGACCTACAGTTTAACGTGGAATACGAACCACGGTAGAGGCCTGGCATTCCTCACATTCACAAGTTGTGATTAATACACATCTTGTCAGAGGTGAAGGAAGGGTTTGGCAATCAGATAAATCTGTGCCGGGACCGAGAATTGGACCCCGGACCCCCAGCCCAGAAGTCTGACACCTTACCCCCTAGGCCACCAGGTCACCCAATACACAATAAGTTGACTGGTTGTTCTACAGGTGTATGAAACGGGTATCTTACTTTACATGCCGAAAATAAATTTTATGATGTTCAAAAACAAAAATTTTAGGAAGATATTGGTCCAAAAAGAGATGAAGATAAGTGTAGTAAAGGAGGTTATATATAACCTATACTCATCACAAAACATTGTTAGGGTAATCAAGTCTCATAGACTATGGTGAGCAAGACATTCCACAAAAGAGGGAGAATCTATAACCTTGTTCAGTGTACTGACTGAAAAACTCAATGGGAAGAAACCATTGGGAAGACCTAGACGTAGATGGGAGGATAACACTAGAATGGACCTGTAGAAATACGGTATAATTAGGTGGACTGGATAGAACTAACTTAAGATAGTGAAAGGTGGCGTACCTTTGTAAGTTAACTTTCGAATTCCTAATGCCTAGTTAAAGTGAATAAGGAAATTAAAAGGTTACAAATCTACATAGGTCCAGCCTTTCTTTAACAAATAAATTCATGTATTAATAGGGTCACAACAGAAAGTGTTAAGATAATTTGGGATTGTTTAAAAAGCTTGATGCAATTTATCACAGTTTTAAAAAGTAATTGAAACTTAAAATTTAAATTTTTTTATCTAGTCAGAGCCTTTCACCCACTTTTAGTGAAAGCAATATTATAAAATATCAAACAATTTTATAAATAATCCAGTATTTCTAAACGACTGCAACGCTTCTCAATGGTATACTATTCAGCCCTCTGAAGATGTATGTATATAGGTCTATACAATTATAGCTAAATTCCTAAATGCTTATATTTAAAAATAAATTTCTTACAAAAAATAAAATATTAATTATGAATTGTGATGGTTCGAAAATAAATATACGTCTTGGAAATCTTTATACAAAATCAATGTTTGGATCTAAACTTATATTGAAAAGGAAATCACTAATAAGTGATAAAAATAGTGATATTACTATAAAATTAACGACCGTGTTATTACCATAAAAATATAGTTATCTTACAAATAGGAAAGTTAATAAGCTACTTCTATTTATTCTTTCACTAAATAGAATGTTCTTCAGCTGTGACTTTTTTAATAGAATCGATGCCAAAAATATAATAGTCATAATGTTGCTATGATCCTTTCTTATAATACGTTTTAAATCTGAGTCCCCCCATACTACCCACATGATTAAACTATACTAATAGTATGAGTTAAAGTAACGGGGTAAAGAAGCTGAATTAAATGTTACTGTTCGTTAATATATTGCTTTTAATGTATACTGTTATTTCTTATGATGTTTACTCAACGTTATTAACCTATTAGTTTTTTTAACATATCCATCTATTTATATATATAAGTAATCAAATACTCTGTGACTAATATGGAACCCAATAAATAAAATTGAAATTGTAGTCTACACTGATTCAGAAATGTATCAAAGTAATTTTATTTTCTGTAAAAATGAAAGTTTATAAGTTTACTGTTAGTACAAGATGAAATATGACTCCATGAATCGATAATAAACTATGATGGGAAATTATAGTCTTATTCTCGTAAAACATGGTTGACTGGAGCAGTTTATCACTTGCGAACTGACGACAACGGATTCAGCGGTAAAAGGCACCAAGTGTCTAATAATGTCTCGTACATATTTTGTATCACTACATTTGACCTATTATCTAAGTAGTCACGTATTAAAATCTAATTTCTAATATGTAGTTGTAGAGTAATAGTTTACAGTACACTAAAGTGTCCTGTGTATGTTTGGGATTTTTTTTAAATGGACCAACATTTAGAATATAAAAAGATTAGGATATTTTTATGTGTTGAGAATAAATCATTAAAGGTTGTAACCAAGAGTTTATACAGTATTTTAATTGTAAATGAGGTATATCTATCAATACCTTCTTTTAGAGAGTTCACATGACAGGATTGAATAAAAATATAGCTTTTCCTGGCTCTTACATAGTCTACATATGTGATAAAAGGAAGGGTTAGAATTACTTACATAAAAATGTTCACATAACTCAATCAGATAAAAAAAATTGAGAATTTAAATGGTTTATTTGTACTTCACTGTTGTGAAATTAGCAGATAAACCTAAGACATTATCAAAATAACTAATAAAATATTGAGTTCTCATATAAAATTCACCATTTTAAAATGAAGGGCTTGGAATTACCTACTTAAAGAGAGCTCATATGACGCGATTGGATAAAAAATATAGCTGTCAATGGCTCTTCTATCGTCAACATAATGATAAAAGGAAGGACTACTTACATAAAAAGTTCACATTATACTATCATATAAAAATAAAAAATCTAAATGGTATAGTGGCACTTCAATACTGATAAATTTCCAGACACACCTAAGAAACAATCAAAATAACTAAAAAAATATTGATTTTTCATATAAAATTCACCTTCGTAAAAGGAAGGGCTTGGAATTACCTATTTTTAGATGTTTAGAGTTGTTTTGATTGGGTTTTTTTTTTCCATAGAACTTCCATATCGACTCTTGGTAACATTTAAATTTAACATAATTTTCATAAACTTGTATTGCCGAAAAAAAAAATTTATAGCCATACATAGGTGTTTCTGGCTATTCTATCATATACAATTTTCACACATGGCTAAATTTAAAATATATTCTCCGCTCGGGTTTTAAAACATATTATTATGTTATTGTTATATATTATTAAATTATTACGTTTATATTCTTTATGTACATATAAATATGTATTTTATGTGTTAACGATAGAAGAACAAAGGACTCCTATATTTGTTGTCTGATCCTGTCATGTGAAATTTGTTTTAAGTCGGTAATTCCGTGCCCTTCCTTATAACTGAAGGAGTTTTATATGAAAAATCGATATTTTTAGAGTTATTTTGATTTTTTGTGAGGTGTCTCTTGAAATTTTGTAGTATTGAAGTGCAAGAGACACCATTTAAAGTTTCTATTTTTTATCATATCGGGTTATGTGCACTATTTTTATGTAAATAAGTCCAAGCGCTTTCTTTTACCTGATTTGTTGACTATAGAATAGCCAGTGTTTGATATAAAAATATAATTGTTTTCACAAACCAAATCTATGTATAAACTTATTTTATAGTAAAAAATTATAAGGTTGTATAGATATTAATATACTTGTTTCTATTTGCACAGTCACAAGTACTAAAACTTTTAATTCCTGATAAAACTAATGATAGAAAATTTCAGGTATATTTTTGTAAATTAAGGTAAATTTTAGTAAAACATGTTTGACACCAAATACAATTATAGAGTTTCTTAAATTAGAAAAAATATGTTTGTTAAATGGTACATAGGCAAGGGGATTAAACGTCATTGCTCTACTACCCTTTCCAAGAGCATTGGCTTAGCTAAGATAATTTAATTGAATTATAATATGTACATATAGACAGGTGTATCGATAAACAAAGTTAAGCCACACCCTGAAATATTTTATAATAATATACTAAATATTATATCAGAAGAGTTATTGATCACAAATTAAAGATTAAAATAATAGTTATATTCTATATGTTCTTATAGTTGTGCATTTGACAAGAGGTGTATTGAAGATTATAAGTGCAACCTACATAAACGCCCTTCGCATTATCCTGAAGTGATATTGTGAATTGAAATGAAAGTCAAATGAGAAAAACAGCCGGCATTTGGCCCGGCTGAGTCTCTCCTTCAATACCGATCGAGTGCAGTGTAAGTCTAATGCGTTTGATCACTCAGTAACCATAAAGGGTGCTATAAACGTTAAAATATATGATTAATGTAAGAAATCAAGAGAATTAATGGCTCAACATTGAAAAAAATTGCAATATCTGAATTGATAATATACATTATTTGTAGCGTGAGTTATAGTTCACTAGCCGTCGTACCGAGGTGATAAAACGCGTCAACTGCCTTACTTGTCTAAATCCCAGGGTTTACATTAATGATCAGATTAAAAGCGGAGGTTTTGAGGTTTTGGTGAAAATCTACAGCTACCGATGTTTGCTTAGAGATGTTTTTTTTCCATGAAACCGGAAACCCTTTATTAATATCCTCCATACATTCATTAATTAAAGTATATTATGAATACTCACCCGAAATAACTAACTCGTGTATCTCTCGATGTCTACATAAGCTGTTCTAGGAAAATTGAAGAGAATAAGGTTGAGCTTGATTAAATTTATATTTTGGGAAGTAGTCCACACAGGAGTACTTGTGTACTAAGTCGTTAGTCTAATTGTTTATTAATCACCATGATGAGGATGTCAAGGTATAAATCGTGGCTGAGCATACAGAGATTTTTTTTTCCAACTTGATTTTCAATCTTCATTCGACCAAATGTGTTTACACTTCCTTTGAATTATAATTTTCTTAGCACCGCGTTTTACTACCAGTTCAGGCTATATGAATTCGAGCTAATTAGGCTCATGAGCTAGGGATGAGGAAGGTGGAATAAGAGGAAGTTTGACCGCATTTATGATTATGTATGTGGGGGCAAAGTGGAAAACCATTTAGGAAAAAAAAAATCACCCTTATTACATTGACAGGGATTTGAACCTCAATCTCCCTGTATTCGGAAGTCTAGTATATTGAGAGATTGACGCTTTATACCATGCATCTACTGAAGTCATTAATCTTTTTAATTCTTACGATGTTGATTTATACATAAGAACATTCCAAATGGAGGGACACAAAAATTATACACTCAACAATTAAACTGCATTTTTCATTTGTCATATTTTATAAATCTAGTTGAAAATTTAAACCTTAGAATATTACTACAATTATTATTACTAAAATAAAATATTAGCATCAAAAACTTGGGTTGAATTATTTTGGTGTTTTATCTATGCATGAGGCAAAAGGATAAATATGATGATCATCTATATAGGCCTATGGGTATAATACTTGAGAACATCATTTTACCAGTATTGTGATACCAAAAAAAACAAGATTTTAAAAAACAAGATTTTAAAAAACAATAAGTTTATGTAGGTACCCTCTATTACAAAATGAGTTTTATGCATGATGTTTATTTGTAAAAAAAATTGTATGTTTGAGTATGTATATATGTATGTATGAAAGAATGTATGCATGTATTTATGCATGCATGTGTATTTGTGTTTAATCTTATCGATATTTCTAGCCACTTCTTAGTCATGAGGACGAAATCCAATATATATATTTTTTGTGAAAAAACCTCACAGTACTTTATTACAAAGTTCTATAATGTACCACCCAGATGTATACAACGCGTTAAGCTTGATAAACTCTGGAAGTTTGAAAATGTTATTGACCCAAACTGCTCCAAAGGTTTGACGAATATCCTACATTGAGTCAATCCCTCTTGTATTTAATCAATGTTCAACCTACACAACAAAACCTAGCTTACAAGAGGACTTTGGGTCCGAGGCAGATATTTATCTTAGTCAAGGATGAAAAATTATATTTCCGGCTCGACCCGTCCTTCTTGGGACAACTAAATAGCTTCATGGTTATTACAAACATTAATATGATGTATCAGATAACTTTTCTATTGAAAACACTGAAGGGAAAGTTATTTTTAATTTTTTTTTTACAAAACCAGATCATTAAAATGTTATGCTGCTTTACAAATGTAATTTATTAAATCTCTAAGATTTCAATCAGCTTAGATTTTAAATCATTTTAAAAGTGGTTTATCCGTATTGTCTCTTTATTAAATCAAATTGTTTTCTAAAATTTATAATCAAAATTAAAACTAAAATAAATAATAGCCATAACAACTACATTTACTATTCTTTATATAAATTTATGTGACTATAAAAACAACATAGTAATGTTTATTTTCCTATTGAAATAACTAACCTGGGTCTACGAAGTAATAATATTAAATAATAAATTGTGATTTTTCAACTGAAAAATAAATATTTTACTATTTCATATTTGATTAATTAATTCCTTTACTTGAGTACTTATGTCTGACATAATGAATTGTAGAAACTCAATATGGATATTAATATGGACTTTGAAGAGCTAAAATAGTGTGGTCCAACCCATACCCTATTTTCTTGTGGCACGGCAAAATCTACAGTGTTTTAAAAATAAATAATTGGAAAAGTTGTAACTCCAGTCTGCATTATTGAAAAACCTGGGGCCCAAAAACCGGTTTAATTACTCCACTAACTATATACTACTATTTTATATTATACTTATACACGTTTAAAAATGTATTTAAAAAAAAGTGTTATTTGCCTTTTAACAGTATCTTAACTTTTTTTTATTCGCAATCCAATATGTGGCCCGCGAGTCGTGAAAGTTTGGAACAGAGTGCTATAACGTAATATTATATTTCAATCATTTTTCCTAATATGTATTAACATCACAGTAAATTCTATATTACAAAAATAGATCACGCTCATTGGTGTCCGTTTGACCCAATGTGTCATTCACACAATAAATTTGATTGGTAGTGACTGGAATATCGGGGTTTGAGTCCAAATTGTTTGTATAAATAGCTGGTATTTTCTTAAATGGTGTAACCTTTTTCCTCCGCACAAATTCTTATAGATACCTTATAAATTATATCTTGGATATGAGGATAGCATTATAAATCATAAATGAAATAAATACATAAAAGTTACAATTATTTAAACAATTATTTTAAGATGGGTTAAAAAGGAATACGAGCTAATATCCGCTTTTTTTCAGTTTATTGGCTACAATAAATCAAATACTGCTTTAGCAGCTATTTTTATATTAGTTTTATAAAATATATAGTGTTCTCAACTGTTTTTTTTAACATATGCCATGTGCATTGCTTTACTTAAAGAGTTTTTGGTCAAAAGTCGTGATACTCGTGACAAATATGTAACATTTGTTAAGATCACAAGATAAATAAATTTAAACAAAACGTATCTTCTCGCGTTTCCCTTTGATCATGACTTTAAGGTTACTTTTAAAAACTCTATCAAAAGTAGTATGACTTCAAATCTCTTCTTCAAAATATAACTAAAATTTTAAAGTAAACAGCATTCCTTTTACTTTAGTATCTAAGGTTTTCATAGGCTCCTCCGAGGAGATTTTTGAATTAAATATATAACCCTAAAATTAAGGGGGAATAGGAATAAAATAGATCTTATATTTTGTATCTAGGTACTGTTTATCATGACAAAAAAAATTGCAGCTCTCATTTTTACATGCAAATGAATTTAAGAGTACTTTACATAACCTGAAATTTCAAATTTTTACTATATCTCTACAACTATTTCAGATGCCAACTGGGAATAATGGAATTCGCATTAACGTTGTCCCCACCTCAACAATTAATTCCTCCATATGCCAGGCAAGAAGAGGTAGGAAAAGGTATGATGGCCAATATCCAGAGAATTAGATGATCACTGGTACGTTTCTTCTTATTCAAACAGTGCCCATTTCTATCTTAATAGTGTAATTACAAATTGATATCTTAAACAAGCAGCAAGACATATTTGCCCATGACTACTTCTCAACAAGTTATGTGATTTCTGACACTTTTACATTTTTTAAATCATCTACTTTAATTTTTTTTAATTTTCATTTAATAATCACAAATATATATTGTATGGACCATAAATAGTTATTTTGACATTTTTAATACAAATTTTACCATTTTATTTATATTTTTTAAAGCACACATATTTTCCTACAGAGGATTATTATACGTCTATTTTCCAGGTTAATTTAGGAGTAAAGTTGAAATTAGTTGACTCAAAAGAACAATAAATTAATCCAAAACATGTTCCCATATCATTACTTAAATACACTATATATTAATTAACTTTGGTCAAGTTTATTGGGAGCGTATAACCCGAACGGGTAGTAAGACGCGGTGCTAAATAAATAAAAGTTTACTGAGCAGGAGGAGGCTAAGGGTGCCTCAAAATGCTTCCTTTTCTTATTATTATCATTAGCACCACATCTTACCACCCGTTCGCGTTAAACGCACTTACACTATATATGTAATGGTAGGGTGATTGTGAGATGAAATGGAGGACCTACAGTTTAACGTGGGATCCGAACCACGGTGAAGGCCTGACATTTCACGTATTCACAAGTTGTGATTAATTCACGCCTTGTCAGAGGTGAAGGAAGGGTTTAGTCAATCAGATAAATCTGTGCCAGGACCGAGGATTGAGCTCCGAACCCCCAAGCACAGAAGTCCGACCCCTTACCCCTGGACCACGAGGTCACCTTCCTTTTCTTACCGAACATTAATTAACCTGCTTGGATCTTCTTTTCACCAGAATTTCTGGAGTTGTTGTGAAGCCACACGATCAAATTATAATTTATTTGAATATCTTGTATCTTTTGTTGTTTTATAATTCATTGCTAAATGTATATAAAGGATTATAAAATAAAAAAATAAGCACACCTTTTAATTTTTAAGAATATTTAAAATACATACTTAATACAGCTTAAGCGAATATAGATCCTGGCTTTATAAATATAAATAAATATATATCAAACGTTACAGCTTCATATCGCGTGACTTGATGTATGAATGCGTGAAAGTAGATCTAGTATATTTTATATATGTCAGACTATGAAAAGTGTTGTTTATTTGGAGATGAAGGGGGCAGTTTATAATCGATTGATGGGAATACTCCCGGAGAGATGATGGAAAACCAACAGTGAATGCTACAATCACTTCTCCATCATCCCTTCAGGGGTTTAGAAATCATGCATTTCGAATAAAATGTAGTAATAAATATTTCTCAAATATAAATTTACAAATTATAGATCCATTTGTTAGGTAGTTAATTTTTAATTAATCAATAA
This sequence comes from Timema bartmani, assembly GCA_902151455.1. Classification (NCBI taxonomy): domain Eukaryota; kingdom Metazoa; phylum Arthropoda; class Insecta; order Phasmatodea; family Timematidae; genus Timema; species Timema bartmani. The sequence goes on along the minus strand of CABFWB010000168.1, from coordinate 316,543 downwards.
ACTTAGATTAAAATAATACAGAAACACACAAATCATTTATATGATTCTTATAATGATTTTACCCCTCATACCATAAGAATAATGTATATCTAATTTTTTTCAAGCACGTCCTATTATCCATTTAGGCTACACTCTTATGTATTAATTTACTTTAATAGGTTAGGGAGGAGGAATGTTGAATTTAAAGGGAGTGTACTAGCATTGGCGTGGAGAAAGTGGGAAAACATTTAGGATAAACATACCCTCAGTACACTCACCCGGGATTGACCCCCGATCTCCCCAATGTCGGCAGTCCAATCTATTAGGAGAGTAGCGCCTTAGACCATGCGGCAAACGAAGCGGGTAATCTTGCTGTTAGATAGTTCACCAATGTGAAAAAAAAATTTACCATGTTAGTCGTAACTTGACAAGTAAAATGTATTTTATTTGACAAACCATTATTTATATTGTGTTTTGTACCCAATTAAAACTTTTACTTGGTTTTTTAATCAAACACTAGATAAATTTGAAACGTTTGGAAAAAATTAAGATATTAAATGAATTACTTACCAAACTAAATTAATACATGTTCCCTCTGATAAATGTTAGTGTTTAAGATAAGGCTAAGCTTGAAGATATTATGAAATACTAAACAAAACAAACATAAAGGATAACATTAATATTGTTTAAAAATTATCCCTTCCATGATTTGATTTCATACACAAGTATATCATAATCATTAAGGTTTAATCTCTCAGTAATAAAAACCAAGCCTTGTCAAAACAAGTATAAAAATATATAGGTATAGTTATGAGAAATAATGAGAAATTGAGAAATATATTTACAGTAATAGCTAATAGGATAAATAGATAGAGAACAATTATCGGTAAACACAGCAATAGAAAAAAACCTAAACATTACCAAGATGTAATCATTATAAAGCAATTTATATTTTTTACGTAAATTAAAATATATTCCACCTTTAAAAAAATATGTTTAGGGCTTTACGGCCTTCAATTAAAATTAACTTATTATATTGTGTGCATTAAAAAATTAACCATTTCTTTTATTATTTGAAACAGCTGATTATCTTATATTTATTTCAATAAAATCAATTGCGAGGTACTCGCCTCGGTGGCGTAGTTATTTAACGCGCTAGTCGTGTTGAGATAGACTGCCGAGAACGGGGAGATCAAGGTTCGAATATCACTCGGGTGAACTGGGGGTGTATTTTCCACTCTCCCTGCACGCAAATGCCGGTTCACTTTCTCTCAAATTCAACCTTCCCAATTCCTAATACATTTGTATAATTAGTACTCAAGCGTATAACCCGAACGGGTAGTAAGACACGGTGCTAACAAATAATTGCGAGGTGACTAACTTAACGACCCAAAACTTTCTTCTGTTGAAATAGTATGTTGGCTTGTTTGATTAAAATAAGTTCAACATCTTAGCTCAGTTAGTAGCATGTCTGTCGACTGAGCTAAGGTTCCCAACTTTAATTCCCGGCATGGCCAAAGAAAATGTATCATTTATGAATTTTGTGTTTTCCATTTCACAGAGATGAATTATCGGCAGGGGGCTGGGTGTTGTATATGTTCTAGATTTAAGTTATTCTATAAGCCATGTGCGGATATAAATATTCGGTTCAGAAAGTGCATGTTAAATACCTTAAATAAATTAAAAACTTATAAGAAGTACTTATGATTTGATCAACAAAGAGAATCTAACTAAATAATTAATTTGATTCAACAAAAAGTAGCAAAAATAATTTGTTTGAATCAAAAGATTGATAAAAATAAAGCCTAAATTTCTGGACTTATAAATAAGGGCTTTTCATTAAAAATTGTTACAAACATGATATTTTATCTGTTGGAAATACACATGAAGACAGGCCAATGGGGTACTCTGTAGTTAAGATCACAGTGGCACAATGCCAATTGGCTGAGATGAGATTGTTCTCCCAACTTATAGTTAAGCTAGACAACGATAATAAACGTGTTTTCCAGAAGAGCATAAGGAAATTCGAGAAGATAATATGAATTGAAGGAGGGTTTTATTAGGTCATATCCATGCTAGACATGCTTTCTTCTTGGCAGAGTAGAAAATGGGATGTTGGGGTTCTTAGGGTGAATTTGGCAGATAGAAGCAAAACTTGAACAAGGAAAGGATATTTGTTTAGCTTGTGAACGCTTGATAAAATATTCAAATTTTAAGTTTATTATTTACTATCATTATTATCATCATTAACATCATTATAATCATTATCTCTGTTTTTAATCTTTTTATGATTTTTTATAATTATTAGATGTTCTGTTTCACGACAGGTGCATTCCTTTTGTCAGTGAACTTAGACCACCCTGTCCTCTACCTCCTTCTTCAGCTCCCAGAACTTTCTTCTTTCCTTCAAGTCATCCAGTATTTGAATCCTCCTTCTTCCTAAGCTCCTATTTCCCCCAAACTTTCCTTCTATAATGTCGTGCAGAAGAAAGTTCCTCTTTAGGATGTGTTCGATCCGTTTTGTACCAAAGGATCACATGCAAAACGGTTCTCTTCCTACCCACTCTTTTTAGGACATTATTTATCACCCCGTCTGTCCACCATATTTTCCCAAGTCTTCTCCAGCACCACATTTCAAAGTAAGCTTATATAAGTTAACAAGTATTTTTACTTTACTTACCTTTAATTCATTTGGTATGCTAATTCTATTAGTAACCATATGTTTCTTTATTTAGCAAATACTTTACTTCACACACACACACACACACATATATATATATATATAGTTTAACTATTTTATTGGTGACCTGGCGGTTTTGGAATAAAGTGTCGGACTTCTGTGATGGGGGTCTAGGATTCAATCCTTGGTCCCGGCACAGATTTATCTGATTGCCAAATCCTTCCTTCACCTCTGTGTGTAATTAACTACAACTTGTGAACGTGTGGAGTGCCAGGCCTCCACCGTGGTTCGGATCCCACGTTAAATTGTAGGTCCTCCATTTCATATCACGATCACCCTACCACTAAACATTAATGTAAGTGCGTACAACCCAAACGGGTAGTAAGACACGGTGCTAATATTAGTAGTAGTAGTAGTAGTAATAATAATAATATAATAATAATAATAATAATAATAATAATAAAGCTATTTTTATTTTTTTCAAATTAAAGTAGAGTTGACTCATTCGATAATACTTACGGGAGTTTTATAGTTTACTAGCGTAGCATTTTCTGGATATCTACAACAAAAGTTCGACTTACCAAGCTGCTGTCACATTCACAAGCCGGCTGCCATGCTTGAAGAGAGCGTGTTGACGCCATTGGTAACAAGAACAGACTGTTTGTACTTCGACGTCCCTTGGTGGGGATTTTGTTAAGATCTCCATCCCCTCCTGTTTCCTTGGTGTACCTTACTCGACATATTTGGAGATGTTTTCCAACATCCTGTCCTTATTATTAATTATTACGTTTGAGTGCACATTATTAAAGTGATGTAGTTTTATTTTCTAATTTGATATAAGTAGTGGTAAATGGACACCCGCTCTTCTGGACGGTTAAGGGTTGTGATAAGCTCTGGTATAGTTCTTACTATTTTCAAAATTACTATACTTGCTTAAAAACTTATATTATTTCTTTATCTTAAATCTTATTCAGAAATCATTTCTGACTTTAATTTTATTACTTTTTGGGTAAATAATGGAGCGTTCTAACTCCATTTATTTTTAAATTGTTTAAGTCTCTATACGTCAATTTAGTTAGGGCCATTGTCCAGAACATGTATGGAAGTTTATATTTCCTTTGACTTTGTTTATGATTTTATCCTGTCAATTTAGCCCGTGGGATCGGAACTATTTTGTGCAGTTACCCCTGTTGCATTGTACATTTTATTGACTTGTAAGCTCACTGCGACTTTGCTAGTTAAACTTATCGTATATTTTCTATATGAAGTTTCGAATATTTATATATTTTATCTATTCTTTAATGTTCAATATCACATAGGCGTGTTGGTCGTTTATGGCGTTAAAGGAACTATTTTGTCACTCTATGACGAAACAAGGCCCATCTTGTTTTATGTAGCTATGCCACAGTATATATTTTGTCTGAGGCTTTTTGAAGGCTATATTTTGTTAACATTATAAATGTGTTTTATTTTAATAAAAACTTACCATGCCACCGATTTCTTAACTTATCTTATTTTATTAGTAGACTATAACTACGTTCGTCAGGTTAGCCATGGATATTTTTGCCAAAATTATTTTGTGGCGTTACCATTCATTAATCATCAAAAACAAAAACACATCATTTAAAATTATAATTAACACCATTCCTGCATTACTCGCATGATAAACATGACATGAATAATATATCAACATTATTTTGAGTGTACCGCTGCTAATTATCATAATTTTGTTTTAGATCTATCAGGCTCACTGACACGGTCAATTTTAAAAGGTTAATATGGTTAAAAATAAATTGATTTAACTCATACTTTTTTAATATAAATTTAAACTATACGCCTTTAGAGATTTTTTGGTTGCCTTAGAGAATGTTTCTAAATATTCAGAAATGCATTTAATGTGAAATTATTACTATAAATGTTCGAAGTATTTTATTTAAAACGTGTGTTTGGATAGATACGCACAGTTTGTGCTGAGCTTAATTCCTTGTTTCATTATTAAACATGTGACTCTAAGTATAATTTTAAATCAGCCATCATCATATTTACATAAACAAAGCTACTAAAATAGCACGAAAATCGTAAAATAAACTATCTTTAAAAACACAAATTATCTTATTATGATAGAGTTTCTATATTTGAGACAAATAATAACGTCTATATCTGAATAATGATGCGGTGTATATTTATACAAAGTGAACTTTAGAAAATTCAAGATGGGTTTTTGAATAGATACATATGCAATATCTGGAAATATAAAAGGAAGTTAATCATTTAATTTGGCATTAATTGGGGATTGAATCGCAGTCTGGTGTACTAAGATGTTTTAACTAAATTATTTCTCACACCCCCTTCACAATAATCCATGCAACACTTCCTCTAACTTCTACCATTCCCATCCCTACCCCATTAGCGTAAATACACGTACAACCCGGATGGGTAGCAAGTCTAAGTGCAATAAATAAATAATTGAGCATTGTGTTTACATTTTCTATAATTGTCTTATATTAAAAATATTTGGTATTTCATTGTGAAAATATTTTTTTTAATAATTTTTATAAAAAAATGCAGTACAATATTTTTTTTAAATAACAGTGGAAATCTTAGATTCAAAAATCAATATGCCTCTGCACTGTTTTTGTGATCTAAAACGACATACATTTTCTTACGCCGAATATAATGTTAGGCACAAAATATTTTGTGAAATATATACAGTATATACTAGTGGATCGTTGCAGCAATGGTTGTGTATAATTGCACTAAAATGTATTCTAAACTTTTTATTTAAGCCCTCATTCAACATTTTTGTTAAAAGTTTACTCGTCAAAGACTATCAACTTTACATGGATTTTTTCTTTAGGTTTCGGTGTTTAATTTGAATACAAACGTATATTTTCTCCCTCCATGTCACAATGAGAACTTTAAAACGACCCTTCTCCCGGCTCTTAGTCTATTTGTTGTACCAAACCACTGAAGTAAGAATTGAATTATTATTTTTAACCAAAGAGAAATATTTTATTTACCGATATACAATCATACACATATCATGTTTTCCATGGTGATGTAAACAAAGAATGATTGTGCAGATGAACCACTGCTCATACAGAAGGAAAAGATGGAAAGAGAGAGAGAGAAAGAGAGTGATAGATTGATAAAATGGGAGAGTGTATCAGTGTGTGTGTATGTGTGTGCATGTGCGTGCTTGAGTGAGTGAGGGCGTGTGTAGATAAATGGGGTACACAAAACATTACTTTGAAATATTATCCACTCCAAATCAAGTGGTAGCATGGAAACATGATTGAACCTATTTGTATTGAAACATTATTTCAAATAATTAAAAGGTATTAAATTAAAGTTACCAAAATAATTAATTTTATTCATTGTACTCTTTAGTTTTAAAAAAACTACTGAACTTGGAATTATTTTAGATGTGGGTTTATGTAATTCCAAGTGATGGCAAAAGGGTTTTTTTACTGAACATATAGTTGTGAAATAAATAGGGTTATCCTAAATTAAAATGCTTCATCATGTAATTAAAGAATTTTAAACTGTGAGTGTAGGGAATATTATTTAAAGGCAGTGTTTTTGCAGTTTTTATAGCAAAACGTCATTTTGGATAAAATAAATAAAATATCGCTCCAGTAGAATACTAGAGTTTAATTTTCTTCGTACGGTGATATCAACAGTTGTTGAATATCTGTCAAGAGTCATGAGCATAGCGGCATTAGATGAGAATTTTTTTAGATGAAAGGATAAAGTTTTCGTTAAATTTCAGAACAGCCTTGACATATTTAAGAGCTGGTGATATCACCATGTGAAAAGAATTAAACTATGTTTTTACTGGAGAATATTTGATCTATTTTTACCAAAAAAAAGTTTGCTATAAAAACTTCATAAGCACTGCCCTAACCTCGCGTTCCCTTCATCACCACTTTGAGTGAGATTCAATTGCAGTGGTTCCCGACTCTCTGGATTTTCAGAACAGGATAATCCAATATTCCTCCATTCACCCTCGACATGAAAAGTCTGTGTGTATTCTTCCAGACTGGTATAATCCTCTTTCCACAGTTCAAGTTGTGGCGGCGTGAATAAAACAAGTGTTTATCTTCCCTCGACCTCTTTCTCTTGGCGCTGTTAACACGTATCAAAATATGTGTTCACGGTTTGAAGTTGGTGCGACTGGATATTCTTGTTTTCCGATAGGAAGAAGTGTTTGAAATAACGTGGATCAAGAGAGAATCATTTTTGTGTGTCAGCAGATAAGAGGTGTGTGTTTGTCTAGGTAGGTCAACGGTGCATTATTAAAATAGGTAAGTTCTGTGTTCTATATTTCATTTGCCACTTAATATTTTATCATCATATTTTCTAATATTATTTGAATAAAAATGTAACAATAAACAAAATGGTATCCTGAAAGAACCAACAATAGCGGGTGCAAACATAGCGATTTTTTTTCATATTCAAGAGTATTATTTTGGCTTCCCTCAGTAATAGTAAACAATCTTGTTTTTTAAAATGAACAATTTTCCTGCCAAGTCCTTTGTAAGTAAGAAACTTAGCACAATAAATCGTTCAAAAAAATACATTGGGGCCCAAATTCATTAGACTGAATTAATAAAAATATATATTTTTATAATTAAAAATTATCAAGGGCTATCTAAAATATCCTTCTCTACGAGAGAATACAAAATATTTAAGAAATTTAAATGATGCCTTTTTAAAAAGGAACGTTGTGTTCATTTGTTTCGATGCATTAGATAAAACAACATTTGGTTAAACTACAATCATTTCTGGTGAAGCTTTGTTCAGTTAATTAAGGTCAAATAAATGTTAAAGTGATGTGAGCTCAAGTTAGGATATGTTTGCTTAGTTAAGAGTTAAAATATAATTCTAGAAAAGTATTTTAAAAATCTAGTTTTTATGGTATGAAATATAAACAAGTATAAATCATTTATTTGCATATCATTGGATAAAAATGAATAATGTATGTCGAATACAAATTAAACACACAATACCTTTTAAAAAGTTTCAGTAGATATTAAACCCTAGAGCACAATATCAAGTAGAGGAATTAATTATTTTATAAATTCAGCATTTAATGAAAATATGAAAGTATTATAAAATGTAATAATCCTCAATGGACCCGTTTGTGATTGAACCGTGACCTACTTAACTAAAGTTTTACAAGAAAACTTTTTTATAGGAACTCATCAAAATAGTCTATTGGTAGGTGTATTATATTTGTAATGAATGCAAGGTTGTTAGAATAGAAGGTTGCCTCGATCAGCCGTTTTCGTGAAGCGGGTCAAGCCGGGCGCGTGACGTCACAGAGTGACCACCCGTCTACTTCTCCAGCCAAACAATTAAATGTTTCATTGCGGATAACTCGACTTGATTTTAATTTAATTTAAAAGCACTCAACACTTTTTCTCTTTATTTAAAAAGTTTTGACAAAATTCCAGGACACCCTTGACAGATATTCAAGATCTGTTGATATTAGCATGTGCAAAAAACTAAACTCTATGTTGCTACTGGAGACATATTTGATTTATTTTGGCCAAAAAAATGCAATGCTATAAAAACTGTAAAATTACTCGCGCTCCCTTCTGCCGCACCTTAAGCTTACAGTATGTACACATCATAATTAAGTATAATGACATTTGATGTTTAATTTAAAATATTTATTTAATAAAGTGACAAGAACGTTTTAAAATTAAAATATTAGTCATGAACAGTTGAATACTTAAAGTGTGAAATATGATTAACAAGAAAGTACAGCTAACACCATTAAATAACATCTTTCCTTAGCTGCACCCGTCCAAGCTATTATTATATTTACACCTATTATAGGTTGGGGATGAAGAAAAAATAATTTAGAGGAAATGAGTATTTGTGTGAAGGGGTAGTTGGAAAGAGTTTAAGATAAAAATCATCGGTACGCTTTTCGTTTAAACCCCGACCACCCGGTCCTCAATCAAACATATTAGATGAAACATAAGTTTTTGTCTGTGTGCCCAGCTGTTAGCGTTATAACATATTGCTAACGTGAAATTTAAAAAATAAATAAGATAATAGTAAAAACAGAAATGAGTTTTGCATTTTTAAATATTTATCAAACTAACACACATTATTAATAATAAACCCCATGAGTTATATTATTGATTATCTAAAAATAATTGTTAGTTATTATTTATATTTAGGTTTTTTGCTTAAATTTGAGTTGTTCGTCTAAAAGCGAGAGCAGAACTTAATCATTTACTGTAATTGGCTATTATATTGTTACTATTATTCCAATAGAAATATTTAAAGCTGTAAAATGTCATGCCTGTTAACTTCGGACATTATTCCACTACTAGTTTAGAAACGTTTTATTGAAATGTGACACAAAGTGTTTTTAGGCACGTGTGTTAAGTGATTATGCTATTAAGACTGATTTTTAGATGATGTTAGGGTCGGAGTTCTAATTCCGTTCGGGTGTACTGAGCTTTTTTCTCTTTTTCTAAATAGTTTCCCACTTTTCCTCCACAAAACTTCCGGTACATTTCCACAAAATGTTACTTTATTCATCCCTACCTTATTAGCGTAATCATTAATTTAGATTTAAATTATAGCATTGCGTCTTACTACCCGTTCAGGTTATACGCTTAAGTACTAATTGCGCTAATGTGTTAGGAATTGGGAAGGTTGAATTTTGAGGAAGTGAACCGAAATTTATGTGGAGGGAGAGTGGAAAACCATTTAGGAAAAACCACCCTCAGTTCACTCGACCGAGATTCGAACCTCGATCTCCCCGTCCTCAACAATCTAGCTCAACACGAAACCAGCGCGTTAACCAACTACGCCACCGAGGTTGGTCGTAATTATTAATACATATGCATATAGCCTAGAAGGATAGTGAAATTCAATTAAAAACAACAACAAATCTGATGCCGATGTAGTGTAATTGCAATTATTATATTATTAGTAAAATAATTTATAAATGCAATCACATGTTGCATCAATTTATTATGTAATGGGTTAGCTGAAGTGTCTGAAATGATGTAATTTAATTTTTCGCTTTCGAAGATTTTCTGCGTTTTATCTGTGGTCCATCTGAGTTTAAATTATGCTTATTTCCACCCTTACAAAGGTGTATCCATTTTTTACGAATTACTGGATCTTTTTGAAAAGAATGAACATTATTGATTTCCCATTGGAGTTAATTTTTGTTTTTGGTGGCTATTATTACACAAACCAAGAGTACATCTTTTCCCTGTCATTTTTGTTAACCCTGAAATACCGTTTTTATTAATAAAAAACTGTGTAAATACAAAATATTCAACTATTTATACTATTATTTACATTATTATACGTATACCTATAAACAAAAACATCGAAAACAGTATTCTTTTGAATTTCACTCGATTGAGGAAAAATCATTAAATACATTATAAATAGAGAGAATTATTAACAATATTTCTAACATTAATGATTACACTAGTACACAGAATTCACTCTTGTTTTTAAACTGACACTATTTTAACAAAAATCGTAACTACATTAAATACTGTGAACCATAACGCCGGTAATTTACTACTGAGCTCCTGTTACTAAGCTGCAGTACTGTCACCGGGTGACGTCACGCAAAGAGTGATAAAAGGGAGAAAACTACCTGCTGGCAGGTATACGGACCGAGGAAACCTGGTTTTCTAAGAACCTTGTGATGAATGAGCTTTGAACCATTGATACGTCACTTGCTTTCACTTTACGAAAATGTTAATAAATTAGTACTCTACCTTAATTCGATCTAACTCGCTTGAAGGCAGTTGATGCTTCGTTATTTAGCTTTCTTACATCATATTTAATGAGCTATTGAAAACATATACTTCCTATATTTTGGGATCGGGAATTAATATGCACCAAATTCAAATTAATATATTTAAGTATAGTTTTTGCTGTCCATAAACAATAATTAATTATATGGATTGAAATTTCATATTAGCCTTTTGTGTATGTTTACGTAATGGGCACATTCAGCTATTTAGAACACTAGCTAGTTAGAAATGAGCTCTTCCAAGTTTTAATCAATATCATCAACTTAAAAACATATGCAATATTTTTTTATCTCCCAATCGGTTTTCTTTATCTTAACTAAGCATACACGTTCCTTTACTAAAACTTTTTTTTATAATTTCTGCGCCAATTTGTGAATTGCAGTGTATTTAACATTTTTCATTCTGTATAGAACTCCCTTTAATTGCCTTCATAATTTATCTCTGCAGGCTTTTTATTGTACCAGTGAGATCTTAGGATATACAAGAAGGATATTGGAAAAGTATCGTTAAATTGATTCAGTAACAAAAATTTTTGTAGTTTCTGCGAATTCTTTATTTACATTAAAAAAGTGTTATTGGGTCTATGGTCCGCGGGCAGAATCTTACATGTAAACTTTTGGCCATCTAATCTCAAGGATTTTGTAAATAAATAATATAAACATATTTTTACTCTGTAATCACGAAAACGTAAGAACATTCCTCTTAATTCAACCTCATTATCCATCGCAAGCCCATTGATGTAATTAAAGAAATATAACCCGGAAGAACAGTTGATGTAAGAAATATAAATTCTACTTTTGAGGTTAAAAATAATACAGTAATTAGAAGACAGTTTCGCTATAATTTAACATATTAATCTGCCAAGATACATCCGACTTGGTTTTAATTTGCTTTCTTTCTCTATGATATTTTTAAGGCTTTAATTGAGGGAAATTGAAGTGTAAAATTCAACAGAAGCGTACTTTGAAATCATGCTAATTTAAGAACGCATGAATGAAGTGTTTGTAGATGTTTTCAACACTTAAGTAATTATCATCTCGACTCTTACAACAACAAAACACTTGAGTGAATACATCCTGTTTTTATTTTTTGAATCTATAATTATTTAGACAAGGATGAAGCTTAATTATCTAGATTTTAGAAAATGTTGATATCAGAGATGAACATATAATATATATATAATTTGCCCATTATTTTTAAACAAGTGTTCTGTGCCATTATTCATAATGTTAACTTAAAATATAACTGGTTTTGATTACTAAGACTGGCTTGAAACTACGCTTGTAAAAGAATCTGTGATACTGGCGATAGTCAAATTTTATTGTAACATTTATATTGCCAAGAACAAACAAATATTAGTTGATTAAAAAAATAATATATAATCATCTATCTTTGTATTAATATTTTATTTACTAATATGTTGATTTAATTTGGCTACTCTTTTGGTGATGTTTAAATAAAAAAATAATTATTTTTACCATGGAAGATAGAAGAATTATTTTTACTTCAAATAAAAGTATTTTAGTGCCCTGTTGAAAATTTATTTTAATATTACATACAAAGCAACAAAATCTACCCATTTCGGTGACTGCGTGCTCTAACGCGCTAATCTCATGTTGGACTAGACTACCGAAGACGGGGGTGGAGAGAGGGATAAAGATCGGGGTTCGATCCCGGTTGGATCTACTTATGGTGATTTTGCCTAATGGTTTTCCACTTTCCTTACGCGCAAATACGGGTCTACTTTCTTTTCAATTAAACCTTCCTAATCCCTAAACCATTAGTGTAATTAGGACGTAGGTGTATAAACTGGAAAGGTAGTAAGAAGTGGTGCTAAAAAAATCTATTGATTAAGAATTCAGTGTTTCAATGAAAAATCTCAATTAATTGGGAAGTACATCTTGTGATAAAATTTGATATAACTAGTGTTAAATAATTGGGTTTAATTAAAAACAGTAATTTTATACACACCACGTATTACTACCCGTTTAAGTTACACGCCTATGTATTAACCACCCTAATGCATTAGGGATGAAGAAGTTTGAATTTGGAATTTACGTGGAAGGAGAGTGGAAAACCGTTTGGGGGAAAAAATACCCTCAGGTCATCCAACTGGGATTCAAAACATCAAGCTCCCCGTCATTGGCACTCTAGTATATTGCGAGAGTGACATCTTAGACTATGCGGCCACCGAAGCGAGTATTTGGAATATAATTAAGTATATAATTAGTTACTTATCACCGATAAGGTTATATTTTTACTTTCTCGCTATCTTACAAGTAGAGAAAGTTTTGTGATCGTCAAAAAAATTGAACTTGAGATTTTGATGAATATTGACGTATCATAATCCCCCGAATCCAAAAAAGTGGTTTTTGAATTTACGTCTGTCTGTACCTTGGACTAAAGCCTAAATTATTTTACCAATCGGGCTGAAACTTGGTATCTAGGGTTTTCATAAGGTTTCCCCGGGGTTTTTTTGGAATTGGATATCTAACCCTAAAATTAAAGGTAGTAGAGTGGAAGGGAAAAATGAGAAAAATTATATTTTCTCAAAATCGGCTCTAACGATTTTGATTCAATTTCATTTCTAAACGTTTAGGCCTATACATATTTATTTTTTTAATGGCTGCTCTAAATATTTCGGCAAAATGACTTTAAGGGTTCCGGTCTGATGCGTAAATTCTTATTTTTTATCATATTTCCGTAACTCTTTGAGATATGAAATTACTTATCATTGCAAACATGTAGGGCTATTTATAATACAAATCTTTTATTTGAAACATGTTTTTATAAAACCGTTAACTTTAAAGCTAAGCGCAAGTGAATATATATATATATATTCGAACACTAAAGTTTAAGTATTGCGACCGTAAAAAAAAATCTAACTCTAATGTTGATGGATGTCGACGTCTCATGACCCCATGAACCCTAAAATGTTTTTGCAATGCCGTCTGTCTGTGTGCCTGTTTATCCCTAAAATTAGTAGATTAATAAAAAGTGAAAAGAAAAAAAATAGGTCCTCAAAATTGGCACTAACGATTAGGTTACTTTAGAGAAGCTGAAGTATCTCCGCAACTATTTGAGATACTAAAAAACTTATTTCAAACATGTAGGGCTATTTATAATATAAATCTTTTATTTGAAATATACTTTTATAAAACCAACTGTTTCTGATATATTAGCAAACATATTAATACCATTTTGGGAACTTTAGTTGTAAAGAGATACTACTTAAGTTTTAACGCAATTATTCTCTAATATCATAGAGTAATTAAAATATAAGTAAGTCTTTCAAAAAGCTTGTTATTTTTCCTTTAACCTTTGAGGAGAAATATTTGTAGATCAATGATCTATCTCCTTCATTTTAGACTCAATGATCAATATTTTTATTTTTTATTGGTCAAAATTTATAAATGAGGAATTTAATAGCAAAGCGATGACCTGAAGATGTGCAACAAATAATATATTGCTAAAATTTTAACCGGATGTCGAAATTTTAAACAAAGTGTTGACACTTGTGGACCCAATATCAATCTTTTTACTGACCCTTGTGGATCCAATATCTCTTTTAGTAGTCCAAACATACAAATGAGAACATTAATTATATAAAAATAAAATTATAAAATTTAAAACCAGGACTCAAAAAAAAAAATATTTTACGGAAGTATAGTGCAATTTATGCTTGGGCTTGCTAGTGTGTATTATTTCTTTTCACATATCTTAAGAGTTTTGAGTAAATATCTCCGTTTTTAAACAATAGAGCGAGAAAGTCCGTGCGGAGTACCGTACATTTTATTTTAATTTATAGAGGAAAATATCAAAATATTGAGGTATTATGAACCTATCCTAACTAAACTTTGTCACTAATTATTTCAGAGAATTGTGTATAATGGCCCGCGAGTGAATATTTCATGAATAATTGTGTTGCGGTTATTTGTGGCTGTTACAAACACCCCTGCTGGTGGGTCATTGATGATACCCAGTGAATCTAAAACACGTGGATAACACCACAGCATGGCAATTAAAGTTATGCCTTGATTAATCTATCAGGGTTCAGGTACACATTAATACTATAAGATTTAGAGCATAAATAACAATATATTAATAAACCAATGTTACTTTTATCTTTGTATGTACTATGCATAACTTTTTTGTAATAAAAAAGGTTGATTAATTATATTTAGAATTCAAAATATTCGAAAAATAATACAGTATAATGTTTGTCCACTTTGAATATTTTTTTATTTCTCAACACTAAATTACGAAACTAAATTTGGAATAGGTACGATTTTTTCTAAGGTAATATTTAAAATACTATTTTATATCAACCAATATTGATCAAACTAAGTAGACACTAAACTGTCTCTAAAATCAAGTTCAAACAAAATAGTGTTGAATTAACTATATATTCGTCAAATAGATATATAGGTGAATATTTTAACCACATGTTATTACAGCATTAATCCTAAATTGTTATTTATAGGCAAAGAAACAAGCTTAAGTCTGAGTTGGTTTTTAAAAGATTGTGATAAGTGTTCATAGGAATTTAAACGTACAAACAATTACTATTTTTATCAAACGATTATTAACTAAAATAATATCTTGAAACAGTAGTCAGAAATATGTATTCATCCGTGATAGATCAAATTTATGGCAGTAAACGATACATTTAAACCTAGTGGACAAATCAAGGATTTAAATATAGACATTCAAAGATGAATAAAACCCACAGTTTACAGCTCTCGACTGCAGCAAATCCCTTCAACTTTAGTATCCAAACCATACTTCTCTAAGCGGAGACCAACTTAACAGACAAATAATTATGTTGTGTAACTTTACTAGTAAAACAATATTCTCCGAAACAACCCAACAGAAAGCCATAAAATAAAGGGTTTGTATTTATCAAACTTCATAGCAATAAAGTAAGCCACTGAACTTTATCAGTGGAAACATGATGGTATAATACTGTTATAAAAATAGTAATATAAAATTACAATAACAACGTTAAAAATAATTTGTTTATAGTCAAGATCAATGAGGTGTTCTTAAAACCAATTATCTGCGAGAAACCATGGTTTTAACCTTTTTGGAATAATTATAGT
The DNA here is from genome assembly GCA_902151455.1 of Timema bartmani. Classification (NCBI taxonomy): domain Eukaryota; kingdom Metazoa; phylum Arthropoda; class Insecta; order Phasmatodea; family Timematidae; genus Timema; species Timema bartmani. The sequence goes on along the minus strand of CABFWB010000168.1, from coordinate 300,971 downwards.
GCTTTCTTGGTAAATATAAATCTCTCCCATAGGTTCATTTATCCTTACTATGGTTTAATACAACCATAAAATATAATATAAAAATAGAATACTTTATATAGACTTTTTTTTAGGATAAAGTTAATAAAATTATAATTTGTCCAAAAAAAATTCTATGTGAAATTATCATGGCGATTTCTATATAATGAGGCGTGTCCACCAATTAAAATGGAACTTGTATAGAAATAGTTAAAGGTATTCCATTTTCTACGTATTTTAAAAAGTGAGAGCTGTAAAAACTTATCATTTTCAAATGGAAGGTTCTGAGGGAAATCTTCGGACCAGTTCAAGACGAGGTTAGAGGGGATTAAGAAGCCTAAACAACATGTACAACAGGGAATTGGACATCTTAAGAGCGTGCATCACATGCCATTCAACTCAGTGATACAGTCGACTTGAAATTGTAAATGTACACGAACACTCTTGCACTTGGATCATTTATGATTTAATATTAATGGAGATAAAGAGTTAATTGAAGCTTCTAATACTGACCATTGTTGAAATACTAGATTATATTGGAATACCAACTGCATTGAAAAGGCCTTGACCATGCACAAATCTTTATTCTGTCTTAATAGGGACATACTGTAGCTTTATTATCAAGAAACTTTGTCACTTTGTCCCCTCATCGTCACCACAGAAAATTTTGAGTTATCATTCGAATACGAATGCACTGCAAACATTTCTGGTCTATCGTAAGTCTATCTTTTTTTTTTAATTTTCATACCTCTAGCGAACTGGGAGATGAGTTGGGCCTTCAATGATGAACGCTCTTAAAGACAAACATGTAGGTCTATCTTTTTCTTTTAATTTCCATACCTCTAGCGAACTGGGAGATGAGTTGGGCCTTCAATGATGAACGCTCTTAAAGACAAACATGTAGGTCTATCTTTTTCTTTTAATTTCCATACCTCTCGCGAACTGGGAGATGAGTTGGGCCTTCAATGATGAACGCTCTTAAAGACAAACAT
>CABFWB010000168.1:287616-298869 GCA_902151455.1 Timema bartmani | reverse complement strand
CCCCCCTAACTAGCCCGTGGCCTATTTTGGTCAGGATGGATTGTGAGGAAGAAGTCAAAGGTGTGATTGAGAAGACAGTTGAAAAGGGGTTTTGGTGTTGTTTAATATAAAAAGTATAGTTTGCATATAAAGAAGAATTCAGTATGTGATGATAGTCATGCAGATCACATAGAAGTTGAACTAGAAAACTGTAATGTCAGTAATCGGAACTTTTTGTCAGTGTGTCCATTCCCAATGCCTGGGAGGTCCAAGTACTACCTCTATTCTTCGCCCATGTTGATGTATGAATGCCTTAGAACAATCCTTATAACCATTATTCACACTAAGAATTCGACATGACTCTTTTAAGAATTAATAGCCAGAGCTATTATTTATGCTTATTAGTGGGAATTACTCCATCTAGATATCATATTCTGAAAATTGAAAAATGACACCTGGACACGGGAATCGGACAAAGGTCCCGGGTTCGATTCCTGTGTCCAGGTGTCAATTTTCAGAATATGACTCTTTTAGTCAATTACTTTCGTGACGCGAGTGATAAGCTTCCTTATATTTGCTTGCTTACTAGCTTACTAGCTCCGGTGAATACTTATTATTTAACCATCAAGAGGAGGTATGCTTCCTCATAATTGTCATATGGTCAGACCAATCAAGAATATGAATAACTTCAGATAAAAGATAATTTACTTCTTCACCCGTGCTTCAATGAAGGATTACTCAGAGATGAGCTAAATATTAACTAATTCTGATACACTGTGGTTGTTAATGAATTCGCTGTCTTGATTACTGTCACTAGAGTATTGTTTCTTGTTATTTATATTACAAAATTCAATTAGGTTGATATACAATAACAAAATACTGCACAGGCAGTTACAATATGAAAAGTATTTGATATAATAATCAAAATTACATTTGCTTCTCGGAGGAAAACTTAATAAGGGGTAGTTTTATGATAACTAATTTGTGAACATTCTGCTACTAACTATAGTAAAATATATAGGTTGAAACTCTTTAATCCAGCATTTTGTGGCCCGGCATGTTTTGAATCTGCCGCCACTAGTTTGAGTGGCTGCCACCAGGGTCGTGCTATTAGAAAGGCGCCAAATTTGTTTATATCTATGGCCGAGTGTTTTGGATGTATATTATTGTTTTTGATTATATTTTGGCTGTATTTTAGAGCTTAATTATGTCTTCCAAGAGACCAAATGTTGGGGAAAGTGGTGTATTATTGACTGGTTTAATCTTTATTCTACCTTGTATGACATATTAGTATATGTGTAGAGTGATGTGGCAACACTAGGGATAGGCGTAAGTAGTATATAGAGGGTTCTTAGGAGTAGAATTCTGTGGTCTGGTACTTAGCAGGTCTAAAAGTCCCCGGACTAAAGAGGTTCAATCAGTATGAGAATTGAGCAAATATATGCGATTGTTCTTTTTAATTTATTGTATGTTTCCCTACGATCTTGTTTGCTAAGGCAGATGATATTTCGTGTGTCATTTCATCGTCCGTGTACAATAATATGATTCCAGATTCTGTGTACAATTGCTGTCCGGTTGTGAAGTGATGTTCCTTCCTATATCTCTTTAGTCCCAGGAAAAAAAATTCTAACAAACGAAGTCAGTAAACATCTAGCATATTTGAAGGAAATAAACATTTCAATTTTGTTTTAATATATAGATGAGTTTTAAATGTATTCAAACTATTTAATATTGAGAAATAAATAGTTTCAAGATACCGTCTCTATGTCTTAATTTTCAAGAAAATTAAAAGATAAACCTTCGTGTTGGTTCATAATAATGATGGGGAATGTAAGAGGAGGGAGTGCTTCGAAGAAAAGGTGTTGACCCTTTATTCATTATCTTGACATGTAACTGTTGAACGAGTAAAGATAGACAAATTCACTAAGCACATAACTGACAAGGGCATGTGAAAATAGTCGTACAACTCGAGAGTCTAAGAACAAAAATATCGGTCAATTTGAGCTTTTCACTTCCTAACCTAGATACAATGTGGCTTAATATTCAACCCAACCAAGATTATCTAAGTAGCTATTCTAAACCGTTCAGAGGAATTGCTATACAATGTAAAGACGGTTAATTCAATGCTATGTGTATGCAATTAAAAAAAATCTATATATGTCCCTTACTCACCTTGGTGGCGTAGTTGGCTAACGCGCCAGTCGTGTTGAGCTAGACCACCGAGGACGGGGAGATCGAGGTTCAAATCTCGGTCGGGTGAACTGGGGGTGGTTTTTCCTAAATGATTTTCCACTCTCCCTCCACGCAAATGCGGGTTCACTTCCTCTAAATTCAACCTTCCCAATTCCTAATCCATTAGGGTAATTAGTACTTAAACGTATAACCCGAACGGTTAGTAAGACGCGGTGCTAAAATTAATTAATTAATTAATTAATTAATTATATCTGTCCCTTGTAAATATAAAATAAATTATTGTGCCATAGGTGAACCGAATAGACAAAGTGAAAAATAATTAATCAGGGGTCATTCCTTAAATTCTTCCAATACTTTACTCTTCAATAATAATATGATTATTACTATCACAATATAAGTAATTGTACCGTAGTAGGACAGTGGCAGTAGCGGTTTTATCCAATGGATGTTCAAGTCACGATGAGTACTTCTGGGGGGGGGAATTCTGGCCAGTATTGGACCAATCCGTGAAGCTGCTCTCATCTTCACACATCTTGGAACCAGAACATAATGTATTGGAATATCATAACAACTAGACTATAACTATGTTGTTGCGGCACTAGCATGATGCTACAACAGATAGTGTGTGACCTACTTTACATCTCGGAGTAATATAGAAACAGGCCAGTAGATTAGTTTCAAAGGTAATGGTTTACAAGGTATCAGTAATAACTTAATATTCGACACCTTATCTCACTCGGGTAGTTTGTCTGTCTACTGAACTATGGTTCCCGGGATCGATTCCCAGGATGGCCGAAAAATGAATCATTGGTTTAAATGTAAGGTTTCATCTTTCACAGTGATGACTGCTGAATTAACGGCAGGGGGCTGGATGCTGTGTCTGTTCTATATTTAAGTTAGAAGTCGTGTGCTGATATATTCAGTCAGTTCAGAAATTTCACGTTAAATATCTCTAAAAATTGAAGAAGAAGAAAAAAATAATAACTTACTCGTGTCGATGGTCACGTGGAACCTAGTCTAGTCCACCGATGACCGAGAGGTCTTGGTTCTTGCCCCAGCCAACTGTACCAAGATTTTTTTTTTTTTTCCTAAATTGCTTTTCAGTTTCACTCCACGCATATTTTAGTATGTTTTCCCTAAATTCTATCCTCCTAGTTCCAACTTTTATTCGTGTAAATATTCGGGCACAAAGGCGTGTTGTATAAAGATATAAACTCAGTATTAAGTCACCTTTTCCTCGTTTTACTAACTTTTACGGCCAAACATACTAATTACGATAATATTTTAGGGGTGAGGAAGGTTGAATATAGACAAAGTTTACCTGCATTTGCGTGGAGGAAAAGTGGAAAATTATTTGGGGAAAATCTCAGTACACCTGACCTAGATTCGAACCACAAGATTCCTGTCATTAGCAGTCTAGTTTAACACCAGAGTGACGCCTTAGTATATGTGGCCACCGAAGCAGGTTATGCTATTTTAAACCCAATGATGGCCATTTATCATCATTTAAAAGGTACTTAAAAATTCCAAACAAAAACATGAAAGCTTACATAATCTAGGCAGCCAAGCTAATATTTTTGTTAATACACGTTTAAAAATAATCCTTTTAAAGATTCTTTCAGAATTTCAAGAAAAACAAAATAAGATAATGTCCAACTTTCGTGGGAAGGACCTTTTTAAAATAAATTACTTTTCCAGTTCAAATTGATAACGTTTCACTATTTTATTAGTGTAATTTTACAGGTTGGCGTACTTATAAAATATATAAAAATTGACAGCTGAAATTCAGATGGTTTGCCTTATGAATACGTTAAAGTGGATTTAATAGCTTTTCAGTTGTCAGATAAGGCTTGTCTTCAGCTAAGGCCTATCCTATGATTTAGACTGTGCAGGCATTATGTTTAGAATTTGGAAATAAGTTCCTTTTTCATGCCTTGATGCCTGTATGTAGAGCCAAAATATTTACACTAGTGTAGAATTTGAAGGAATAGTACAAGGGTTTTTTTTATAGGAAAAGACTATTATAAAAAATGTAATGCTGTCAATATTAAGAATATCCTAGTTTCATTTCATAGGTATCGATAATATATATCAAAAGGGACAGCTGCAGTACATATGACCTGACGTATGAATACATGAAAGTAGATCTGTAGATCTAGTGACGTTCCTAGCTGATGGATAAGGTTCTTTCTGTGAAAATTGGACTGCGCACGCATTTTCATGGAGAAAAAGTGGATATGAATTTAGAATAAATCCCTAGACGTGATTTGAACCCCAACCTCCTTGTCACTGGTAAAACACACCTTATGAGACTGAGGCTTTTGTCCAAATGCCCATCTATGGGGGTTACATTAAAATTAGTTTAAAACATACACATTAATTTAAAACAGCTTTTGCTATTTCCAACACGTATATTAAATAGGCCTAGAGTAGCATCAATATCTTAGCTGTTTATTTATAATATTATTATTTTTTATTTATTCGTATTATTGGTCACCGCAGGTTCAGGTTATAGACATCTCCGGCCATGAAAATGCGTTTACATTTTCCTAAATTCTACTCTTCTCATCTCTATTAGAGTGTAATAATTAAATATAGATAGCCCTGGCGTGGTAAAAAAACCACTATGGACACATTATAAGAAGGACAAAATTACTGTATTAGTTTTTAACATTGCTAATAATCGTCAAAAGAAATACCTTTGTGATATTTAAAAAAACACTCCAATTTGTCAAAATAGCATGTACACTTACGGGCATATCACTCTAAAGTTATAATATTACCAATCAGTAGTGTTGTGACGTACTTGATCCTGCGCACGGCTCCCTTCTGATTCTCGAGCACTGCGCAGGGGTGTATCAACGTGATAGGTGCAGTTGAACATATTATAATCAACCTCATAGCTCCACAAATCCTTGTTGTATGAGACGACAGATTGGAACCTTTGTCCCCAGAAAATCTCATTAGGCAAATACGAGGACTTCATCTGAAATATTTGATCAGTCGCTTCGATTGTCCCTTTAAGGATCACCAAGATATCGAACTTAGAATGAAGTACAAAGGGTTATTCTTGTCTACACGATGAACTATCATCTTTGGCCAAAGAAGGAAGAAATGAGTCTTCAGATTGTAAGTATCTGGTTTCAGTTCGGACCTAATAGCAGTCATGACCTCCCCCTCCTGACTGATCCTAGTATAGTTAAGCTGCATGCAGACCTTAGCCTCGATAAAGTTGGACTTCCTGAGGTCAGCCACTCTCACCACCATAGGACACAGATTGATCATCCCGTTTTCAAATCACCGCCTTATGGCTAAATAGAAGTGTTCTGGGTTTTTTTTCAGACGCACCATTTTTGCAAAAACTATGCTGACCATCACAGATTGAATGGCTACTCCTACTATTCCTTGCATGCACATCACAAAGTTGGCCTCGGGACATTCCTTTGTGGGCGTCCTGATGCCCAATCCAGTGGCGTGTTGGTTCTCCATGTTGAACATAAAGCACGATGGCTCTAACCTATCTTCTCTTGGGATGGCGGGAGATGATTAGGGTTAAGGTCCCCGTGAGAGAGAGCGATGACCCACCTGAAGAGACCTAAAATGAAACAGCTGATGAAGAAATTTTAGGGCAAACAGCAACAGGACCCAACGACACTGCGTGTCCAGGACGATGTTCACGATGTCTTAGAGGAATCTGAGTATCCTCTGGGGGCCGTGATTTAGGACGAAGTTGCATTCTCCATTCTTTAACACCTGTCTCACCTTGTAGTCACTCAAATGAACTCAGACATAACGTCCTCTTCTGAAATAAACTGTTATTAGCTAGTTTCATATTTGTTTGTTTGTTACCGCAGCTTAGCACCCGTTTTGACTACACGCATATTTTATTGAGCTTATGGGGTAAGACTGAGGAAGGTACCGTTTGAATTAAGAATATCCACATTTTGGTGGAGAGAAGGTTTGATAAAACATCCTTAGTACAGCTGACCATCGTTAGAACATGTTCACCGTCACCTTCCAGTCAAACTAAATGAGATAAATACTAAACCGCGTAATTACCAATGCGGGCTAGTTTCTTGCTAAATAATTACTCCCCGAGTAGTGTTGGGGCAGTGGCATGTCATGAAGTGTTGCCAGAGTAAGCAGAGCTTATTGAAACTATACATGTGTTTTCTAATTCCAGGTTCCATATTTTACCAAACATACATAATCTATGCACTACATGGGCATGTATTTCCGTTGATACCTGGCCAATAAATGTCCAACGGAGTGATGAAAACATTTACAGGTATTTTATAAACTGACTCAGTATTCCCAGCAACTCTCCACGTTACACCACTGTGTTGCAAATATATGAAATTAGTTAAGACAAACATGACACTTCTTTGTTTTAATAATATAAAATATACTAATAATAAAACATAAATATGATAAAAAACATTAATTAAAATAATAGGGGGATAATAACTATAAAAGTGTACAAACGTTTTAGTAATGTGCTATAATTTTACGCTGAGTAGGTTTTGTATTGACCTATTAAAAATTTTCTTAAGAATGTTATCAAATAGTTAGCTTCAAGAGTATTTTATTTCATGTTAGAGAACACTTATTGAATTATAACAATTACTGTCACCTGTATTCTACATTTATTTAATATAATTTAAATAAAACTAACACAACATACGGGTAGGCCTAACTCTATAATAAATTAAAATTTTCAATCGTAAATGTGTTATATACTTGTAAAAAACGTTTACCGGTATGTTTCACTTAACTAAAGTGATAATGTATAGTTGAACGTCAAATGACCAGTCGACTAAATGGTAAGCTACATTCTAAAATAGAGCTTGATTCTTCTTTACGTTCTTAAAAACTTGCTATTATTTATTATTATTATTATTATTATTATTATTATTATTATTATTATTATTATTATTATTATTATTATTATTGTTATTATTAGCACCACGTCTTACTACCAGTTAGGGTTGTGCACACTTACGCTAATGTGTAATGATAGGGTTATTGTGAGATGAAATGGAGGACCTAAAGTTTAATGTGGGATCCGAACCACGGTGGAGGCCTGGAATTCCACATCTTCACAAGTTGTGATTAATACACGTCTTGTCCGAGGTGAAGGAAGGCTTTGGCAATCAGATAAATTTGTGATGGGGCTGAGGGTTGAACCCCGGAACTTGTTATTCATTGTAGAGTATTATGTTTGTAAATTTTCAACATAGCAAAAAAACATATGATAACGTTTAACCTACCTTCTCTCTTTAAAGAAATGGTTACTTATTTGATCCATTTCCGTGGTATTATTTTTACGAAATCTATACAATTTATCATCAGCTGGTCTTGAATCCATCAAAACTTCTAGTAACTTCAATTTGATATGTTTGAATAGGACTAAACTTAAAACTATAAAAAGTCCCAACAAAATTTACTTTCTTCATCTTAATTCTCAACAGAGAATCCATTACTCCGATTGTGACTAAGGGTGCTTCAAAGAGTCAGGGTTCGTGATCGAGTGCAAATTGTCATTTTGTCATCAGCGCCACGATGCAGCTCTCAAGTGTCAAAGAATAGAAATAATTGGTACGAATGGAACTAGGTTTCATAGTCATTTCCTGAAGTCTTGTCAAGGTAGACAAAGCTTTTTTAAATTGTACAAATTATTTTTTCCCGACCAATCTGCCCTCATTTGACCAATCATACTTATGCCCTCCTCTACAAACCTTATATAAGAATGTATTTTATTTTATACCTGACCCATTAGTGTTCTGCTAAGTGATTGGAATAGGTTATTAGATAGGTCTGCTTTCTGGGAAGCGTCACGTCCGTCACGCCACTGCTAACTCGAATATTAATTTTATTGGTTCTCCTTTACAAGACTTCGTATTGGGACCAATCAAACTTTAAAAAACCGTTTAAAAGGCATTTTTAAAAAGATTATTATAAGTAATTTTGTCGGTAGTTTTTTTGTCGCTGATTTCCCTTATTCATTCGGGCTATACACATCTCTGGTAGTTAAAAATTATTTTACACATTCAATATACCATTTTAATATATCGTCAAAAATTTAACACATTATTGTATCTATTCTTAATTCAAAGAATATTTAGTTTCTTTTAATAACCATACACACAAACACACACAGATTATGTCAAATATATTGATATGCATTTTAATATTCGTTAGCTTTGTGTATTCAAAAAAGATTTTTGTATCGTCTTGTAAATTTTACAATACATAGTTATAAAATTATTTTAACTTTCACTAAGTAAATGAAATTACTTAATAAAATCTACTCATAGGTAATAATTTAAACAAGATGTATCTATATCTCATAAAATAATAATTAATCTATTAAAGAGCTTTGAAATGAATAGTTTTCTTCTTGGCATGACATAACCAAGAATAAAATAAAATAAATACTGTTAAAAATTAAATTAATTGGTTTTATTGTTTGGTGGAAGTATCTGTAAGCCCTCATATACAATATATATATATATAATATACACTCTGTTTACCCTGAAAAGTAGCAGTATTACCATGGTGGATTACACTAAGGCCCTAAGTGCACTACGGTGTATTCCATCAAGTTAGGACTATTATCTTTAATTATAAATGGGGTGTACTTAATAGATATGATAATGAATGACTGAATCAAGTAAAGGATACTATGAAAAGGCACAAACTAATCTTTAATGTGAGAGTTTTAATAAAATATTTCAGATATTAATGAAAAATTGCCTTGGATTGTTTTACTGATTTGTAATATTTAATAATAACTAAATTATAGGCATGCATTTAGCTAATAATATGCTCTTATTAGTTATCTTTAACTAAAAATGCTGTCAAGAATAAAATATTCTAATATATTTGCCAATATTATCTACAATGGTTAAGAAAATACCAAAATATATAGCTTTACTTTTGAATTAAATATCAGTTTATTCAAAAACCTTTTATCAAAAGAGAAGTTGGGTATAGGATATCACAATTTATATATTCCCATCGTAACAGATCTAAATATTTATACAGATCGTAATTAATTTTTTACTATAAATATGTTTACCAAATTTAGTTTAGAACCATTGAATTTATTGGGATTCCAATACCCTAGATTAGATAAATGTGTACTCTTAGGCTTTATGCTACTTTTAAGATCCAAAATTAATTACATTTTGGAATTGATTTATTTTAAGATCTATTGGAACTAAAATTTTGTATCTAAAAATATATAATAAAGATAACATTATGAAGGTAAAAAATATCAGTCATACTTGATCTCTAAGATAAACAGGTCGAAAAGTCATGTCCTATTTGTGTAGTGAAAAGGCGAAAAAAAAAACAGTAATCCTAAAGTGAAAACCCATTTCATATCATGTATCACAAGATAAATAACAAGTTTTGTAGTTCAATACCATGAAACATATATAGTATTATACCCCGAAGACATGTTTTATTTTATTTTTTTAATGTAATTCTGCCTTGATTTGAAAAAACATTTAGTTTAAATACAAGACTTTCCAATATTTCATGTCTAGGGAATATTTACTATGCACATATATAAATTACTGTAGAATTCATAATCCCTATAATCGAATTGTAAATAGTTCCTTTCACATTTAAATTTCACGTCTGATAGTGACTTGTACTTTGAGAAAAGAATTATTAGAAAAAAAATGATATAATCATGTAAATAAGACTGCGTCGTTAAATCATGCGAGCAGATTTGTGTGATAGCAACGAGATTATATCACAAGTAAACAGGAAGACATCCAGTCAAAGTGATATCAATGGAACAATATTATGAGTTACGTTTTATTAATATGTTGTATTCAGTGGGAGTTTAGCCTTCAGCCTCCCACCAACATTATTATTTTTGTCGGTGAAATTAAACTTCCTATGCGCTGTCTTCTACCTCCTCCTTCAGCTCCAAGAATTGTCTTCCTTCACTCAAATCATCAAATATTTTAATCTTTCTTCTTCCTAAGCTCCTCTTTCCCTTATACTTGCTTTTTACGACGTGTACACACACACAAACACACCTCCCCTCTAACCCCCATAAATAAATACCCAAATATATATAAGTTTTCATTTTAATATGTTTTTATTTGATTGAAAATTAATTTGACACACATTTTAAAAACTTGTAGCGCATATTAATATAATGAAATACTTATTATTAAATTAAGATGAAATATACAAATTCAGTCTTTAAAAATATAAATTTTATTTTATTTGGGTTATTTAACGTCTATTCTCTATATCAATTTATTACATCAGTAGTGACAAATAAACTAGATTAGTTCTAAAGAAACACAACACCTGATCTCCCGACCGTTAATGTTCATCACTGGAAACCAAGTAGTGACTCCAATTTTACCAATGATATATTTTTTCAACAGGTATACGAGATTGTTTAAATATTTTCAATCATCTGATTTTAATAAAATAGAACTGATTTGTGTAAGGAAACTTTCATTTTATTACCAATAATTATTATTGAGGCCAAAAAAGTTGCAAATTTCACTTTTGCCCTTAAGTGGTCAACTAAGTTTTCGAGAGGTGGCGTTCAAGTATTACCTAAGTGCACCTTGGGGGCTTTGCTTATTTTTGCTGACAAGAAGGAAAGGGAAGGAGTTCAGAACAATATTTACGTAAGACAGAGAGAGAAGAGCAAGAGAACAGCGCAGTGAACCAGCCACGCCAAACGGACACACAATAATTAAGTGTCGGGACATGGATTCAAGGACCTTGACCATCAGATTAAAAGTCGTTAGATTTTTATATTTCATGTATTTACTAATAAAACTTCTTTATAATTTAAATTAAATGTAAATTATTGTATATAATTTTATAACTTTTTTAATCCTAGTTGTTTAGTAAATTGAATTAAATTCATTTTATAACAGTGTTTATTGTGAATATTAATATACACCTTTGCGTTAATAATTACCAGACATTTATAAATTTCTTAAAAAAATAATGGTTATTCTTGTGAAAAAGGTACAATAAAGTCGGCATATATAACATAAGCAATGTGGGTTATGAGGGGTTGGGGGGGGGGGG
>CABFWB010000168.1:238881-254360 GCA_902151455.1 Timema bartmani | reverse complement strand
CGAGGTTTTAATCTCGGTCGGGTGTACTGAAGAGGTTTTTTCAAAAATTGTTTTCCACTCTCCCTCCACGCAAATGCAGGTACACTTCCTAAAAATATAACCTTCCTAGTCCCTAAATCCCCTAGCCTAATTAGTACATAAGCGTATAACACGAACGAGTAGCTAGACGCGGTGCTAAAAGTACTGATGTATTAGTCTATTTTTCAGTACATTGGGTTTTTTCAACGCATCCTACTACCCGTTTAGATTTATTAAACCGTTAATAATAATAATAATGGATGTTAAAGTAACATTATAAGGGAAATTTACCTGCATTTGTGTGAAGGGAGAGTGTTAAAACATTTAGGAATAAAATATCGTCAGTAGTTCCCGTCTAGCTTCGAATCCTGATCTTCTGGTTATCTAGCCTAACATGAGTATGACGTGATAGACCCTGCAACCATCGATGCGGGTAAAGAGTAAGTTAAAAACGTTTTATTCTCAGATGAGGTTGAAGGAAATGCCACTTAAGTTGAAGTTTTTATGACAAAGAGCTTTTTTTTTTGCCAAACTAAACCAAATATTGGAAATGAATATATCTAGTTTAATGCTCTACACATTGTAATCTCAACAGTGCTTGAATATCTGAAAGGTCATAGTGACATTTAGACAAAAACTTTTTAAATACAGGTAAGAGATTCTGGCCAAATACCGCAATGCCCGTAATAGATATTCTAAAACGGTTGAATTTGCTGCGTGTATAAAATTAAACTTAATTTATCTATTGAAGTAATATTTTATTTTGATGGATTATATAGCTAAGCTATTATATTTGTTAATTACAGCTATAGCCGCGTATAAGTATCATTACACCTAGACACGGGAATCGAAACCGGGACCTTTGACTTTGGCATTGGCATACAAATCCAAAGGTCCCAGGTTCATTTCCCGTGTCCAGGTGTCATGTTTCAATTTAAAGAATATAATTTTTTTATTTACGCTAAACAATTTTTTTTAATAATAAATACTGTCAAAAATACGGACCAAATGCACAATCACTTTCATTTCACCTTAATCCCAAAGGCAAATAGATTTTTAGTATTTTCCTTGTTGATAAGTTGTAGTTTTAGATATTTTAACTATTTTTGGCTCCACCGTGTCTTACTACCCGTTCCTAATATAAGTATTTTAGTTGTTCTAATGGACTAGAAATGAGGAAGGTGTAATTTTAGAGGAAACTCAACCTAATATGCATGAAGGCAGAGTGGGAAACTATTTATGGGAAAACACCCTTATTACGTTTAGCAGGGATCAGAACCCCAACCTTCCCATCCCCATCAACGCAGAATAAATGAGGCGGAAATATTATCCACGTACATACCAATAATGCGTTGGTTTAAATCGATTCCATTATGATATTATTAAAATTAATTTGATCCCTTCGAATGACGTTTTCATCTTCTTGTGAAACTTGTCTATAGAATTTTTCTCACTTTATATTTTAAAAAAAGTTTAGAACTCATAAGTTTTTTTACGAGCTACGCATCTTACTATCCATAAAATAAATCTCAATTTTTGGTGAGAGGAGATAGTAAGAAACTATTTATAAAAACACATTACAGTACACCAGTCTGGGACACGATCCCCGAACTTCCCACCACTGGAAAATACGAAAAGATTAGAATGACACAATCCCACCCATGCGCATTGATAAGTATGCGTATTCCTTATAACTCACGAAATATTATCGAACTTGACACGTCCAATTAGCAACGTTGACCATTTAGTGAGTTTAAAGCTATTTTTAAAAGTGGGTTGCCTGTTAACTTGACGTGCAAAGGTATACTCTAAAGCACTATCACACTTAAACACCAATGTACAAAATAGAAATAGAGCGAAGAAAACGAACAGTTTACCTTGCAAGGCCTCTTGTCTATGTGCTAATAAGTGATAACACTTCCCTTTCCAAATTACCTTTTCCTTCTTTCCTTAAACATAAACCTTCAAGGACATTTTTAAATATCTATTTAGGAAAAAAAATTCCTACAATCCATTTTTGTGAATAGCCTAAGCTGTAGATAATTTTTTTTAAAACTATAAAATCCAACAATTTTTTTTGACAATATAAGGCTATTTTTATTATTAGTTAAGAATGTATGTTTCAATTTTATATCTTCAAAACTTTTTAAATAAAACACAAATACATTAACATGGGAAATCCTTTCTTGACTCATCGTGACGTCACAGATAATTTACTTTACAAGGACGAAATTGGGATTTGTTAAATAGTTTTTTTATTTAGAATTAATTTGCTTTCAATTTTGTAGTATATTTAAAAATATGGTTAAGTCGATTCACTGGTCTCAATGACACTGGTTTATATAATAGAACATAGAAAATCTCAATACCATGGGTCAGCTGGTTCGATCTCTATCACCTACCTAAGTTAGGTGTTATCCGTGAGATGAGATGAGATGAGCTCTTAAATTACCATTTTCTTACAGGCAAGCATTACGACACCAGACCAGAACTTATGTATCTATACATACTCTTAAGTCTTAACACAAAATTAATACTTAAATATATTTAATGGACTAGGAATTAAAACACGCGCTTTTGTGGTCGAATGCTCTAGTGCAGCCTTTCTCAAAGTGTACCTCTTCCTGACTTCTCCTGGGGTTCCCCACGAACCCTTAGAGGCACCACCAGAATTTATAATCTTTTTGGAGCTGTATTTTTGAAATACACTTCAGCTCAAACAAAATATTGAAAGTTTGCGACGTAATGAGTTCAGAAGAAGACCTGCAATTCCAGCTGTCTTCCACTAAACCAGATATTAAAAAGATTTGCAATAATGTTAAACAATGCCAATATTCTCCCTAAAAGAAATTATTGGTAAAAAATAACACTTATGTTAGATTAGAAAAATTGTTTTGGATAGAATAAAACATAATTATGTCAGATTTTAAAAAAATTGTTTTATTTATTTATCGAGCTATTTATTATTAAAATCAAATGAGTTAATAAATATAATACACTAGAACTTTGCTATCCGAACTAATTGGGACCGAAGCTTGTTCGGATTGGTGAAAATTCGGATTAAATGGAAGAATACAGGGATACAATATTTTCACAAATTTTAAATTACAGTTGAATGAGTTAAATCAAATTTTCATTTATTTAAATGGTGTATAACATGCATTATGTACTGTAATTACTGTAATTATTTTCAGTTACTGAAAAACACATTGTGTTGACTACAACATGAAATTGTTAAGTAATTATTATCATAGATCACGGTTTCCTACAATTCTCTTGTTTGAGCTTGTTAACCAATAAAATATATTTCATTTGACTTGATCCTTTTCCCCTTTTTCCAAAAAGAGTTTTCGGATTATCCGGAGCTTCGTACTACCGGAGTTCGATCTGGGTTTTACTCTGTGTGTGTTTGTGTGTATGTGTGTATGTGTGTGTGTATGTGTGTGTGTATGTGTGTGTATGTGTGTGTATGTGTGTGTATGTGTGTGTATGTATGGGTGTGTATGTGTGTGTGTATGTGTATGTGTATGTGTGTGTATGTGTATGTGTGTATGTGTGTGTATGTGTATGTATGTGTGTGTATGTGTGTATGTGTGTATGTGTGTATGTGTGTATGTGTGTATATGTGTGTATGTGTGTGTATGTGTATGTGTATGTGTATGTATGTGTGTGTATGTGTGTGTATGTGTGTGTATGTGTATGTGTGTGTATGTGTGTGTGTGTGTATGTGTGTATATGTGTGTGTGTATGTGTATATGTGTGTGTATGTGTATGTGTGTGTGTGTGTGTGTGTGTATTTACAAGAGTTATCAAAGTTTTAAATTCTAATGAGGTAAACATCAATAGATAGGACCTACTCAAACAAAATCTTTTTGGGTCTCCGCAATATTTTTTAAGTGTGTAAAGGGTCCTTAAGGTTAATATTGTTTGATAGCCGCTGCTCTAAGGAGTCACTCTCTCGCAATACACTATGACTGCCAATGACGGGGAGATATGGGTTCAAATCTCAGTTGGATGTACCAAGAGTGGTTTTTCATAATATCTCTCTTTACACAAATGCAGGCACACTTCCTCTAAATTCAACCTCCCTCATATTTAATACATTAGTATATTTAGTACTTTTGTGTACAACCTGAAGAGATGGTAAGACATGGTGTTGAAAAAATACTCGCCACTAAGAACAGTGTGAAACCTTTATATTGGAGGTAAAAAAATACCATTGTGCATACGAATGGGAATAAACTCTAGTCTCACTTTATCACGTTATATCAGACCATATTTACTAAATTTTCAGGACAGCGTTTATTAATAATCCAAGGTAAGAATCTATCAAACCAGATGAATACGCTGGCACTAGGTAGTCTCCGGTACCAATTAACATAAGCTTGAAATAAATTACGATTTCGTTCATGTTTAGAGCTTAAAAATCGTACAGCTGCGTGTTAATATTCGTACAGCTTGGAATCATATCATAATACACTTTTTTTTTTGTAAAGAATGGAGCAAAATATGTTGGAGCGTTCAAATTAAATTACAGTATTTCGTCAAATTTAAAATTAAAATAGACCTCAACAAAAATTGGCACACATTGGATAGTTTTCCAGATCGACAATCATAATTATTTACTTATTTATAGTTTTTGAGCATCAATCATAAGTAAAATCGTCCTTTTTAAAATATACATAGTTTTGTCACTTAATTTGTTGAAGACCTATTAAGGCGATTGACCCTTTTCATTTGGCGTGGAGCTGCAGAGCCATAGGAACAAACGGTTATCTTCAAGATGTTTTATTGTTTTGCAATTTTCTTTTCGGAAACGGTTTGTTCAAGAATAGAAGCATGTTGATTAAGTTATACTTTTTACACACACACCTCCTCTATAATTTTAACAGTGATCAAATATCAATAAAATTGACATTTTCCAATAGAAAACTGCCGGCTTCGTAACAAAAAATAAGAAAATGTAACAACTATTAATAAACATCGATACATTATCTTAGAAGGGGTGTTGAAAATATTAACATAAAAATTTCACTCGCTCTCGAGAAAACTGATATTTCCAAACGTATGCTTTTGCCGCAAGAACTGTCCGGTAGCTGTTCTTGTTGACGTGGAAGGATATTTTGGTCGGTTGTGAAGCCATGCCATGCCTTTCACTCTCCCGCCCACCGTCCCACAAAATAGGTTTTAGACCTGCGTGTACAATACATTATTATGGTTCTTACTGCATAAAAAAAGGCGAACATTTCAGTTATATTTGGCATTAAACTGTATTATTAATGGCTTAGTATATTAATATCCTTTTTAATCTCATGTAAGTTGTACACAATTATTTACAACCATTATTTAAATTCCATTCGAATGAAGTACCTAGTGTCCTTTTATTGTTAACCACAAAATGTAAATATCCTAAACGAAGTTGGACGCATATAACTCAATAGAGCACAGCAATATTAAACAAAATTTAAATTAAGAATAAAATATGTTTTCATATTTCCTATGGATGTCCAAAGTTCTAATAGCAATAAAGTATCGACAAGGCAATATGAAAAATGCTAAGTTATAAAAAAAAAATATTAATTTTTAATGGTTGTTAATTAAATGCTTATTGTATGTTGTAGTGTATGCTTATTGCACTCAACCTTGACGTATTAATAAATTGTTGGTGCAAAATTGAAACAAAGTATTTAAAGAATGTAAAACAAATTATTGCTATGCAAAAAAGTTTGATTGATAATTGTTTGCCAAGTATCAACATTTAAATACTATATGTATATATAGTTAAAATGTCGGCTATTTATTTCTAGTATATTCATTTGACACATTTTTCAAATATAATTTATTTAAAAAGCTAGTTTATTGTAAAAATGAACACATTGCGGTAAATATCTTCCAGATTAAACTATGCAAGTAATATTTTAATTAAAACGTCATAGAGAATAATAAATTTGAGAGTAATACGCCAGGAAATTATTATTTTCTTACCTATAACTTTTGGTATAATATCGAGGTCGACAGTGTACAGTATTCCCCAAATATTTTTTGTTTTTTGTTTAGCACTTTCCATAACGCATTATTTAATTTATTTTATTTTATGTTAAACTATCTACACTACGGTGTATCACTGTTATTGCTGCCATACGAGGTAAAAATAAGCCGTTATCTTGTGAGGAAAACACTGTGTTATCTTAAGAGCTGTGCAGGTAATTCAGCATTTAAAACGTTATCTCCGTTATTTGGTTAGCAAACATTTTCCATCCAGATATTTTCAAATGCTTAATCTAGTGTTGAAATATCCAAGTAAGATTTAAACTATATAATAGCGCTTATATTTGAACACAGATGTCACCCTAGAATGTCTCCAGAATGGTTGGAGTATTAGAAGACTTTGTCACGTCATCCATCTTGGTTTTGTTTTATTATTAGATCCTGGAATAAAAATAAATTGTATATGCCAGTGCAACTAACTTTCTAATCCAAAATTATCTATTTGTACTCTGAGAATTTGTGGAGAAACAAATCTATTTATTTGTTTTATTTTTTGTCTAGTGTCATTCACCCCTTTACTTATACCATATTGATATCCTACCCAACACACTGGTGGCCCGTAGTTTCTTGCGAGAGCAAACCTGCATTGATGCCACTGTACTAATAAATATATTCCTCCAATTAATATAGAATGTCCTTTAAAGCCAATTTATAAACATATTCCTTTTTTACTATTGTGTGTGTTGTTAGTCAAATGAATAGTGTGGAGTAAGGAATAGTTTAGTCTGGGTAAACCTGACAATTATTCGTTAACCACCAGTCACCCCTATACCTTAGTAACCTTGATGTTAATTGTCCTGTATCATATAATAATACATCAATAATTGCATTAACTACTGTATACATTTGCTATAATAGCATGTTATTAATACTTATTTAGGCAAATAAATATAAATGAATTCTATATCTATCTAAGTTCTCTGTTTCAAAATTTCTACGGGATATTTGTATGTTGTCCATAAAAATGTTTTCTCGCCTAATATGCATAACCTGTCAAAATAACTATTTACTTCACTCGTCTTCTTCTGGTAATCAATATTGGTAATTGTATGTTATGTTTGCCGAGGTTGATGTTTTCATAAGTAATTATACTCTAGTTGATCCTGAAGTATATCAACTATGGGTTGACGGATGTTCTTGTAAGTTTGACAAACAAAATGCTAGATTTTACCATAGAATAACACAATTAATGTGCAGGGTTACCAAAGCTTAATTATTTTAAATTATTTATTTAACACGTATTACTTTAGAATAGAAAAAAAAAAATCTTTCAGACATGGTTTGTATTTAAATAAGAAAAATTAATAATCTCACAAAAGTTGATGCTGCAAATGCGTGGACTGTTTTTATTGTAAGTTATAGCCCCATCTACATAATCTGTTATAGTACGCTTAATACTGAACATTTAAAAATTAGTTTCCTTGTTACATTATAATATATTTCTTTATTATTATTATTATTCACTCTATAAGACTTAGAATCAAACAATATTATATTTGTAACGTTTTGAAAGTGTTTTGAAAGTTTGAATAGCTAGCTATAGACCTACAATCTAAATTAGATTCGCCAAAATCGCCCAAGAATGTAAAAATTTACAAACATTGGCTGTATCCGAATAGTCTACTTCACGCGCCGTCGACCCTTGACGCTCACTCGATAATTGCATTGGCAATCACGTGATCGAGTGAACAACAGTCCGAATAGTCACGAAGTGAGCCGCTGCACCCTGCACAAGCCCTTGAGACCAAGTGTGACTGCAAGTTACCCTTGACACGCCGTCGATGCGGAGTATGACTGGCAACTGTTTAATTTTTCGTCTGCTAGAGTAATGTGATCTGTGATGTGTAATCTGCTATCTATGATAAAGTATTTTAACTATACCGGTACTGCTCATGTTGTAATGTTTTTTGTGTTGTGTTGGAAATGTCTAGTGAAAAGAAGTGGGTTTGGATATTAAAACGTTGTATTCGTTTTCATTCCCTGATTATAGATGGCGTTTAAAATAGTTTCTAAGATCACGGGTAGGAAGCAGCACTGCAGACTCAAGGGCGTGTAAAGGGTAATTGCCGTTCGAAAAGTCTGTTGCAGTTTTCGATCTCAAGTGGGTGTNTTTTTTTTTTTTAAGTTACTTTGCAAAGTTGTGAAAAACCAGCCTAATGTCGATTCACAGGGATGATTCTTTAACAAAAGTTGAGAACTTACGAACCATACACGATGCAATATTTCAAAGTAGAGAAAAACTTTGTTAATAAGACATTTTAATTTCTTGTACTCTTGCTTCATAATTCAAATACTACTTTAGCTTCTCTCCAGGCCTACTAAAATTGTTAACTGCATGTATATTTTTGTTAGCATGTGACGCAGTGCAGATCTTACACCAGAGAGGTGTAACGCAACAAACTGGCGCAAGTTTGGAGCTTGTAGCTTCAGATGTCTTGGATCACTATCGCACTTACAGCTTATTGGAGCGACTTCTTCACAATCCACCCAAACTTGAGGAGCAATTAGCCTTCCAGATAGAACCTCAAACAAGAAAACTTCTTATTGAGAAGTAGACTAATATGCATTATGCAAACTTTGCATTTACAAAATTTGCCTTTTTTTAAATACAGTAATCCAACCTTTAGTTTAGGCCTAAGTCTTAAAACAGTAAATAAAAAAAAAGGCAGTTATTTTAGTGTTAATTTGCTTGCCACTGACCTGATGTGTTGAATCCCATCCAGGTGTTGGGTATATTTTTTCTAAAAATTGTGTTCTCCATCCTTTCCAGGGAATGGCCAACTTGAAACTACCTTCTTTATTAGATTAAGAGAAATAGCTATATACCATTTCTTTGTAGGGCCTACATTCAAAATGTATCGTTAATCAATCCATTGCATCTTCTATAGCCTGAAGGATATTTAGCTCACTGCTGGAGATTAAAATGGATTATAGTTATTTGACCAGTCATACTTTCTTTGCCTGGTATACAGCACACAATGTATTGTAGGCTACAAAATATTGTACATTACGTCGCGGCTACAATATCGAGTCATGTTAAAACAAAAAATTGTATAACATGCAGTATATTTTACCATGTGATAAATAGAACATATCTTATATCAACTATATATTATACAGGTTGGTCAAGAAGTCCTCATAGGCCTAACCCTTGTGAAATGTGTGGTGCATTCCCTTATAACTCACGCATGAAATGAGAATTCTCTTTTAGTCTAAAAGTAAACATTTTTGGCACATGAACTGCAATAGATTGCACATTCATTGGAAAAAATCACCTCTGCATGTGAGGCAGCATTTGGAGTGCTACCAAAGAACTTAAGGCGGCAGCCCGCAGTTTCCTGTCTACATCCGATAATTTATTGACAAACACCAGGCAAAAAGGCCTAATTTCAAAGTTTTTTTTGTATGCTCTTGCATTGTTAATTGCGGTATATGAAGAAGGTATCTATGCCAGCCTTGGGTCAGCAGTTCTGACTACAGATGTAATTTTTCAATGAGGCCTATATTTATATTAAAACTTAACTGTATCTATAGTTTTATTTCTTTTCTTCACAAGGTATTATGAATTTGACAATGCAGTTATCCGAGAATTGCTTGGTAAAAAGCTTTCTTCTCGTCACCGTAAAGATCTGGATGAAGTCGGTGAGAAAACAGGCATACTGCTCAAATCTTGCAGGTAATCTTATCTTGAGTAAAAAGTGAACAGAGTATATTAATGGTTCAAAGTAATCATGCTTTATTTTATTCACTGAATTCATGTTTGCCGTTAATTTAACATATTTTATTTGGTGCCCAGGCGACAATTTGATAACGTCAAGAGAGTGTTTAAGGTTGTGGAAGAAATGCAAGGATCAGTGGTCCAAAACATTCGTAACAACTTCTTGCTTTCAGAAGATTTGGCCAAGTAAGTTGTTCCTTTCTTAATTACATTTAACTTGAACTATTAAATTGGTATTCAATCTGCAGATGCTGAGATCCGGCACAAAAAAAATGTATCTAAGTGTGATTATACTTTAACAAATATAAGTTATTATTAATTTTTATTCTAGTTTTGAATTATTTAAAATGTACTTTTAACATATATTGTGTTCTAATTAATATAATTAACATTAGCTAAGATGATATTAGTTAGTGATACATTTTAATGAAAAATTGGTATTCAAACATACTGGGTGGGACCAAAACAATTAAACAGTTAATAATTTGAAAACCAACACTTTAATTGTAAAGTGAAAATTCACTACCTAAAAACAAACTACATATTATACGTTTTCACTTTTTGAAGATAATGTCACTCAAGTGAGCTCCAAAGATGGTCAGGCAAACCCCGGCATGTCCATCACTTTCCTCAGTATAGGTCATCTAATTGTTTCTGCCCCACCCTGTATAACTAATTATATTTTGGGTGTACAAGAGTTTATTAAACAATATACAAACTAAACCCATGTTTTGTACAAAAATTTCAAAAGATTCAAGGGTTAGAATGGTATCACAAATTCAGGAGGAAGGAAAAACTAAATAAAAAACAGTTAAACAATAATAAGATTGTATTCTGTTCATTCCGCTTTATCGTTGTTTCAGTAAGAAAGTACCAAATACATGTGCTCATTAAATTTATGAGCACCTAATATGTGGTTTTCTCATGTAAAGGGCAATGAATGGGCTATTTTTATTAATATATAATGCGAATGAGTATGGGGACTCGCTGTTAGAGCAATAAAACTAACGTCACTGGTTTGTAATATTTCTAGTCTTTCTTTAATTCTTCTAGAAGTTATTCGTTTTATCTTGCACTTTTTTCCCCTTTTTCCTCCTCTTTGCAACCTGAAATAAAAATGATTTTACAATGGTTTTCACGTGTTTCCATTTTGTTGCCAGGCGTTATGGGGCAGTGGTCTTCATCGCGTGCATGCGGTTTGAAACAAGCAAGCGCAAACTGCATTACCTGACATTCCCAGACTTCTACAACTGCGCTCGGGCCATGATGAGTGGTTGGACCTACGGTGAGAACAGTCCAGAGTTTGATGACACGGATCTCGACAGGGAGTTCCTGTTGGATCTCAGGGATGTCCGTATCCTGCTTGACAAGGAAAAGGAACATAAACAGTAAGTTGTAGGCATTATACCTCTCTTCCCAATATGTCTGTAAAAGCACCACTTAAAATACAACTGATGGAAGATATCTGAAAGACCCAAAATGATAGTACCAACAGCACCTTTTGTACTAGATTTGAATTTGAGAAATTATGTTACTTTTATTTAAATGAGCACGTATTTCAAGAAAACAAAATTGTTTTAGAAATATTCTCTATCTGCCCAGTTTTAAAAAAACTAAAAGTTAAACATAGTTGTTTAAAATCTATTTAGGCTGTTCTTACAAAAAATAGTTAATGTTACAACTCCTATGAGTTAAATAAATGGAGTCATATGATGCATGACTTCAGTTAGTAGGCCTATTATTCTAAAAGAAGTAACCATGGATGGAGAATTAGTATTTAAAAATATGAAAAGAGCTTTTAGCTAATGTGCACTTTTTGAACCAATTGATTATATCAGTAGCCTACATGAGAATTTCTATGAGCGAGGGCGAAAGAGCCTACCAATTTTACCGGGAAAGGTAATTTCACATACCTTTCGAGGTTATTTTACATGCTACAGATTTTTATTGCTCAAGAAAAATGTATTGACCCCAACTGGGTTTGAACCCACGAACATCAGATCCTGAGCTAATTAGGAGAATAAAATATTCAATTTAGAAAATATTCTATATAAATATTGAAAATTAAACTCTTAAATGACAATGTGAATGCACAATTTTGTAGTCTTGTGTGTCAGCGACTTAAACCACAGCTTTTGGAGAGGTCATACCAAGAGTTAGAGAACAACTTCCGGTCATACTCGCGCGCGCTGGTGGGTGTGGCATGCAACTTGCACCGCACAAGGGAGATGCGTTTCTTGTTCTTGGAGCTGGTGGAGCGCTGTTTGGAGCCATGGAGACAGGTGACCTGGTCACACACTGACCTTCGCAACTTCCTCACTGCCTACATGCAGTGCGCACTCGAGATGGATGTCTTGAGGTACTTCTTTAAATTTACTATTGCCTAATTCTTGTTCTCGGGTCTTATTGTAGCTATCATGGTTGGCACATTTTAGATAATATTTCAAACGTTGTATAGTTTCAATAGTTTGAGCTAGGACTTGACCAACCACATACTATCAAATTACAATACGAAAATCAATTGAAAAAAAATAAAAATAAACAGAATTGATAGTACAAAATATATATAAATTACAAACAGACAATCACATAAATAAATCATTAGCAAGCAAAAAATATCACTGAGGACTGAGCGGTTAAAAAAAAATCAGGCAGCAGCAGAAAAAATAATTAAAGTTGGACCAGGCTTGTTCTTACCTCAAATTATATAAAACCTGAAACTATAAAAATTCTAACTTTATACGTGTGTTTTTTTTTAAATTTCAGTTAACAAAAGATTTTAAAAATTTGTTTAGGTATTTGTTTTATGTATAAAATTTTGTATTGTCACTACCCTCTCCCCATACTTTTTGCATTTTGTCAATATGGCCTGTTTGGAGGGAGGCCTGAAGTTATGAGGATTTTATTATAAACTATATACATGATGTTATGTTGTCAGTAGTAAATATATTTAAGTTCTAACAGAGTTGCTATCCCAAGTCAGTCAATTTTTAGCAAACAGTCCCTCTTAATCATTGACAAAGGTGATCTAACGCTTCGAACTGGGGCCAGGATCATACTCCAGTCCTGTCATGATGGCCACCCGGCTTCCACTGCTCTAGTTTCATCCTTTATTATAGTTTAAAAGTGTGTCTTCCTTTCAACGTTTTCGCTAAGTACTTTTGTGTAACTATACACAAGTTAAGCTGGCTATAATAACCAATTTAATATATTATTGTGAACTGTTTGTATTTGACTGGTTGATCAAAAGAGAGAGAACATGTGTCTCTTAGGTAACATTAATATAACTTAAAACCAGCTTTGGTGACTGCATGGCTTAACGCGCTACTCTTGCAATAGACTAAACTGCCAATGATGGGGAGATCGAGGTTCGAATTTCAGTCAGGTATATTGAAGCTAGTTTTTACTAAATGTTTTTCCACTCTCCCTCTATGCAAATATGGGTTCACTTCCTATAAAATATAACATTCCTCATTCCTAAAACCTGATCCGGTAATAAGACACGGTGCTAAAAAAAACTATATGTATGGCCTTAATATTATTAGACTGCCCGTATAACCTTATATAATTTAAATTAAATGTATTTTTAGAATACTATCTTTATTGTTTCTATAAATATTTTATCTCATGAAGTTGCACTGAAGTGTTTTGTTTATAATCTATTTCAGAGAAGCAGATTTGAAGAGTGCTTGGGAGCGCTTTATGACAGTGGTTAGCATATGCCTTCTAAGAATGTATCACACATGAAATAATTGTATCTTTATGAATTGCCAACTATCCTGATGCAAGTTTTTACTGAACTAAGAATTTCACGTGTGTACAATTATGACAGTCTATGTTGAGACAAAAACAGGTAATAAAAAGTGGGGGAAAAATTGTAAATGGGATTAGGAAATATATTGAACTTATTTATAATACTCTAAAAATATATTTATATTTGAAAGAAGATACAGGAAATGTGAATAGAAATAGCCACCTTTCCTTTATCTTCTTTCAAATAAAATACAATTACCTCATAAAGTGAAATGAGGTTTTCCTTCTAGAAATATACTAAATGTACATTTGTGAATGTTTATCCAAATATAGTCCAAACTTAATGTGTGTTTAAATTGTATACAAGAAATGTGTATTTTAAATTTTAACCATAAAAGCTCAACTGAACACAGTTTTGATAACTTCTTAAAGAAACTTCACTGTTTAATGAGACCATTCATCTCAGAATTTAAATATTCATATCTTTATCTTACATACATTACTTTTTCGTGTTTAGCCAGACCACCGAGGATGGGAAGATCGAGGTTCGAATCTCGGTCGGGTGAACTGGGGGTGGTTTTTCCTAAATGGTTTTCCACTCTTCCTCCACGCAAATGCGGGTTCACTTCCTCTATATTCAACCTTCACAACTCATAATCCATTAATGTAATTAGTACTTAAGCGTATAACCCGAATGGGTAGTAAGACGCGGTGCTAAATAAATAAATAAAAATTACTTTTTCCAGCCTGTGGTCTAGGTCAGTTTTTTATTCAAGCCAACCTATAGTTTCCGCTACCGGTTTGCTAGGCCTGTCATAGCTGCATATGCCTTATAGTCTAACTTAAGACTAGGACATGCACAACATCCAGTCTTGGGCCGTTAATTTATCACTATGAAAGGGTAAACCCACATTTCACCAGTGTTAATTTTTCAGCCATGCCAAAAATCAAACCTGGGACCCTTAGCTCAGTAGACAGACAT
Organism: Timema bartmani; assembly: GCA_902151455.1. Taxonomy (NCBI): domain Eukaryota; kingdom Metazoa; phylum Arthropoda; class Insecta; order Phasmatodea; family Timematidae; genus Timema; species Timema bartmani. Next base: position 239,841 of record CABFWB010000168.1, on the reverse strand, counting down.
GCTATCGACTAAGCTAAGATGTCAAATAAATATTCATATCTAAATAGTTAATATATAACATGATAATATACCTCAAAAAGTTAAAAGAGGCTTTCCTTGTGGTCTGGATGAAAATGAGTAATTTTTCTCACTTATAGTCACTTTTTACTACAAATTAAAGCTTACTTTTTAGTTTCGAGCTTTTTTTAAGGAAGACTTATCACAATTTATTATAGATTTTAACTAAAAATTAATTTTTAAGCTATCATAATAATATAAAATTATACACAGAAACTATATGGTATCAAATAAATTATAAAAAGTGGAAAGAAAATTAATATGTTAAAAGATTAAAAGGGGATTTTTTTTTTAAATATAAAATGTAAGAAAGATATCTGTACACAAAATGTAATAAAATAAAAGTGAAAAGCTTAAGAAATTGTAAAATAAAGAACTGCAAATTAATTGTTTACAGGAGCAAATCAAAGATATGTATGGCCTACATAAGGTTATGCAGGAGAATTTCTAGACAAATGTTTGTCTAGTATTCATAAAAAAGGAGAGAAAAATCCATAGATAAAGCAAATAACCTTCAAAAGAAAATTTAAAAACATGAACCGTCTTTAATGATTCTAATCTTTGATTTATTATATTTGGAAAAAGGTATAGGAAAGGTTAATAGAAACATATATAAGGGATGAACAAAATATGGCTTTTACAGTGTGTCTTTTTGGTTTCCTCTTTTAGGAAGTTGCGTTGAATGTTTGACACTCCTCCTTGATGAGTTCTAATAGAATAAAAACTAGGTTGGGGGTTTGGGCAGTGACGATCGGTTTTCTTTTAGAGGCAACTATTACCTCTTTGTCTAATGTCAGCAATGTAAAGTGTGAACTGTGTTCTTCTTTTCCTTGTAAAAACCACATTGTGTTCGTCCCTTTTATATGTTTCTATTCAAGGCCGTAGTCAGGGGGGGGGGGGTTT
>CABFWB010000168.1:223580-238813 GCA_902151455.1 Timema bartmani | reverse complement strand
CCCCCCCCCCCCGAAATTTTATGAACAAAATATATATGGTTTTATTTATGGTTCAAACAATATCAAAATTAAGGTACAAGTACAAATTAGGGGGCTGTGTTACAATAAAAAGCACTTCAGAAAACTTCCAGAGGTGTTTATTATTTAGAATTTTTTCTAGCCTTCGGCAGTTATGGTGTTATGTTACCATAAAAGACACTTTAGAGAGCTTCTAGAGCCGTTTAATAATTAGAATTTTTTCTAGCCTCCATCAATTGGGGGATAGGCCCACCAAACCCCCCCCCTGAAATTATTGGCTGGCTACGGCCTTGTTTCTACCCACCTTTCCTCTACCTTCTTACAAATATAATACAATTTACCTCATAGGGCGAAAAGAGGTTTTCTTTATAAATAATCCTTGGTTTATAAAACTTAAAATATAAAACAGTTTAACGTTGTGATTTTTTTTTTAAATTCAATTTGAACATTGGATCTTAATCGGCCTATTTAATAGGTAAATAATTTTCCTGAAAGTATTTGCACATATTATTGTCAATTATAGTCACTTTTTGGTCACTTTTAGTCCCTCTATGGTCACTTTGTCACTTATTTCGAAGACACTTCAATATCTCTGCTTAGCATATATATTATATATTTAAATTCATTATTTATTTCCTGTGTTTGTTCTTTATTTTTTTATATTTCCTATCCAAGTGTTATATCATTATTTACCAATTGCCTTCCTCTTCTTTTTGTGTTGTTTTGTTTCCTCTTTTAGGAAGTTGCGTTGTGTGTTTCACACTCCTTCCTAATGAGTTCCGAAAGAATGAAATAAAGACCAAGAGACTGGGCAATACACCACGGTAGTGATAAAGTTTCTTAAAGAGGCACCTATTACCTCCTTATCCAGTGGCAGCAATGTAAAATGTGAACTATGTTTTACTTTTTAGGGGTGCAAAAAGCTTCAAAACTTTGACTTAGCTTCCAAACAAACATCAGCTTCGACTTGGCGCTTCGAAAAAGATTCTGGCTTCGAAGCTTTGCCAATAAAAATATTGACAAATTAAACACTCAATTTATGTTCAATTACTGCCATTATGAGCTGTTTTGTACATTACAAAATAATATTCTTATGGAAAAAATTTGAAGTAAATGAATGCATGTTGTGATAATAGGTTGATTTATAAGATCGAAACCAAATATTACAAACAATTATGCAATAAAACATTTTCCAAGTAGTTCTATTGCATAAAGTAATTTAAATAACCACAATACAATATTTTTTCAAGCCTAAAACAACTAATAAAAAATATTTGCACTTCGATTCGGCTTCGAAAATATTTAATATGTTCGATTCGAGTTCACTTTGAATTGAAAAAGTATACTTCGCACACCCCTATTACTTTCTATGGTAAAATTCATGTTTTTTCATTCCCTTTTATGTTTTTCAATGTTTTCAATATTTCCTGTACCTTCATCCATTTATATCAAAATAATTTTTTTAATTTTCTTTAATAAACTGTCAAATCATCTTATATATTTGTATCTGCATGGTGAATCTAAAGTGTGCATACTATGCACTTTAAACTATAACATATGGTACAGCTATGATTACAGTAGCCCCATGGCTTCTTTGGTGCTGACTGACAGTTCACAGCTGACTTCCGACAGTCAACATTTAGGTATATACCTAAATTTTGACTATCAGAAGTGACAGCTGCTAAACACATGTTTTTTGCAGATCATATGGTTCGGCGTAGGGATATATAATTTGGTCTGGTAGCTTTTCAAAGCCGTCAGCTGTGAGCTGTCAGTCAGCACCAAAGAAGCCATGGGGCTACTGTAATTAATTGAGAGCATATAAATCCAAATGGGTAGTCAGGTGCAGTGATAAAAAAAAAATATTATGGAAATATGTCTTTTATTTTACATATAATAGTTGAACTAACTAACTAATGTTGAGTAAAAACTAAATGGGAAATTTTATTTTGACTTGACACAAATTGGTGGATAGGAAGCTTAGCTCAAAACATAAAATAAGCTGTATCATTATATAACTATTTAGTAAGGAATTTAATGAAGTTTTTTTTTACCACATCACATCACTTTTCAGGCTATACGCATATAAACCAATTATGCCTATATGTAAGGGATGAGGAGGGTTGAGTGCAGAGGACCTTTACCCACATTTATGTGTAAAGAGAAGGAAAATCACTTAAGAATAACTATTCTCGGTACACGTGACTTGATTTCAAACCCCAATCTCCTTTTCGTCTGCAGTCAAGTATATTGAAAGTAAGATGCCTTTGCCTTTGACCCTGGAAGCAAGTAATTAATTTGTTTTAGCAATTTCAGGGGACCTAATTGCAAAAAAGTATCTAAAAAATAAATAAAAAATCTACATAGAAAATCTTATTTTAAAAATAAATAAAGTATCCAGATATTAAATAGTATATTTTGTTTTTTAGTGTCTGCTATGAAATTTTAATGCAAACTTAACCAAACTATTCCTTTATTGTGTTGAGAAATTAATGTTGCTCTTTTATAATACAGGTTTGGCATAAAGTAAACATGACACTGAAAACTGTTTGGAATTTATAATGTATACAAATAATGGACTAAAGATTGTGTTTACAATTAAATATTCACTTGAGGATATTTATATAGTTACTTAAAAAAATTTACTAGACACACATTTGAATGTGCAGTGGATCGTTTATTATAAAATAAAATGATTTTGGGAGTGGCTTGTGGTGATAAATTTATTTATAAAAGGTAAACGGGAGTGTAGTGGCACAGATTTTCATGGGAAAATATTCAAAATATTTTTTTTTAATTCAATACTATGCAATTCTAAATTAACTAATTGATTTATATCAATATATGTTAAAACTTTTTTCATACTATGAATCAATAAATTCTGTTAAAATTTACTGTGCTCAATGCGAAATTCCTGAACTAGGGGAAATGCGCTAAGTATGTTTCTGCTTTACAAAATGCTCCAAATATCTTCTAGAGGCATTTATGTTTGTGAAATTTTTTTGCCTACGGCAGTTGGGGAAACTACAGCCTTGCTTTCCGTCACTGCTAAATTTACGACTACACCACTGAAGGTAAATAGTATCTAGATTCATAAATTCTCTTCTTATTTCAAATTTTATAAAATCTTGCTTGTTTCCATTCGCTTTATAAATTTTCACCACCACAAATATCATTATCAAGGCTTGAATGTACTTTTAATTGGTCCTCACGGTAATATTATGCTTGACTTTTGCATGATATTATATTATTATGCATTTTGAAAAAAAAAATGTAATAACAAATATATGAACTGTATATGATTTAATACCCTTCCATGGGAGTATCTTGAAGTATTTAATTGATATCGCCAAGACTTCTTGAAGGGAAAGGGGACTAGTGGTACCTGAAGCCTGCTCTAGCTGTGTTTTCTGGTGGTACATTGCCAACACAAAGACTTTATATTAAATTCAAAAAACAAATATTTATAGACTGTTCCACTAGAAAACTATAATATATGCTTGTGACAAAAATAATAATTTAATTATTGTTAATAGTACCCCACCCACTCTGGCTTAAGACTGTCCCTTTATAGGTGCCACTTTTTAAAATATATTATCATGTTCCTTTAAGGTGGATAGTTTAGCTGTCATTTGACATCAGTGTTTATAAATAAACAAATCTGAACAAAATTATTAGTTGGTAATATGTATAAAATTTTGAAAATTAAATTTTCCTGGCATAAACTTTTCAAGATCGCTAAGCTATATTTTTGTTTCTCTGATTCTTCACTCTGCAAAATTATTGTTGTATTTTATTAATCCATAAAAAAACATTTTCTAAGTATGTGCAAGTTTTGGGGAGCTTTGTTATTTAAATAATGACTGCTTAATTTATGAGAAGGGTAATTATAGTATATGCACTCTCACTTACTTTGAGAGTGATGGGAAAATCACTCTTAATACACATGGCTGAGATTATATCTCAACTTTCTCACTGATAATCCACTGAACAGCAAATTTAAACATTTTTCTATTAGATGGAAATGAAAAGGTAGTTTTTATAGTATCATTGGCTCTGATTTCAAATTTGTTAATCATTTTCTTATATCAAGCATAGTTTTTGAGCTATCAACCCTTTTTGTAATTAAGTTTGTTATGTGTACTGTGTAATGAATTAAAATGTACTTCTTGTGGTTATTCTATACTTGACTTGAAAAGCTTCCACCTTGAGGGTCCAGCATTATTCAACTATCACTTTTGGACTCCTTTTTTTTCTTTTGGTAGCGTGTTTCATGCTAGATTTTTACTGGTGGAACTGTTTTCTTTAGTTCTCTATGAGGTCACAAGTTTTCTGTAGGAAATTATCTACCACTTTTTTTTTTTAAAGGATCCCCATGCAGTCGCCTTAACTAGGCTCAAATTTTCTTAAAATGAACTATTGTTTATTTGTTACCTTATTTATGGACCAACAAATATTCTCTACTTGATCTTCACGTCATTTTTTCCAGGAAACTTTCCTTTCAGGCAAAGAAAACCTTTGTTATTACGATCCATTGCTTTGACAAAAAGTTCATCGAACAGCTTGATATGTAATGGCGGAAGATAAACCTCAGAGGTTACAAGGTGGTCCAAGTAAAAGAGCTATCACTTTGAGATCTCCACCAATATTCTAAGACTATTTTTCATACTGTATTTTGGTCAGCATAAGTTGCATGCATATGTTAATATGATTCCTTTATCTTGTAATGATCCTGCTTTGTTGTATAGCTTTTTGGTGTAATTAATTTCCGTTTGTGTCAAATTTATTTAGTCGCACTGTACTGTTGTTGTTACACTTCCGTACACGTGCAAAGACTACGGGTTAGGAACATTCAGTTGGCTTGCTTCTAGCCCTAGTAATTATTAAAGAAAAAAACATCGCAGTGTGAGTGCGAGAAAGAGAGCAACATATTTCATTTGCAAACTGTATTTATTTTGATTTCTTTTTAAAAAGTAGTTTTGCTTGTGCTTGCAAGAGTTCAGCAGCTCTCGGTATCAAAATTGATGTTATAGCCAGGAAACTGGTGGGGGGAATTAATTTTGTCTGGAACTTGTTAACGAGGTGTTCTAAGAGAATGAGCGCGATGAAGAATCGTGGATGCTATTGTGGCAATTTCTTGAATGTATCATCTTAATTTATGAAAATAAAAGTTATAAAATGTGTTAATATATACAATATTTAATTACCAATATCACGAGCGGTTCGTGAGAAAGTATTGCGACAATCTGAACAGCATAAGCAAGGGGATCAATGTATACCTATTTTCATTATAAAGTAGGACTGCTTTCAAATTAAGCTTTGAGGAATTTACTAAAAGTTACAATTCTTCAGGATTTTGCTTCTGTCCCAAAGTCTTAAGTAAAGAGCCCACATCATTGCATTGATGAAAATAACTGTTTTTTGTATATTGCTGTAAAAGATTGCATCCTTAGAAACTTGAAGCCAATATCTCGGCTTGACTTTTTGATTAACCGATATCACGAACCAGATCATTTAGTTCTGACTGATTAATATAATTAACTGAAGTTAAGTAGAAGTTATACCTTCCAAAAATCTGGGTCTTTTTTTTTCTCTTCATAAATTGTTATGTCGGTCTGGGGACTCAACATTACTAGCTAAACATCTTCGGGATCGAAGCTTCATGTTTCTGGCAGTACATGAATGGAAAGCTCTGGATCGTGGGGGGAGAGTCTATAGTTGAGGGAATATCAGGATTAACTCTAGTCTTTTAACCATTATTCCATAGGCTTTTTTCATGCAAAAAAAATAGCAATCCGTGGAGTGGTCCTTCGTTTCTCTCAAACCATAGGAACCGCAAATGCAATGTGACTGGATCCTTTCGGCCAACCCCTCAAAAGTGTTACACATAAAGCATGGTAGATATGAGGGGCGAATATTTGCCCTGATCATCTATCTTAAAACAAAAAATAAAGGTTCACTCAAATTTCTAACCTGTAGAGTTACGTTTCTTCTGTGAGACTTTAAAGTTAATTCACTGTAAATATAACAAAAACTGATTTTGATTATAACATGACTATAAGCTATATTTATTTTTATAAAATGTACACAAAAAATAAACAGGAAACTGTTACTAAAACCTGCAGCCTCCAAGTTTATTTTGTCAGGAAGTAAAGTATCTGGTGGTTACTAAAACAATGTTAATATATTCATACATGAAGTTATGTTATCTGAAGCAGTCAATTTTGATATATACATGTACTATCAATATACATATAAACTAATACAGTAAAATGTTATCAAGTAGATATCTGTGAATTTTCTAAACTGTTCCTCAGACCAAAATCAGCATATACCATATAACACACATGTATTTTCATGATTACTATATGAAAGTTGATCAAGCTGTCTCTTCACTAGATTGAACTAATAAGATTCATTTATTTATGAATCGTACACTTTAACATTCCTCATAATTTAAAATTTGTGAGTAAATAATGATTAATAGGGATTAACTAATGAATTACCAATGTTGTCCTAATCGTGAAAGTAGTAAATAAACCAAAATCTGCAAATAGAATATTTTAAAATATTCATAGGGTGATATTGAGCTATGCATAGTACTGTTTGGAAAATAAGGTGGGTCTGTTAAAAAAAAAGATGGAGGTCAATGGAGAAATTCTGACTTCATTTTCAGAATCGGCCAAAATTATGAGTAGCAACAAAAATTGTATATTTAACAAAATAATTGTTGACTAAAGTAAAATAGTCTATTGATATAATAGACCTTAGAAACCATAGCCGCGAGAGCAGGTATGATAGTTTTTCCCTTGGGAATTAGGAATGTGAGCATAAATAAAGTGTTATATATTTATTAATATGGCCGCTGTAGCGTAATTCACAATTAATGATAAACTACCTCTGGAAGACCGAAAACGGACAATAGGACTGTATGGAATTCGGGATAGGGGCAGAGGCAACAATTCACCTTCACTTTATTTGACTGATTGGTCGTGTCTCGGAACAGCCCTCTTCATCACTTCACGGCACACGCCTTTAAGAGCCTGGAACCGCTTCCAGGTAAGATTCACGGAACCCTGAACTTACTTCCTGCTCTAACGAGTCTCAACTCACAACTGACTAAAACCGGAAGTGCTAAAAACCGCGCCAGCGACACTTGGCGCGAAAACAATACACAATAATGGCGGGAAATCTTAGCTCACCAAACTATAGATATACAAAAGGCCTAAAGTTGTACAGGAAGGTCCTTTTTGCCTCCAAGAGTGAGGAAAGGTTGAGGAAGGTGGGAAGGGTTAAGAAAGGGTAAGGAAAAAACAAGAAACAGTCTTAACCCCAACGATAGAAAAATATACAAACAGCCAACTCTGTGGTCTAGTGATCAAAGCTCATGGCTACTTATCCAGAGGTCCCAGGTTCAATCCTCAGTGCTTGCAGATTTTTTTTTGTGGAGCAGTGGGTTTGTAAAGGGGTCAGCTCAGGCTCGTGAGAGCCTAGCTCCTTCACAAATGTAATTTTAAATTTAGTTAATTTTATATCACTAGGGGTTTAACGTTAAATCGTCACATTACTTTCAGACAGAGCCCTGCGTTTGTGGAGATCGCGATAGTTCGCGAATGTTAGATATGGCATTTTTTCTTTCAGATGTTCACATTTCAGGTTACCCTGATTGCAAATATATGCTCAGAATTGTCGCGATAATTCGCGAAATCGGCGTTTTAGCGCGATTTTAAACGATGACCGCGATAATCGCGATTTAGTCGCTTTAGTGCGACTTAGTCGCAAACTGCATGTTGCAGTTTGGTGATGTTGAGTAGTTATTTTGTATTTTTCTAGCCTAAATTGAGATTTAAAAATATAGTCACAATTTTTGTGAAGTAACAAGATGATTTTTGTGTAATATTTTGTCTTTGTGACTTGTACATACTTTTCCCGGACCAGCTGCCGCTAAATCTTACTTTTTTAATAAGTTGACAGCACATTTTTTTTGCGGACTAGTGTTTTTTACCGTTTTGTCCAAACAAAATGTAATTTTTGGTTTTCACTTCAATATGTTTAGTTTACCTGTTTCAAACATTGTCCTGGAAGTCTAGTTTTAACCCAACAAAGTCACCTTAATCACGAAAGTTTGGTAAAAAACACTTTTTTAACGCTTTTGTCTTAATTCGATAATTTCGTCGCAAAAATAGGATTTTTGTAATTCACCGCTTATTCACCGCTTTTGGGAAACTTAAAAACGAAATTGGGCTTTTTTATTCACCATAAAAGCAGGGCTCTGCTTATAGACTAACTCAACTTTAAAACACACCGAGCAGTTCTTCAAGCATAGATCCATTACTCTGAAAGGAGGAAAAGCCAATTTCAAAAACAATATATCTTTCACCCATACCGGTAATCGAACCCGATGTTATTAGATTTAGTAACAGTGAGACTTAAGATGGGGAGGAAATGAACACGAGTTAAGGATCGTATTTTTTACCGTTCTTATAACAGATAACATTTTGTGAACAAAATCAAAATAAAACTACAATGGATATGTTTAGTTTAATTTTTTTTACATAAAGTAAACTCAACCGTTATTGAATGTTTGTCATGAATGAGTTGAGGATCTCGGATTTTAACAGGATGCTTATAGTCAAATGCCTCTAATACCATGACAGATATTAAAAAATTGTTGATCAAACTATGTGTATAAAATTAAACTAAACGTATTTATTGAAGCAATATTTTATTTATTTGACCCCAAAAAAAGTTTGTTATAAAAACTGTAAAAAAAAGTCTTAATTCACGCTATCTTCCATTCCACCTTAATGCTATAACGGATTTTCATTTGGAAAACTTCCACCTAAATATCTCTAAGACAGCTATGTTTAAAAAAAAAATGTTTGGTTTTGAGAGGGAATATGGTGAGGTTGGTATGACCTTGGGTGACGTTATTAAGTTCACGTTAAGGTGACTTGGAATTTTCTTAAATGAGATATTCCCGAATTTTTGTTATTGCATTTTCTTGTAGCTCACGTCGTGGCATTTTCAAAACGGTGGTTTCAAGCAAATACCAAAGAGTTTAAAAAAACTTACAGAATATCAAGGGCGAGTGGAAGTATTAAAAAAGCAAATTTACCAAAAGTCAGAAGCTAATTAAAAAATAGGCTATATCAATGTTTAGCTCAAACTGGAGAGCATTTTGAAAACCTACTTTAAACTGAAAATAAAAACCCGAGGGCTAATCAGTACCTATTTAGGTGGCGTAGTTAGCTAACGCACTAGTTTCGTGTTGAGCTAGACTGCCGATAGTGGGGAGTTTGAGGTTTGAATCTCGGTCGGGTGAACTGGGGGTGATTTTCCCTAACTGGTTTTCCATTCTCCCTCCACGCAAACGTGGGTTCACTTCCTCTAAATCCAATTAGTACATAAGCGTATAACCCGAACGGTTAGTAAGACGTGGTGCTAAATAAATAAAGATAAATAAATAAATCAGTAGCCATTTATTTTGTTTATTCTTTTAAGAATACACATAAACTTACACACATACACGGTATGTATGAATAATTATAATGCCGCACATGCCGCCGGCAATGCTGAAACTTGCAAGACTCGTGCCTCATGATATTCTACTTGAAAGAGAGTGACACTACCATTTTGAAAATACCACGACTTAAGTTACAAGAATATGCAATAAAAATAGGGAGTTTCACTTTACAAAAAATCACAATTACTTTAACGTGACCTTAGAACCGTCATCCAAAGTCATACCAACCTCACCACTTTACTCCCCCCTTCAAAATCTAACAACTTTTGTTTTCAACAATGCGTTGTTTTCGAGATCTTTAGGTGGAAAGTTTTCCAATGAACACACGGTATAATAAGCTACTCTTGTCCCATTTTCAAAGAAAGTGTTGATACTAGACAGTTATAAAAGTTACTACAGATCACTTTCACTTATTCATACGTAAGGCTATGTGATGCAACTGTCAATGTGGGTAGATATTATCAAATACTTAAGAAGATATTTACTCAAAGCTCATAATATATGTGAAACGAAATAATATACACTAGCAAACCCAAGTATAAATTGTGCTATACTTACTTAACACATTTTTTGACTCTCAGTTTAAAATTTTATTATTTTATTTTTAAAGAATTAGACAGACGGTCAGAAATGCAAAAAAAAAAAACACTTTTTCGGATTTGGGGGGTTATTTAACGTTAAAATTAATCAAAATCTCGAGTTCAATTTTTTTTTCTTACGATCACAATACTTTCTCTACCTGTAAGATAGCGAGAAAGTAAAAAGTAGAATGTTATCAATGTTGGCCACTATATAAATATGTTTGTATTTTATTATAGATCCTCCCTAAGAAATATAGTACGATAAAGTGGTTGTGAGAGCTAATCATGGGGGATTTTTTTATATATTATAGTATTTAATCCGCCCTTTTTGAAGTTGGTATTATTTTGTAGGGCGGAAATGTGGCAGCCCTGCAGCCTGTTGCTCGCACGCACATAAGCGCGCGCTTCCCGGGCTGGCAAGAGGGGTTGAAGGAGGGAAACATTGTTTACCAGAACAAGAGAGCGGCCGCGCACCAATCTCTCCCCCCTTCAACACGTGTTCTCTCCGCCAAAAGCGGACAGTGCGACTAGCGAGCATGGCGACGACAGGTCACGATGCCGCGAGTGCCAGCAGCAACACCGCGACGCCGACGAGCTCGAGGCGGCGCCGCCCGGCGGCCCGCTCTCAGAGCGCCAGGGTAACTGGGGGTAGGCGTCGCGCGTCCGGCGTTGGTCACACCAGTACGTCCACCACGATGCGGGCCGGCACGAGTGAGCCGAGACTGTGTGATATCCCCGTGATTGCGACGCCGGAGACTTCCCCTGGGGAGCGGCGTCGCCAGGGGAGCACCAGAAGGTCCGTGAGGAACGCCAGCTCTGTCTCGTCTCAGCCCCGCAAGTCGGCGGCCTTCCTGGACGTGCCTGACAGGGCAGATCATGGGGGGGAGGATGAGGATGAGGACTCTTACAGACTCAGGTCCTTCAGCCTCACGTCTAAAGGTCAGTTCTATTTGTATTGAGGTTAATGAGGACTCTTACAGATTCAGGTCCTTCAGCCTCACGTCTAAAGGTTAGTTCTATTTGTTTTGAGGATAATGAGGACTCTTACAGATTCAGGTCCTTCAGCCTCACGTCTAAATTCAGTTCTATTTGTGTTTAATAACTTCGCTAGGCCTCATCTTCAACTGTGTCTTTGAATTAATGAGCACTTACTAAACAGACATATCAGAACACATTTGGTAAACCATCAACAATTTCGCACCTCCACCACAGATCACAAGTCAGTTCAACAAAAACCTAAAACATATTAGTTAAACTATCAAATAGAGCACTGAATGTCCATCTAATGGATAGAATAATTTTTAAGGCCATCCTTACGTCTTAATATTCTAAAGGCTTACCGCTAGACACATTAAAAATGCACCTGGAATTTCAAACTGGAAGAAAGTAGAGAATAATAACTTCGATACATTAATGCAGGTTTGAAGGTAACGCGAAAAAAGAGCAATGTTTTTGTAGTTTCTATATCAAAACTTTTTTTTGTTCAAAAGAAATCAAATAATTCTCCCGTAGAAACATATTTAACTTTCTTCACATAATAACCGCAACAATTATTGAATATCTGTCGAAGTTGTTCTAGAATTTAATGACAGCTTTTTCTCGTCATTTAAAAAGTTTGTCAACTAATTCCGGTGTGCTCATGACAGATATTCAACAACTTTTGAAGTCACTTTGTGAATAATTTTAATCTATATGTTTCTACTGGAGCATTAGTTTATTTATTTTGGTTAAAAAGAAAAATTGTTGCTATAAAAAATGTTTAAACAGGCCCTACTTCCCTCAACTAGTGTTACACTACCACCCTCCAAAGTAAATTAATAGCTACGACGCTGTATAATACTACTAATAAATAGAAGGACGAGCTTGTACTAAAATCTTCGTTATCAATACCAGGAATTAAACCAAAGGTCTCCTACAGTAGACTGGCCAAGATCATCTCACATAGTCTATTTTCATCGAAAATAATTGTTTATATGAATGCTACTTTATTCCGGCTACTTAGAAATAAAATATTACCCCAACTTTATTATCATTAATATAATATAATATTTTTAAGCACTGCGTCTTACTACCCGTTCGGTCTATTCACATAATATGTAGGCACTTACTTACCTACTCTATGGCATTAGGAACTCGAAAGTTCATTGCCGCACTTACAAAAGTACGTCATCTATCTCTATCTTGAGCTAGTTATATCCACTCCACCTCATTACACCCTATCACTATCTTGAGATAATTCTACCCAGTCCATCTCATTACACCCTATCACACTATCTTGAGCTAGTTCTATCCAGTCCACCTCATCACACCCTATCACTATCTTGAGCTAGTTCTATCCAGTCCACCTCATTAAACCCTATCTATTTAGGTCCATTATAATGTTATTCTTCCATATGTGTTTAGTTCTTTCCAATAGTCTCTCCCCATGTGTATTAATTACACTAATGTGTTAGGAATGAATAAGGTTGAATATAAAGAAAGTATACCTGTATTTGCGTGGAAGAAAAGTGGAAAATCATTTAGAAAAGGTTACTTTCAGTCGGGATTCGAGCCCCTATCCCCCTGTCAATGGCAGTCCAGTCTCTTGCGAGAATTACACCTAAGAACCATGCGGCCACCAAAGCGGATATTTATCAATGGAGTTATTATTACTCCTGAACTTGAATTTTACTCTACAATAAAGATTAAACTTATTTAGTTATTTAAGGAACACCCCTAAATTACTAAGCCTAATTTTGATTACCTTGGATTTTGTCGATTTACATTTTATTTAGGAAGAGGGTAAACCTGGTGTTCTATTTGTGGTGGCGAAATTTCCCTGCAGGAGGTGGCAAGGAATGTATTTTATTACCTGCTTCGGTGGCCACATGGTCTAAGGCGTCCCTCTCGTGTTGGATTAGACTGTCCATAACAGTGAGATCAGGGTTCGAATCTTGGTCGATTGTACTTACCCAGAGTGTTTTTTCAAAATTGTTTTTCCATTCTCCCTCTAAATTCAACCTTACTCACCCCTAACTCATTAGTTTAATTAGTACTAATATGGATACAGTCTGAACAGGTAGTAAGAGGTGGTGCTAAAATATTTATTTATCATTAAAGTAACATAAAAGTTTTTTTAAACCCTAATTGCGGATGTAGGTTTTACAGATTTCATAAGTTAAAAAGATAAGTCTACACTGACATACATTGGTCCATAAACACGTGGCCAGATGTATAAAAAAAACTGTTTGAATACTGTTAGGAAACTATTTTTGGCATTTTCCCTCATACAGAGATAAATGTTTGTGGGCAAATGTTTGCCTGCATTTGTATTCCGTTGAGAAAGGAAAAAACACATACATTAGCCGCCAGTGTGGACGGCCGTGTCGGCCAGAGGGATGTTCATTGTTCAGTTGTGAGTCGGTGACCGACTCTTGGACGGATTTCTCCTTGTTTTGAATTCCTATATGTCTTGAGCTATGTCCATGTGGAATTAAAAAAAAAAAAAAGTATTTGTCCTTGATTTGCGCAGCATTCTTATGTTTATGGGCCGTGCAGTGCATTTATTACAAGAGTAGAACAAAGAAAGTCGATGCATATGAAAGTATTTCAAAAATCTACCTTGTAAGTCCATCGGATATTGAGGAAAGGATTAAATCGTTAAATCTATGTAAGCGGTACAGACCGAAGCTGCTACTTCATTCAGAGATATTTCAACTAACTATGTTTCTTCAGTGAGTATGGACACCTCAGATGACATACTATAGTAGAACCTCATTACAACGGACCCTATTATAACGGACGTCGCTTATAACGGACAGTTTAAAAAATTGTTATAATAATAATATAGGATGCTTATTTTTATCTGACGTGTTTCACATTTCCAAGCAAGCGATTAAACATCAATCGTTGCGTGACTGAAGAAGAAATTGTCGCCAGTGTAACTGAAGAAACAGAATCTTCGGAGGATAAGGAGGAAGAAGAGGTAGGAGACGCTAATCAGCCTAAAAATTAAGGTGAGCGAAGTGAAATACCATTTAAATTTGGTTATTAAATATATTGAACAATCGGCAAATGAAAATGTGTTTGCATATTATCAACACTTACGGCACCTCCGTCAGTTATTAACTGAAGAACTAAGCAGCAATCAAACCCAGCAGAAAATAAATTATGTTTTCAAACCAATGAATGTAAGCAATCAACATGAACCTGGACCTTCTTGTTCTAAATATTAATGCAGTGTAAAGTCTGTTCAGCGTAGGAATTGTTTTCTGAAAGGCCTTTTTCCCTACCAGAAAGCTATTATATAGCAGGATTTTGGTAGGAAAAAAGACCTTTCAGAGAGTAATTCCTACCATGAATGCAGTATATACGTATACATCTTTTTCAATTCAACCTATGTTGAAGGCTGTTTTTTTTATTTGATATATAATAAACACCTTTTATAGCTAACTACTGTACTTTCATTTATGTACACCCTGCTGCATTACACCCCTATAATAATTATTTGTTATAAACCGGACTTTCATTAAAAACGGACAACCGTCAGCCCCTATTAGTCCGTTATAATGAGGCTCTACTGTACTTCCCATGATATTTGTATGCGTCTCCTGCAAACACAAGTACATTTGCTAACGAATATTTGTGTACACGGATTTGTTTGCAGACATTTGAATACGGACAGTGTTTGTCAGTGTGGCCGTTGAGGAGGGAAATAAAAATAGATTATTAACGCTATTCCTGAGGGGAGGTTACAACCCACCACCATAAGACACACCCACTTACAGTCCGTCTATGTAGTATTGTATGCTCTTTCCTAAAAAAAAAAAAGAAAGTGACAGTTTCACACCCGTAGTTCTCTCTACAGGACTGTAGTAGGCCTAAGTGTGAAATTCGTCTGCATTGCACCACACGAGTTTGGTGGATTCCAAGCGGCTGGATCTTTTGCTATTCTTAGCCCGAGTACGACCGTTTGCGTCTCCAGTTGTGGTTCATTTTTATCTCCCGCCCGTCGTCAACACGCATGAAGACAGGTGGGGTATGTGTGTGTGTGTGTGTGTGTGTGTGTGTGTGTGTGTGTGTGTGTGTGTGTGTGTGTGTGTGTGTGTGTGTGTGTGTGTGTGTGTGTG
>CABFWB010000168.1:187535-213228 GCA_902151455.1 Timema bartmani | reverse complement strand
CCCCCCACTGTGTGACCGGGTATAGAAGGTAAAATTGTATATATTCAGCCTGGTTTCGAACCTGATCTCTCGGTCACGATAAATTCAGTCTATCACCACAGTGACGCGATAGACTATCCAACCATCGATGCAGGTTTATAGCTTATTTATTATTAAAATATATCCTATACAAAACATGAGGAACCTCCAACTGTAATACCCAAAACAAATTAGTACCACGTATTACTACCCGTCCGGGTTATACAAATATGGGCTAACTACGCTAATGTGTTCGGGATTAAGGAGGTTGTAAGCGTACCCACATTTGCGTGGAGTGAGAGAGGAAAAACTTTTAGGGAAAAATATCCTCAGTACATCCGACCGGGATTAAAGCCCCGATATCCCCGTCATCAACAGTCTAGTCTACTGCGAAAGTTTCACGTTAGACCAGTGGTCTCCAAATGGCGGACCGTGGTCCACATCCGGACCGTAGAGACATTTTTAAGGACCTTGACAAGATAGTGATAAACAGAAGAAATTATGCTATTTCGGTGGTGGGCGGGTAGTAGACACGGAAGGCCAGCAATAATAAATAATTAAAATAACTTAAAGGAAAGAAAATCACGCTTTTGAATTAGTATAGTCCTATATGGCTTGAACTTGAGTCACTGTTAAAGTTTTACCGGACCGCGGAATAATGTCGAATTTTAAAGCGGACCTCCATCAAAAATAATTGCGGACCCCTGCCTTAGACCATGCGGCCACCAAAGCGTATATTACTACACACTAACAGTCCTATTATAAACAAATATAACCTGAAGTCAGATTATACAGGAAGGAACATTTTTGACGTTTATTAAATTTACTAAACTTACTTCTTCTGCTCTCAGGTAGACACTAACCTGTCTGTTGGGGAGCATTACAATTGGCCCACGTAAACAAGTTATGATCTCCGTTTGAAGAGGGAGGCGTTAATCCTACATTACAACTGGGCCACGTCAACAATACTACTGGGCCACGTCTACATATCAACTTAATTGATTAAGTGCATTCCAATTGGGCCACGTACACCTGTTGAGACAAGGTCGTGCATAGACATATATATAAACAAACTATAGACGACCTTTCGATTTCTGGAGCTCTCGCCAGAACACAACACCGCAAATTTCAATAAGGTTGTAAACGTATCAAATCCAGGAGGATGTCCGATAAATATCTATTTATTGTTGTTTTTTTCTTCAGTAAACTACCCTTCAATTTTAGGGGTAGAGGGATAGTTCCAAAAACCTTTCTCTAGAACCTTATGAAAACCCTAGATATGAAGTTTCAGTCCGATCGGTAAAATAGTTTAGGCTCTAGTATGGTTAGGGATTGACCTCTCCTCAGTTGTCGTTTAACTAACTCGTCTCTCACCGTACAGTTCACAGCACTGCTAGGTGGATGACGTCATTCCGTCCAGCCGCACTGCAAGCAAGCGGTCTGTGAACTAGGAACCTAACCTAACCTAACCTAACAACCAAGTGTAACCGACAACAAATCTGTAAAAGACTTAACATGGTTTAGCATTCCTACAAATGTTTACCAACAATGACGAACTTGAATAAAGCAAGTAAAATTTCTATATAAAATTATGTCTTGTATTACTTGTAAGCAGAGTAAGGTGGAGTAGATAAAATTAATATATGTCTATGTTTTGGAAAGTGAACGTGGCGCAATTGACCTATGGGCGTGTTCCAAATAAGCTATTAAGCTTTTAAAAGATATATATCTTTTATAATCCTCCTAGTCAGTGAACGTGGCCCAATTCACCTGTGTGATTAAGATCTAATCGGCCTCGTGGCCCAGTTGTAATGCTCCGGTCTGTTGAACCATCCTCCTTCATTTACCACGTTCCCGGAACATTCCTTTCCTCTTTCAGTTCCTTTATGTATGGTATATTATTTATCCACAGAATTCCCTCCAGACCATTTCTATACCTCTTCCTAGATTTACCAACCGCTCTTAAGCCCTCAGGTATTCAATACCATCTCTTCATTCTTCTTTATTCTCATCCATTTTATGCGTCAAGTCATGTGATATACAACTGTTGATTAATATTTTTTTTAGCGCTGCGTGTTACTACCTGTTCGGGTTATACACTTGTGTAATAATTTCGCTAATGGTTTAAGGGATTATGAGGTTTAAATTTATAGGAAGTGTACCCGCATTCACGTGTAAGGAGAGTGGAAAGACAGTTTAGGAAAAACAACCCTCAGTACAACTGACCGATATTTGAACCTTAATTTCCCCATCATCGAGAGCTTAGTCTACTGCGAGAGAAGCGCCTTAGACAATGCGGCCACTGAAACGTGTAACTGTCAATTTTGGTTGTTAATATAAATATTTAAAACATTTTACTAAAAATATAATAAAACAATATCAATGATGGTCGCAAAAAAAAAGTATTTGTGTTGTGTAAAAATTTCATTTTCACCAGAATCCCAGATAGCTTCTCATTAATACCATGGTCTCTCTATCCTCGCCTGCACGTGTCCACCCGCGGCAATATGTCACGCACAAGTGTGTGCCGGGTCACATAGCAACGCAAGAATCACCTCTAATTAGGGCAAATTCTGTGCGGTGTGCGGAATATTGAATTCTAGTATTGTTTGATTTGATTTTCACACATTTTATAAACAATGGTTTCATTTATAGTGGAGATGATATTATACCACGTTACAAATAATAAATCCGTTTAAAACTGTAAATTAAAGACTTTGAATGGTTTAATAAATATTTAAGACACGTTTCAAAAGATAAAATTCGTTTTAACATTTAATTTTATTATACATGATCCTTTTTGGTGGTCACATGGTCTAAGGCGCTATTCTCAAATATATACTAGGCTGCCAAAAACAGGGAGATCGGGGTTTGACCCCATTTGGATGTTCTGAAGTTGATTTTCCTAAATGATTTCCCACTCTTCCTTCACGTAAATGCTGCTACACTTCCTCTAAATTCAACCTTCCTAAACCTTAATACATTAGCGTCATTAATTAGTACATAGGCGTATAACCTGAATGGGTAGTAAGAAGCGGTGCTAAAAAAAACTATACAATGCTGGGAAATATTTTTTTAACTGGCGTTGAAAACCAGTGTAGTAATATTATATTAAATGAAGCCCAAATATATTATCTTAGTATTATAATATATATTATATATATAAGACATATGTTTCTATAAAACTCAATTATCTGTATTGTCTTTAAACTGAACCATTTTGTTTGCTTTAAACAATATTTTATTCTAGGTAGCACTCCTAAAAACTTCTTAAAAGCTCTTATATTCGCCTTTAAAAATACATTAAATGATTCCAATAAATATTTAAAATCACCCACTAGCACCGAAACGGCCTCTTAGCTTAAAGACCATGTAAAATAATGGTTAGTAATGGGTTTTTTATAATACTTTCAGTTATTTTAATATCTATCATATTATTTTTCTGGAAACACCATATCAAAATCATAGAGAAGTTATTAAGTCTCTAACATACAATAGAGACCTATTTTCAAGCCCAGTTAAAATAAAATCCCATTTGTAGTGATGTAGAAAAAAATCGGTACAATATAAGTATTGACATTTTCCTGTCCATACCAATACTATTTTTACTAGAAACTTTTACTAACTTACTCATACTCAAATATTATGTTCAGATAATATTGCCTGCTTCTTTTATACCAATACCAATACCTATTGATTCTTTTTACTCCAATATTAAAATAAGAAACGTACTCACACTTTTCTTTAAATGCACATACCTACCAATTTATGATAGGAGAATAACCCTTACTATTGTTACTAATATCGTGTACGAGTAACTAGCATTAATACGGCAAGAAACACATACTAATTTTGAACCATCCAACATAACCTTATTATTTTATTATTATATTATTTATATATCATACTTTCATGATAAATCAGCTCGTATCTTACAAACCAACTTATCTATTTATTGGCTCAAGTAACACTAAAACTCTAAACTAAATGACACTAGTTTTATAATCTTCAACGCTATGATAACAATCGCATACATTTATTTCATATCCGATCTCCCAAACCACATAGCCCCGTGTACGGTCAAAGAATGCCACATTACTTTCACTTCGCCAGTTATTTTACCCTTTAAATGGATTTGATAAGATAGGGTTGGCATGTTTTCTTGGCGGTTCATGTAAAATATCAGCGATGAAGCGAAGGAAATGGGCTTGGCGTGCGGTTGTTGAGTTTGACTTCAAGACATTTGGAAAATATTTTATGTTAAAATGTTTGAATTCGTTTGACCACAATGAAAGCATTTTTATTTCGTTTCCTTAGAAAAGCACTTTTTCAAAGAAATAAATTTTCACATCTACCTTTCGTGTCAGTGCTATCAAGATTAGACCTATAACCTCCAAACTCATATTAACAGGATGAGGAGGATGAATTTAAGTAAGGTTAAAAGTATTTAATCAAAGATAGAAGGGGTAAAATAAATATAAATTACACTAATATTGTAATAATAGTTGACTGATGGAACCTTGATCGTCCAGATTCAAAAGTGCAGCACTATCCATTCGGCTTATTTCTGAAAAATATTCATGTGCAATTCATATCTGTACTATAGTGTTGTGTTTGATTTGTTGTAAATTTCAAAAGGGAATGAAAATTTTATAAAATATTTATAAATTAACTAATATAACCAATCCGCAAATCACGTTTCCTAAAGTACTGCTGTAAAAAAAGTCGCATTTTTTTTAATATTTTTTGTTACATAAAAAGTATCGACATTATTTCTATGATAAAAATCAGTATATGCATCCAAACTAAACAACTATATTTAACCTACAAATAAATAATGAGATGATATGAAATAACACATTAGATGGATTGAAATTAACTAACAGAACTTTTACATACAAATTCATGCTCACTATTGTGGCAAGTACATCATGACACTTAAATAGAAAACATATTTACATTTAAAGCAAATCCGGTTTAAAATACATAATAGTGAGGTACACTTTCTGTAGTAGATAAAACTGGCAGATAAACCATCTACCACACCAAAGGAGAAAAGTATCCAACTCATAGTTAAGAAATAAATATTTTAAAATAATATAATCTATTTCATTTCGTTTCTACTTAGATTATCTAATTGGTTAATTCGAAACATACATATACGCATGTATATGTATGTGTATTGCGCGTCTGGGCTACATCATTCGTAGCTCAATTTGTGGAAGGAATAGCCTGTACTAATGTACCGTTGCCCGGGGAAGTTCCGATTGTACTATATTTTATATCATCGTTGAAGGAGCTGCATGGTTACTATTGGGTAACAGTGTTGTCATTCTCTCGTTTTCGTGTGGTCAATCTCTCCTCTCAATATAAGACAAGTTTCGCAACGCTGGCTAGTCAAGGTTGCCAGTAGCACCTTCTTACCCCAGAACACCATCTTACGACATAACTGAGAGCGAGGAGAGTTGGCAACAGTTAACTGAGATATAGCGAAGATAAATCTTTTCTCCATAAGAGCTGAAGTTCCCTCACCAATTATATTGGGTGTAATCTTCTATTCTTTACGTGGAGGCTCTTTCCATGTACCGATGAAATCAGATGATGGTGATAGTGAGTATGGCGGTATAGAACCAGTAGAAACACTTAAACCTAGCTTAAGCCTAATTAACCAACCCTTGATGACCGTTGGGGCAATTCCCCTTTCGGTAAGAATACCCAAAGTACCAACTGGGAATCGAACCCGGGGTCCCCAGTTTCGTAGCCAGGTGTACTGACTACTACACCACGGGGTCGATCATTTGAAACCTAAAACCTGGGCACGGGAGTCAAACCCGATCTCCTTGGATAATCATGCAAAAGCCAAGGGTCTTGGGTTTGATTCAATTGTGTAGGTGTCATTTTTTAATTTACGGATATGATAATTGAAAGGATATATCGGTAACCTATACATAATTTATATCTCACAAGCTTCACCACTCATTTACAATTAATTGTTAAAGTGTATGCTTTCTCCATTAAATCATTTATTTTAAATTTTAGCCATAGCTTATTAAAAACCTGTAACATAATTACTTTTCAGGAAAATATTTTGTTCATTTTGTTTATTTTATTGTAATGTTTTTAATCATAGCTTTACATTTTAATTTTCTCACTGTCCATAGTCTGTTTTTTATTTATTTCTTATATAAATTCATCCAAATTTATTTGCAGTCTTTGTTTTCTAAATGTCGTAGCAACTAGCTATGTTGTACAAACATTGATTACTTGTTACGGATCAGTCACTCTATGTTCAAATGCAACAAGTTCTTACTCATGTAAAATATCCGTGTTTTATTTCTTATCAATTTATTAAAATGTATAGTAAATATCCTTACCAAAATTTAAAAAAAATTAAAATATGTTGTAAATTAATTTTATTAAAGTAAAATTTGTAAAAGTATATCAATTCCTACTTCAATAACCTGCTAACGGGTATTAGACACATTTTAACGAAGCCAACTGAGCCACGCATCTAAATTCTCAGCGAATGGTTTTTTCCCCTTTTTTATAAACTTGGTGTTCATAATGATGGTAATCAACCCACCTGAGAAAGTGAAATCTGCTGATGACGCGAAGTCTTCAACACCGCCCCTTCCCTCACTATACCACACGCCCTCGACGCCCCTACGATCGATTAAATAAAAACCTTACCAACTCTCTTTATACTCCACGCTCATTGGAAACCTATCCCTGGTGAAGTTCTCTCATGGAAAAATGTGAAGAATCACAGCGCGAGTTTTTTTTTAATACTTGCCATTGGTGGAAGGATTTATTTTTTTACGAACTTCTACTTCTCTTTACATTCCTATTAAATTCCTTATCCTGATACAACTCAACGAATAAGAAGCTAACAACTGGCAACAATAATGATAATCGTGAAATTCCTTTTTATTTTGTGTACTAAGGCAATATAAAATAGTTATTTAATATTTTTTATGAGTCTCCTGGAATTTAATAATAACTTTTTATCTTCATTCAAAATGTTTATAAATAAATATATATATGTTCTATTTTTATGACAATTATTCAAGAACTGTTGTTATTACAATATGGATAAAATTGAAACAGATCTACCTACTGAAGCATTATTGTATTTATTGTGCCCAAAAAAGGTTTTTTTAAAAATAAAAGTTGCAAAAATACTTACCTTAACCAGAGCTTTCTTCCTCACCGACTTAAGGAGCCCGCCTTGGTAAGCGAAAAATTGCCGTGTTGTCGTTTTGCTCCTCCTAAATAAAGTCGAAATACTCCAACAAAACTCTTTTTCATCAACAAACCAATATTTTGAGTTTTATCAATTGAAAAAGTGTGACATTAGTTTATTTTCGATGATATTTTAAGAATATTTGTGGTACAAAGAAAGGCTATATGATAATGGGCTCTAGATAAGCCTTCCTATAATAAATACAGGAATTTGTTGATTGGCCTACAACAGAAAATTTAAAAATATTTAAGAACTAACAGCGAGCTTTCCTCTTTACCTTAAAATAAGAAACTTCATTGTATTCTTTCCCCTCTTTTTTATTGACATGAAAAATAGTGTTTGTATGGGAGGGGTGAAAGGGAGAATAAGTTAAAATAAAATAAATAAGTATTACCAAAAAACTACGCAGAACATTGTATTTTAAGCCATGTGACCTGACAGCGATCGATACTTTCTCGCTGATCAAAGTGGCCGCCTTTCGTTGAGAAGGAAGCGAACTTGAATATCTATCTTGAGTATAATGGCATTTATGCGGAACATTTTAAATATTATTAAAAGATTATATTCAAATAAAGTGATGTTTAAGATATATTTTCATTAATTGCTGCGATAAATATGAGTTTAAAATTAAGCTAAAAATGGCTACCTAAGCGTTATTTTTATTACTTACCTGAAAAACAATTTTAGTCATAAAAATTTCCAACTCCCCGGTAAATTCCGCCTCGTCTTAATGTACAAATATAAAAGGAATCCGTACTGCAATTTTCAAACTTATGCTGTCTTGTAAACAACAAGATAGTGCCTGAACTGGCAAACAGAGAGTCTTGAATAAATAATATGACTTGAAACCCAACCGACAGGACAATCACTTAATACAAGAAACAAGGAGATTTATATAAGTCTACCTCTTTTATTATCTCCCGTCTTTTGGAAAGTTTTGAGTAACTAAACATTCACTTCTAGATTATTGTATGGTTCTCTTTTTTCTGTGTTTGAACAAACCATTTTTGTAGTGCTGAATTCTTCTAAATGAGTATTTCCTTCATCGACTTAGCTAGTTTGAAGCATAACGGCCCAATGATCCTGACTAATACCAACCTACTCTGAGAAACTTTGGCTCTTATCCCTTTGGTTTCTAAATTGTTCATCCATCTTGTTTGTAAGGATGCGGGATAATTGCAACTTCAGATTTCACTAGGAATTTGTTCCTTAATCCTATTGAGCACACATGAAACATTTTTAAAAAAACTAACATTCCTTGTTAATAAGAGGCACCGAAATTTTTTTTTAACTAATAAGGGGGGGAAAAAATAAGATACGGCAATGATTAATTAGACTGAGTGAAAAAAAAGTCCTTGAACAATGAACATAACTTCGCATCACTACCACTGAGACCCACTTTGTTAGGCCCATGGTCTAACGCGCTACTCTCACAGTAGACTAGACTGTCGATGACGGGGAGATTGGGGTTCAAATCTGGGTCGGGTGCACTGAGTTGTTTTTTTCCAAAATGGTTTCCTACATACTCTCTCCCTCGACGCAAATGTGGGTATATTTTCTCTAAATATATCCTTCCAAATCTCGAAAATAACTCGCGTAATTTGCACATAAGCGTATAATCCGAACGGGCAGTAAGATTTAGTGCAAAAAAAAGAATACTTTAATGGGCTAGGGATGAGTAAAGTAGAGTTTATAGTAAATGCACCCGCACTCACGTGGAGGAAGTCACAGAAGACACAGTCAAGTAAATCCATCCTCAGTATGCCAGGCTGGGATTCGAAACCCAACCATCCGATCGCCCACAAACCAAACCAGATGAGCCTGAAATTGATTCCACATACCCACCGATACTTATATCTTACATAATATTGATTAGCTTGAGTTGAAGAGAAAACTAATTACAAAATGACATGTTAACTATCAGGAAGACATTGATCACCTTTGTGTTATCTCGTGTGCATCACCAAGGGAAGAAATTACTTCCCCCTCCTTTTCAACCCTCACACCTTCTACCAGCATGGCAGTCCTAAGAATGGGAAACAAAAGAAGAGGAATGTGATGCAGGCACGGAAACGCCATCACATATCAAGAATACAGCTTTTAGTCATAGAGATATAATGGACTCTAATCCACGCGCCTAAGCTAAATGTTTATTTGGCGTGTCTTCAATAAACCTTTATCTAAAGGCGTATACATTAACTATGTTTGGCTTGAACTGTTTCGCTTTTATGACTTGTAAATATGGGGAACACGATTTTCATATTAATAAAATAATATGGTTTTATGGGGGGATTTTAAGGGACATGAGGAAAGTTAAGTGTTTTTGCAGTTTTTATATCAAAACTTTTGCTGTCAAAATGAATCAAATATGTTTCCAGAAGTTATATAGAGTTTAATTTTATTTATATAGTGACCTCAACAGTTATTGAATACCTTTCAAGGGTGCCCTGGAATTTGCTGACAACTTTTTCTCTTTATTTAAAAAGTGTCTTATCCCATACCGCTATAATCATTAGATATATGCAATAACTGTTGGTATTATCATGCGAAAAAAAATTAAAAACTCTATATTTCTGCTGGAGGAATAATTTTTAATTTTTGGCCAAAAAGTTTTGCTATATAAAATGCAAAAAAAAAAACCACCCTTAACTCGCATTTCCTACATTCCCACCTTAATTCTGCGACTGCCACTTTCGAAAACTTTTGAAATTTTATTTGTTTTTTGAAAAATTAAAAAAATAAATTAATTGTAAAAGAATGTCGTTAATAGATACAGAGATGTATTAAATTGTTGTATATTTATTAAAGTTTTAATACATACATGCATACTTACATATATACACATATATACATAGACACATACATACACACATACACACATACATACATACATACATACATACATACATACACACATTCACACATACACACATACACACAAACACACATACACATACATACAACACACACACACACATACAATGCATTAAATAATAAGTTCTAGATGAGATTTACATAAAAGAATATATATATATATAATTTTACATACCCCCTAAGATGTCTTTAAGTACCGTGGGTTGAATACTACATGGATATACACCTTTAAAACTATTATTATATTTTAGTCTCAGCAAAAATAATTACTCTATCCAACACTTTTTAAACCTCTAATTTTTTTAAACTTAATATTAAAATAATTATAATGGCTTCAACATTTAAATCATTGAATGTATTTAATTTTTAGCAAAATTAACGACTTTTCCTTCCTCTCGACCTCTTGGAGAGAGAAATATTGAAAGTCAAACCTAAGATTTTGATAAATGTTGACGTTTAATGACTTCATGAAACAAAAAAAAGCCCTCCCGATGCCGTCTGTTTGTTATATATTTGTATCTCGGTCTAAAGGCGAAACCATTTGACCGATTGTGCTAACACTAGCTGCCTAGAGTTTATAACAGGTTCCGCAGAGAAATTTTGGAGTTAGATATCTAACCCTAATAATAAGGGTAGATTACTGAAGGACAACAAGAGAAAACTTCTATTTTCTCGAAATCCTCTCAAACTATTTTGATTAAATTTTGTATCTAGGCACTGTTTAACATGAAAATTGAAAATGATTGTCATGCTCTTTGGTGTATAGATGTTCCTCTTTTTTTCTGTAACAGTGTGTGTTATTTCATTTATGCTCCTCTTGGAGTGTTTCTGAAACAATGTTTATTATTTCGTTTCACAAATCTTACGAGCTCTTAGTTAACTAATAGGTTAATGTTACATATAATTTTTTCATTGAAACTTTTATATTTGGTTTCCAACACTTTCTGAAACGCAAACAGAATATTTTATTCGTTCTCGTAACATCTAACAAATAATTACAGGTAATATGCAAACTACAAAATACATTTTATAGAAGTAAATATTTGCATCTATTTATCTCTTAAATGAATTATTCCGTCTCTTTGCACTGACTGAATTTAAAACCTTAATAGAAACCAAGACCAAATAGCTTTGGGATTTGCTCTTTTTGTTTGCGGTCACATCCACATCGCTGCTTACTAACTCAGCCCCTCATACTTTTATGCTCATCCCATCTGGGTCTCAGGCAGCGAATATATTATCTGGGTCTGAAACAAGAAATTCATGGGTGTCAAATAAATTATTAAAACAAGCAGACCCAAATTAAGCTTAATTTAAAATATTAAAACCCCTAAAACGTTAAAATTTGAACAGCGCTATTATTAGATTTAATTTAATATTAAAACACATGTAGGCCTAACTAAAATTGAGCAATCATTTGAGTAAATATAAATAATTTTAAAATTAAGAGTAATGAAATATTAAATTAAACAGGCTGAAATTTGTATAACAGACATTTCATTAAATATAAAACAGATATTATGTTTTATGCCATTAACTGTTGCATTTCTTCTTCGACATGTTATTCTTTCCTTTGAATAAATTTCCTCCTCTGAAACACTTTATCAGCACTATTAATTTGTACGCATACTTCGCTTTGTATTTCTTTCAGTGCAGTTGTTACTAAATAAATATTGGGGTGGTGATAATAAAACGTTGTGTTTAACGTCGAATGGAAGGCCTCAGAGCTGTTTGTGGTTCTTATTGCACTTGAAGAAAAAACTGCCGAAACGGTAGGAGGAAATCACAATCGGGAGAAACATGATTTGTAAAAATGTAAAAATGTGAAAATTTGGACTCAAGGAACTTGGGGGTTGAATGGACACTAAAACATCGGTGAAAACATCGTCAAAGTGGCAGGGTTCAAGAAATGGCAAACCAAAAAATAACTTTAATAAGTTACTAATCTCAGAGTATGTTTTAATATATTTTGCAATTTTTTTAAAACCAATTTTGACCTAAGTGAAATCTGAGACATTTTAAAGTGACATTTGGGCAAACCTCCAAAATTGCAATATGAATATACTTTACGAAATCTGCATACACACTGAGAGGACATAAAGTATCTCCTAGTTTACCACATTCATATATATATATATATATATATATATCACAGCCTTGAGGGCTTTGGAGTTCCATAAGATAGACTTGGCAGGTAGAAAACAAACATAACACGGAATATTATTAGCGTTCATCATGCCATGAGCTGTAAACATTTGTTAGAACAATTTAGGTGAACTCTTAAAGGTCCCTATTTAACAAACACACTCTGACATTGTGATAAGAAATTTAAATTATTCTCAAAAGAAAATATCACAATATTATTTTCACATTCATTAACTAGCGAAAACGTTTCTTCTTTATTTCTTTTTACATCGAGGATCTCTAAGCTTTCGTGTAGTTGTGTAAGATCTCGGGTGTAAATTAGGCATGACAAACGACCTAGCTCGATGAATGTTTTTACGAATCAACGGAAGATCATAACTCTTTAATGTTTCATTTTGATGATTTCTTTGACGTTCTCGGTGTAAAAGTTTAAAAAGCCTCTCAGTTAGATTTTCCGTCACTTTGCCTTTCAAAGTAGTGTTTAATTTTTAACGATTTAGTACACTTTCTGATTTTGGTCCATGGTAACGATCAATAACAGTTTCAACCATTTTTATTATCCTTAACTTTATAAAAAAAACTTACAGTTTTCTTTTAACATATTTCCAACGTTAAATTCCATCAGTTCGCCGCATGGTCTAACGCGCTACTCTTGCAATTGACTAGACTAGACTGCTGA
Organism: Timema bartmani; assembly: GCA_902151455.1. NCBI lineage: Eukaryota > Metazoa > Arthropoda > Insecta > Phasmatodea > Timematidae > Timema > Timema bartmani. The sequence goes on along the minus strand of CABFWB010000168.1, from coordinate 200,269 downwards.
TGACGGAGAGATCAAGGTTCGAACATCGGTTGAGTGTACTGAGCGTGATTTTTCCAGAATGGTTTTCTAATCCACCTCCATGCAAATGCAGGTATACTTTCGATAAATATAATCTTCCTAATCCCCAAAACAAATAGCATAAATAGTACATAAGTGTAGTGTAACCCTCACGGGTAGTAAGACGCGGTGCTAAAAAAGATTATATCAGTTAACTCTTTATGGTACCTATATTTGTGTCCATTAATAACTATTGAGTCTTTTCCCCGTTTATTCTTCATTATCCCAATGTCCATGTTGACGTTGAGAAACACGCGTTACACTTCCACCACGAGGAATTCTCTTATAAAATGTAATTACATAATTTCTAGTTCCTGATAGCGCCACCTAAAGGTTTCATAGCCAACCTTTATAGTTTGTGCAATTCTTAGCATCTCGTTAGTATGTGTCTTAGACTCACTTGATATGCTTACATTTCATTCATTTATATCAAAGAGAGATGTCACGATATCTGTTTTTCTCAATTACGATTATCGATTCCGATTCTTAAGCTCAACCTCGATATTTCGATCCTTGATTTCTATTCTTGAACATTTCCTATTTTATTATTCTTCCAACATCATTTATAAATATATTTATTTAACTTTAGAGCATAGCAAAAAAAAATCTAAATCAGCACCTATTTTCACCAAATAGGTTCGTTGATTGAACCAAAATATGTAGCAATTAACATCAAATAAACTAATATGGGAATAATCGATTACTACTCATTCTAAAAAATTTCTGTTTTTCTTAGTTGTCAGTACTTGTGTTAAGATCTAGGAAATTGAAAGTATCGAGAATCGTAATATTAAGATCGATTATCGATACTTTCAATACCAGTAAGAATCGAGGGTATTGAGGTATCGAAGAAAATAGTTTGACATCCCTAATATAAAAGACTCAACCGTTAATCGGGTCCCAGTTGGTATGCAGACATCCACGCAAACGTGCGATAATGATTCGACGGGATTTGTAGTCTAGGCCTACATTTTGAACGTAAAATAAGTGATCATTGCTGATCAATATAGATGTGAAATATTTACCTCATGGGAAGTTCTATAGCAAAAATAATAAATGCCTGAGGTGACCTGGTGGTCTAGGGGTAAGGTGTCGAACTTCTGTGCTGAGGGTCCGGGGCTCAATCCTCGGTTCCGGCACAGATTTATCTGATTTTCAAACCCTTTTTTCACCTCTGACAAGACGTTTATTAATCACAATTTGTTGAATGTGTGGAATGCCAGGCCTCCACCGTGGTTCGGATCCCACGTTAAACTGTAGGTCCTCCATTTCATCTCAAAATCATCCTACCATTGCACATTAGCATAAGTGCGTATAACCCGAACGGGTAGTAAGACGCGGTGCTAATAATAATATAAATGTCTGATATATTTATGAGTATATTTGTGTTTGTATATTACACATTATAATTTTTAAAATAATTAACTTACTTTTTATCAAACTTTGTCCTAACATAGTTCACTAAATGTAAATTAAATGTTAAAAAATCAATGTTACAGAGCACAACACAGACTTTATCTAAAAATGGAGGCATTTATTTAAAAACTCGTAGGATGAGAGAAACGAATCAATATTTATAGTTGCAGAAACATAATGGAAAAAATAACATCACTGTTCAACAAATACAGGACAGTTCCTAGGGTTTTATACACCCTAGGCAAGACTTAAAATTGACAACACAGCTATATTCGCACCCCCTGCGCGGCAGGGAAAAAAAAGATTAGGGCACCAAATTACAGAACAAAATTTAAAAAAAATTACTCTCACACTCCATTAATCAATGAATGCGAAAATATTATCTCTTCTTCTCTTACTTTTCTCTTAATACTTTAGTAAACTTTTAATTAAATGTGAAAGTGATTCGCCAGCAAAAGACACCTAATAATGTCATAAAACCATAAACGTGATTATGTAATTAATCAATCTTTTTAAAATATATATTCTTTGTGTCTAATTAACTTTGGTAATGTTGTTTCTTTATTTAGAAATAACTGAGCTACTAAATTAAGATTTTTTAAACACTTAGAGTATTTTATATACATACATACCATATATATACATATGCATACACTTTATTGGAATGCGCGCCTAGGAAACTTTGTGTCTTAATGGATGGGCCCTGACCAAAGAGCATAAAAAGTATAAAGTTATCAATGTTGACCTCAAATGTTTGTATTTCCTAAAATATATTCTCTACCAAAAGCCTTCAGAAGAAGATGACCGTAGATTCAACTATACGTATATTGTTCTCTACATTATGACGTCAGGCAGTCTGTGGTGTATGAAGTTCTCTTCTGGTGTCTTGTCTGCCAAAGACTCGTTAGAGATACTCACCAAATAGGAATAATTATTTGTTTGTATCGCGTCTATTTTTCGTTATGTCAACGGGGTAGGGATGAGAAAAGTTATATTAAGATTAAATATACCTGCATTTACGTTGAGGGAGGGGGGGGGACCAATTAGGTAAAATAGTCCTCACTATTATACCAGGCCCAGGGCTCGAACCTTGACCTACCCATCACCTGCAAATAAGACTAGACGAGTTTGATTTTTACTCCCCGTGCCCACCGGTGTATGTGTATATATATATGGTCTTTTGACAATTTTCTCTCCCTTTGTTCACTTATTTATTATTTATTTATCCCCCTCACCCTACAATGCCACTCTCAATTGCCTTTATCCTGTATTTCATCATTTAGGCTAATTCATTAGTTAAGAATTTTTATTTTTATTAGCACTAATCATCACTTTGACACAAACTCGGCTTTAAGCTTCATTAATAATAGTAATAGCATTCTAGGATGAATATATATTACAGTTTTTTTAAGCCATATGTAATATTTTTAGTCAAAATATTCTTGTCTGATTCTAGCATCAATAACATTTGGAATGGTAAAGTCCAATTTTCATAGGCATGGTCTTTTAGAAAATACAAACATATTTCTTGTTGCCAACATTGATTGCATTTTACTAAATTATTATTAGTAGACCTATTATTTTATAGGTACTAATAATATGTATCAAAAATAAAAGCTTAAGATGGCTTGACACATGAATACGTGAAAGTAGATCTAGCAATTTTTCTAGATGTCAAATAAGGCCCTTTCAATAAATATTCGACTGAGATTAGCTAACTAAAATATCTAGATCCTTAAGAAACAAACAAAAAAATGTGTAAATCTTTGAAGAGTTTTAATTATTTTCAAAATATTTAGCTATCCCTAATCTTACTAGGAGAAAATCCAACTAAATTACAACTCTGGTCACGTGATTCAAAGCATGAGATTTACAATGTATTAGATTGTCTGTGAAAAGAGGTAGAAGCTCAAATCTCATCCAAGTGAATTAAAGTCTGGTTTTCCACAAGTGATTTATCACTACTGTTTTTACAACTTCTCTCTAGGTAAATATGGGTGCATTTTCTTTAAATCACCTACTCATATAATTAATGAATTGATTAGTTAAGAAGCACCCGCTTTGATGGCCGCATGGTCAAACGTGCTAATCTCGTGTTGGACTAGACTGCCGAAGACGGAGAGATCGGAGTTCGATCCCGGTCGGGTGGACCAAGGGTGGCTTTACCTAAATGGTTTTCCGCTCTTCCTCCAAGCAAATTCGGGTGTACTTCCTCTAAAACAAGGCTTCCTATTCCCTAACCCAATAGTGCAATTAATACATAGGCGTATAACCTGAATGGGTAGTAAGACGCGGTGCTAAAAAAAATTAAGAACCCCTAGTGATAAAACTCTTTTAATTTATAAAAGATAAAACGATAAAAAGTAGACTAAATGTTTGTTTTTATTGAATTTTATTTTGAATAAGTTTCATATTTTGGATATAGAAAGTGGAAATACTCGTATTTTAGAGTAAAATATAACAAATCTTACCATTCATCCATTCCGTTCCATTTATGAGTAATTTTATCTAGTCCCCGACTAGTATTTAGTTTTGTTCATATTGTTTTAAATAAACAATCTACATCAGTTGACACGCGGACTAAATGTCAGGCTCGTCTAATTTATTTTGCTGGAGACCCCAATCCATATTTTTAACCTCGGTCGGATGTAGCGAAGTTTGTTTTCTCCCTCCACGTAAATATAGATAGATTCCCTTTTAAATTCTACCTCGCTCATCCCTACTCCATTAACATAATTAAAACGCGTACAACTCGGATCCGTTTTAATACGCGAGAGCAAAAAAATACAAAATGTCGCTCTCTTATCCTTCCTCTAAATAAATTATTCCTCTCTCGACTTATATTTTTATTTCCTACAAATACATTCTACTCAAGTTCCATCTATCTTCCTGGAATTTCCCAAGAGTGTTGTTAGGGGTATATATATAAAGGATGAGTCTTATCTAGCTACTTGTCCCCTCTCTAACCAAATGACTGGTGACAATTTCACTGACACACAGAAAGGTCGAATGTTCTTACTATCATATATTTACTTAGAGATGATATAAACAAACATGACTTGCACCATAACGTGAATATAAAACAAAGTATAACGTTTTCTATTGCGATGTTTTTAGTGCACAGTTCTCCACCGTTTGGGGAATACTCAATATATCTTTAAACATTAGACAGCGAGAAGCGTCTCTTTACGCCGAATCCCTGCCGCCCTTTTCTGAGAAGGTGTGGGTGCGTTGTACTTCAGTGTGAAGGGTGCCTTTTAAATAATCCTTAAAGCGTAAAACATGGGGTGGTACGCCGTGATGGGAGCTGACCTTACTCTGGTGTTAAGAGTTTACTGACCCTGCGAAAGAGATAGTTTTTTTTCTTCCTAAAAGCAGATTGTCTTCAAAAGTACGAAAGAGTTTTTAAAATAACGTGTTATAAAATGATCCCTTAGTACTCATTCTATTTTGAGCGGCACTGGTGAATACTAGGATAAAAGGCGTCAGTCTCATATTGTCGGGTTTGCTGATGTCGAGGAAGTTTTTATTCTAGCCTGGTGTTCCTCCAAAATTATTTTCCACTCTCATTCTAAGCAAATGCTCTTTAACTTCCTCTAAAATTATTCCTTATGACCCTTATAAATCCGGCAAAGTTAACGCTTCACAAATCTTACGAGTTTTAATAAATAACCATCTTAAAATAAAAATAAATGTCTGTGCGTTGCACCATACCATTTATTTTATTGTTTCTCTGCGACAAACGATTTTTTTAAATGTCACTAATATATTTAATACAATACAGTGTGATATAAAATATTTGACTTCCAATTCTATATTAATTTATTTGATTAAAAATACTACCAAAATAGGATTGTAAACTCAAACTCTGGCTATCAGAATCTTAAAACTGGGTAATTTACAATTCTAAATAGCATTCATTGTCAGAATACAAATCTAATTTGTCAACTTCGCTTCTTTTAATATTAGTAAAACTAACCAAATTAAACCATCAATGACCCATATACACCGAATACCCTTTTAATAAATTTCAAACAAAAGGGAATATGACAGAATATTAATAAACAGCGCATTGAAACAGTGAAAGTTAAACGACTAAATGTGCGGCAAAGACCTGTGTTTAACTACAGCAGTAAAGTTCGTATCTGACAGTAACACGAATTTATTGGAACAGTTTTAAAGCTTCATGAACAGAGTACAGTAAGCTTTCACACCAATAAATTACAGATTTTTTTGGCGTCTTCTCATTTATAGACTTACTTTAGTTGGACTCAATTCCTGATAAAATAAATTTAATCTCTAAAATTTGGTTGGCTCTGTTTCAAAAAAAGGCAACTTAGCTTCATGAAATTGTTATGGTTGTTGTGTTTGTTATCAAATTAAATTAATAAAGTAAAACTTTTCTAGGGCTAGCCAATCTGTTTAATGATATAGATGTTTTATCACTTCAATAGCCGTATCTTAGACCTAAGTTTTTATACTTCATCTCAGTTTTCAAAGAGTTGAAACACCGAAGCTTTCAAAATGATTAATGCAGTTAAAGAAAAGTATTCATTCAGAAAAAAGCAATCAAGTTTTATGCACCAAATTAAGTTGATATGCTTGAATTAAATGCGTAGATAAAGTTTTGAACGACTCTTGACTAAATGATAAGATTTAAAATGAGTTTTTATTACGAGAGCTAGTAAAATTACATTTATACGATTAATGTTTAAATCACGGAATAATACTATTTTGAATAAAAAGAACACATTACCATTGTAAATACATCGGAATAAACATAATTTAGTTAAGATACTTTTTTTAGCCACTGCGCTTTATTACCTGTTCGGGTTTTACACATTAAACTAAATGTTGGAACTCGAAGATCTTAACATTGTTATTCACACACTTAATTCTGACCAAAATGTTGAAAATTGCTTGACTCCGACTGAATGGTTTGAATACAATCCTATCTTTACTTTATCTTGACACTTCGAAGAGATAAATTATTGTAATCGTCAAAAAAATTTAACTCGAGGTTTTGAAAGATGTCAACGTTTAATGACTCCCTTAAACAAACAAAAAAGTGGTTTTCGCGATGCCTTCTGTCTGTGTGTCTGTATCAAGAACCGAAACCATTTTACTGGCCAGGCTAAAACTAGATATTTAGGATTTTCATAGGATTCTCCTGAAGTACTTTTTGGAATTAGATATATAGCCCTAATATTAAGGATAGTTAACTGAAGGGCAAAAAGAGAAAAAAATTATTTTCTTGAAAAACGCTCTATTGGTTTTGATTAAATTTTGTATTTAAGAACTATTCAACCTTACAAACAAAATGAAAACTCTCAATTTCCCATGAAAATGACTTTTAGGGTGCCTCACATAAGCATAATCTTCCAATTTTGATCATGTCTCCGCAATTATTTGAGATACAAAATAACTTATCATTGTAAAATTGAGGTAGGCATGAAAATATTTTATTTAAAATATATATTTTTTATAAAACCAATAGTTTCTGAGCTACAAGCAAAATGAATATATTGGGTCCATACGAGTTTATTTATATGTTTTTATTTAAGTTTTTGAAATGTTAAATTTATTGTTATACTCTTTGGTGGACAGAGAGGTTCCTTTTTATCATTGTTTCTGTGACAGTGTATATTATTTCATTTATGCTCTTTGATGGAGTGTTTATGCAACAATGTTTATTATTTAGTTTCACAAATCTTACTAGTTTTTAGTAAACGTTCTTTAAGATAAAAGAGAGAGAATGTATGTGCCGTTCTTTTTACCGGTTATTTATTTTAGAAAACGTAAAATGTATTTGTTTGCATGTACAAAACATATGTCACTGGGTAGAATAGGTGAACGAAAACTCTCGACCTTGAATCAGGAGGCCAAGGTTCGACGACCACCTGGTCCACTGGAGATACCCTTCTAGTCTCTACACCTAAGATAACATCTTTAATATTCTTTATTCTGATCATACCAACTCGAGGGATTAAAGCTTCTTTGCTCTGTGATGTTCGGGGTGACTTCAAAGTGGTTTTTGGAACACTACCAATGAATATGAATGGTTTCAACTCCAACAAATTTATTTCCAAAAATTCCCAACCACATTTAGTCCAAGTCTAAGTAGATATGAATATTAATATAATAATATAATTATTGATGAAATGAGATTATTATATTACGCACGGATGAAACATTTTATAATACAAGTGAGTGTTTACCATTGATTATTAATTTCTTTTTATAAATACAAACAATTTTTTATATGTTCTACTGGAAAACTCACTGACATCTTTTCTAGGTTAATAGATTTTTCCGTCTAAGTAATGAGTTCGATTTTCTACATAGCCAAATAATTCATTATTAATAAATATGGCATTTTACCAAATAAAGGGATGAAATCACGATCGGTGAATTGGGTCTTGACGTGTATGATCTGATATTAATCGTAAGTCGTCTGCTAATATAACCAGATCTCTGGTAAAACTCGCATTACTCTTAATTATATTTAATTATTATTTTAGTTCTGATATCTATATTCTTAAAAATATATTGTAACACTAAAAAGTTAACACATGAATCAGCCACAGAAAAAACACAATATCTTATTGTAATGGTGGTAATAGTGTTGGTCCCTAGTACAAATTGCTCTTTGTGATGTGGTTGTGACACTGAAAAAAAAAATCCAGAGTCAATTGTTTTATGTAGTCCTAAACAAGAGAATTGCTGCTTTAATATCGGTCCAAATTAGCGGGCCTATGTTTAATATTCTGTAACGCTCACATTGTGGCGAAACTCTAAATATCATATACTATTTATTTATATATTTATATATATATACGGTGTATAACTAAATCAATAGTATATGATATATGAGAAGACTAAACTAGCCAACGTACAAGAGCCAAAAGTAAAAAGAAAAAAGTGCAGAATGTGTGAAAAATACATGTCTCTCTCTATGATGATGCACTGTTGCCAGATTTTATATTTAAACTTTCTAGCAACTGAATTGATCAAAACATTTTTATTTTATCCATGTAAATTTCAAATGATATATGATTATTTAATAAATTGGGGGTCCGGTAAAATCGGGAAAAAATCAGTCCTGAACATAAGTCTTACACACTTCGGTGGCTGAATGGTATAAGGCGTCACTCTCGTTCTAGACTAGATTGCTGATGGCGGGCGGATCGGGGCTCGAAATGCTTATAGGTGTACGGAGGGTGGTTTTCAATTACTGGTTTTTTGTTCTCTTTCCAAGCAAATATGTGTACACTTCCTATAAAATTAATATTTCATAATCCCTTTCACACTAGCGTAATTAGTAAAATATCGTACAGTACAATACAAATACATATTACTTGAATGAGTAGATAGACACGGTGAAAACTACCTAAGTTTTCTCTTGAGGACTGTTCTCAAAAATTGGGGCGAATGGATACCTTAGAATATATCCACAGTACATTTTATGTCTAACGATATTTCTAGGTAATCTAATAGATCTGTTTTCTCATCATTTTTAGGCGCTTCCTTTCTTTTGTCATAATTCACTTATTTGTTGACAATTTGATAAAAAAAACTATTGCCAAACGTTCATAGCAACGATATTTCCAACAAAAAATAAGAATAAATACCCTCCTCGGTGGCGTAGATGGCTAACGCGCTAGTCGTGTTGAGTCCGACTGCTGAGGACGGGGAGATCGAGGTTCGAATCTCAGTCGGGTGAACTGGGGATGTTTTTCCCTAAATGGTTTTCCACTCTCCCTTCCACGCAAATGCGGGTTCACTTCCTCTATTCAACCTTCCCAATTCCTAATCCATTAGCGTAATTAGTACTTATGCGTATAGCCTGAACGGGTAGTAAGACGTGGTGCTAAATAATAATAATAATAAGAAGAAGAATAAAGTATCAAGGGGCATCGTAGTTTGTTTGTTTTATGTAGCACCGCGTCTTACTACCCATTCGGGTTATACGCTTACATCGTAGTTGATAATTATAAATTATTTACTCAAGAGGATATAAACTAAACCCCAAGCAAATCAGGTCATGAGATTAAAGAGGAGTTTTGAAAGAAGTCAGGTCGGCTGCTTGTGGTGTGACCCGCTTCCTCCCCACACTAGTTTTTATAAGCACCCTTCCTTCTCTTGGCTTGCTTCTTTCGTTTCGTCTCGTTTAGTTGTAGTGGATATACGCTATTTCTGGCCTCGAGTGTCTCGGCGTGTTTTACTGCTCTTATGACCTCCCTAGAGTCTGCCACCTTTACACTACCTTGTTCCGAGTGGTCCCTTGAAACTAGTCCACAACTACATTATTCAATATTGGCCGAACATTAACACTGTTTGGATCAAATGGTTCCGGCACACTTATTCACAGCTGAATTATTCAATATTGGCCGAACACTTTCACTTGTTCACAGTTGGATTGTTCGATATTGGCCGAACACTTTCAATTATTCACAGCTGGATTATTCAATATTGGCCGAACACTTTCACTTGCTCACATCTGGATTATTCAATATTGGCCGAATACTTTCACACATTCACAGCTGGATTATTCAATATTGGCTGAAAATTTTCACTTGTTCACAGCTGGATTATTAAATATTGGCCGAACACTTTCACTTGCTCACAGCTGGATTATTCATTATTGGCCGAACACTTTCACTTGTTCACAGCTGGATTATTCAATATTGGTTGAAAATTTTCACTTGTTCACAGCTGGATTATTCAATATTGGCCGAACACTTTCACTTGTTCACATCTGGATTATTCAATATTGGCTGAAAATTTTCACTTGTTCACAGTTGGATTATTAAATATTGGCCGAACACTTTCACTTGTTCACAGCTGGATTATTTAATATCGGCTGAACATTTTCACTTGTTCACAGCTGGATTATTAAATATTGGCCGAATACTTTCACACATTCACAGTTGGATTATTAAATATTGGCCGAACACTTTCACTTGTTCACAGCTGGATTATTTAATATTGGCTGAACATTTTCACTTGTTCACAGCTGGATTATTAAATATTGGACGAATACTTTCACACATTCACAGTTGGATTATTAAATATTGGCCGAACATTTTCACTACATTTGCTTAGGGGTCCTATAACCCTTGTTCACAGCTACATTATTAAATATTGGCAGATCATATTTTTTATTGCAGATCATATTTACTTCATTTTTTTCTAAGAAAACTCAAGCTATAAATAAATAGCTCTATTAAGTTGCACTTATTCATACATTTCTCTTGATACTAAGTCAAAGACAGACACACACACATTGGTAGGGACGTGGAGGTTGAGGCTCAAATCTTGGCTGGGTCTATTGAGCTATAAATAAATTATCATTCTCTCTCTCCACCCAAATGCTGATACGCTTCCTATAGTTGCTACCTTACACATCTCCACACCAATCATGTAAATCTTCTAGTAGCCCGTATGAATGATAATACATGGAGCGCAGATCACGAATAATAATTATTGGGTCTTAAGGTGGTTTGGAATCGGACGTTACACAAGATCAAGTTTTTTTGCAGTTTTTATGTCAAAATAATTTTTTGGTCAAAATAAATAAAGTTATTCTCAAGTAGAAACATAAGAGTTTCATTTCCTTCACATAGTGACCTCAATATTTCTTGAATATTTGTCACTGGTGTTCTGTAATTTAATGACAACTTTTTCTTTTAGTTTAAAATTTTTCTCATTTAGTGCCGATATGCTCATGACCAATATTAAAGATCTCTTTGCATCCATTACTGTTTTCAGCCTGTGGTTTGGGACGGTTTTTAACCAAATTATATTTTCCACTACCAGCTGGCTAGGCCCGTCGCAGCTTCATAGGCCTTATAATTTAACTTAAAATTAGGACAATCACAACATCCAGTCCCCAGCCGTTAATTCATCAATGTGAAAGGGTAAACCCCACAGTTCACCAACAATAAATTTTTCAATCATGCTGGGAATCGAACCCGGTACCGTTAGCTCAGTAGACAGAAATGCTACCGACTGAGCTAAGGTGTTGAATCCCTATATTAAAGAACTGTTGATATCATTATGTGAAGAAAATTAAACTCTCAGTTTATAGCGGAACAATATTTTATTTATTTCGGCCAAAAGAACGTTTTGATATAAAATCTGCCTAAACATTGCCATTAACTCGCGTTCACTCAAGTCCCACCTTAAGGGTATTAGTACTAAATTACTCTATTTAAATTGCAAAAATACTCTTGAAAAATTCGATACAATTGAAATTGTAAAATTTAAAACTGAGTCTATTATAAAAACACTTTTAATGGTATCTAACTTTGCTTGCTGCTGACAAAACTAAATCCAGGCAATAATTAAAATCTTGATGTATTTCATACTCTATTTGTGTTATCTTTTCATTCTGAGTTAATGTCACTGATAACATATGAGTTATGATAACCTTGAAAGCGTAACAACGCTACAATTAAGTTGATAACGACCGAGAATATTCAAGATAAGAAATAAACCTCTCTAATGGCGTAGGCGTCACTCCACAAGTCAAATTACTTTAATAAATACACTTTTTCTTATATTACTGAAATATTTATTACTAAATATGACTTTCTAGTTTGAAAACAATGAAGGTTCTTTAATTGCCAAACCTTACGTATGCGTGATCAAGGGAGATTTATGACGTATTTCTCTAGAAAAAAAGGCCATATAGTATCAACCAAAATATCTGCACAAACCAAATTGTACAGTTTATTAAAAGTATTACATATCTACAATTTAATGAGACGTATGTTATTAGGAATAAAAAGGCATGTCTAGCAGGGCTTACATGAACTTAGAAAACAGGAAAAAGCTGGAATAGTCAGGGAATTTGATGTGACGGGGGAAAAGTCAGGGAGATACAAGGGAAATAAAAAAAAATGTCAACTGGAACTTTCAGATGTGTTTGCTTTGGTTTTTACTTTCTCTCTATCTTACAGGTAGAGAAAGTATGGTGATCGTCAGAAAAATCGAACTCGAGATTTTGATGAATTTTGACGTTTCATGACTTCCTGAATCCGAAAAAGTGGTTTTTGAATTTCCGTCTGTCTGTCTGTCTGTCTGTCTGTCTGTACCTCCAACTAGAGCCTAAACTATTTTACCGATTGAGCTGAAACTTGATATCTAGGGTTTTCATAGGGTTGCCCCGAGGGGTTTTTGGAATTGGATATCTACCCCTAAAATTAAGGGTAGTTTACTGAAGGGAAAAAAGAGAAAAAGTCGATTTTCTCAAAATC
>CABFWB010000168.1:157413-185401 GCA_902151455.1 Timema bartmani | reverse complement strand
AAATCGAAATTTTAATACGAAGTGTTGACCCTTGTGGAAGACATTAAACTGTTTGAAATGCTCTTAGGTGAACAAAGATGCGCCTCTTTTCTCATTGATTATATATCATTGTATATTATTTTATGCGTGTTCTTATGTGGAGTGGTGATGATACAATGTACATTATTCCGTTCAGAAATCTTACGAGTTTATAGAAAGAGAGAGAAAGTATGTGCGGTGCGCCGTACCATTTATTTAAACATGAAGTATAAGAGTATAGCTCAATGTAAAACAATTGTTTTTTCTCCAGTCATGTGATTAAATCATAAGAAGAGTACTTATTTATTTCTATTTAGTAATTCTTGTGTCAAGAATTCATGTGATTAATTCATAAGAAGAGCACTTATTTATTTCTCTTTAGTAATTCTTGTGTCAAGAATTCATGTGATTAATTCATCAGAAGAGAACTTATTTATTTCTATTTAGTAATTATTGTGTCAAGAATTCATGTGGCATTATAAGATCACTTAGATAGTTCTTTTTACTAATTCTTATGTCAATAAAAAATTGAGAAGTCCTAGAATTTTTTTAAATTATAACATTACATATAAATTACTAGATAAATGCATAATTTTTTGTTTGTAAACTCGGAAAAATTTGGGAATATCAAAACTTTTAAATTGTATCAACCCTGATCAAAAGGCCTGAGGTATATATATATATGAATGATATTTTAAAAAAATCATGTGGCAAACGTTTTAGGCTACTATTGGTCTAAGCTAACCACATATTTACACTTAATGGGTAATGGGTAAAGTATAATCTAGAAGAAATGTATTTATATATGCGTAGAGAAAGAGTGGTAAACCTACTTCGGAAAATCTTCCTCAATACGTTCTGAGCTGGATTAGTACTCTGACCTTGTCACCAACAACTAAATCAGAAGAAACTGGCACACCTGTCTACGGAACCACCGATACAGGATACGTACTGTAATATTTCAATGACCGGTTTTACCGTATATTATATTAACATATTTATTGGGAAAATCTCAATAGAATTGGGCTTCAATCGACTTTTTAGTTAAAGGTTTACTCGTCAAAGGATATCAACTTTATGTAGATTTTGAGTTTTCGGTATTGAATTGTAAGCAAAACGTATATTTTTCTTCTTCCCAAAAGGATGATAACTTTAAATAAACCACCCCTTTCCCAGCTCTATACATTCATCTCAACTCAAATATTTTGTGAGGGTGTAGTGATACATTTAATTTCTTAGCAAATTAAATAATTACCAGAAGCAAAAATTTAAGTATAAATAAGTAAATGCTACAAAGCAAACAAAATAATTTTTTTAACCTTCTAGCATTGGGTTGTTTGGTATATACAAATTATTGCAATAATTTTTCTATTTGTTGCACCATACCACTTATGAAATAATTGAGTTATTTTTAACCAAAAATAAATATTTTGTTTGCCAATATACGATCATTACCTTTCAGGGTTTCCAGGGCGATGTAAGCAAAGAATGATTTTAAAGATGAGCGAATCCGTACACGTAAGAAAAGCTGTAAATTCTCTAAGAAAATCAGGCTTTTTTAGAAGATACTTGTTTTTATCGACTTAATCTTAAAATGGGTATTCGTTGGCTAAAATCGGCTCATGTTCGTTTGTCAAAATCAGCTCGGTCCTTTTCTCGTAATCTTAACTACCGGAAGTGAGTATCAAATTATACTCGTACATAAGATTTATTTTGAGAGTAAAATATTTCTCACGCCAGTGAACACGCAGAAAAAGCAGTGAGTTTCACCTTGTTTGATATATCTGTCACAGGGAGGTTTGAATTCATATCCTGGTTGGGTGTACCTAGTTCTTTTTTCCCTAATTGGTTTCTCACTCTTCAGCCATGAAAATTTGGTTAGGTATCAGGAAGGTTGAATTTAGAGGAATTGTACACGCATTTTCATGGAGGTAAAGTGGAAAGCCACCTTTATTACACCCGACCTGGATCCAACCTATATATCCCCGTCCTCGGCAGTCTAGACTACCGCGAGAGTGATGTCTCTTAGACCATGCGGTCAACGAAGCGGGTGTGGTTATATTTAATTTAATTCTAACCTTCCACATAGGGATGTGATATCGAAAAACAAGTATCGATAATGTACTCATTTAAAATATCGGAAGAAAAATATCGATACCGTACTAGTATCGAAATAAAAGTAACGATAACAGTAAGTATTGGTATCGATATTTTAATCTGGAAAAATGTTTTTTTAATCAAATAATAATTTCAACTTTTGCATAGTAATAATAATTGTATTTTAATATTTATTCATACACTGAAAATTATAATTATTTAACCATATTATAGTATATTTAGGTTTATTGCTTCTATGTTGTGTGTTGGAACTTGGAAGGTTTAATAGATAGTATTGTATGATGGATGTTATAAAAGATTTTACCATACCAGCTTTCAAAATGTATATGAAAATGTAGACTGATGGGAATTTATTTAATAACTAAATACCACTAGTAATATATTCTTTCAATCTATTTTGTACACTTCTTTAACCATAGTAGGCCTAAACATTTCATACCAACATGAGTGAAGATAACAAAAAAGTTGTTTCTTTCGATATCGATCCGATACCGTAATGTGAGAACTGATATCAGTAAAAGTATTGGAAAAAAGTATCGATTAAAAAAATACTAGTATCGAAAGGAGAATATGGATATTAATAAAGGTAGGTGACCTTGCGGTCTAGGGGTAAGGTGTCAGACTTCTGTGCTGGGGGTCCGTGATTCAATCCTCGGTCCCGGCACATATTTATCTGATTGCCAAACCCTTCCTTTCACCTCTGACAAGACGTGTATTAATCACAACTTGTGAATGTGTGGAATGCCAGGCCTCCTCCGTGGTTCGGATCCCACGTAAAACTGTAGGTCCTCCATTTCATCTCACAATCACCCTAAAATTACACATTAGCGTGAGTGCGTCTAACCCAAAAGGGTAATAAGACGCGGTGCTATCTACTACTACTACTAATAATAATAATAATAATAATAATAATAATAATAATAATAATAATAATAATAATAATAATAATAAAGTATATATACTTTTTTCACACCCCTACTTCCACATCTTCACCCCACAAAGATATCCCGGACGGGCAGTACACACGGAACACGGAGATAGATGCAAAGTATCAAGGGGATATTTAAACCAATTTTGGGACTTTTCCACAGTTGACAACAACTCCAGTTTTTACGCGATACTCACCTTCCTTTCTTCTTTTTGTTTACTTCTTTTAAAACGTGTGTGCTCTTAGACGTGAGGGCTTCACCGTTCTCAAACGTCTTGGAACAAAACAAGTCAAAAGCTTGAGTTGAAACGTATTTTGGCATGCGTCCCAAACCAAGAGAAAGAAAGAAACTTTTTGAAGATGAAACAATTTAACTGGATGGTAAAAGGGCGCGGGGGGAAAGGCGGGATGGGAAACAGAACAAAAGAAAAATAATAACAATGGTACATACTATATTAAGACGGTGGAAAATATTTCGTTTTAATTGTAAAGTGCTTTGAATATTTATAAATAGAATATTTTTAAAGAATTCGTGAGTTGTAAACTTTTTTTTTTTAATTTTACACTCGAAGAGAAAACAAAAAGTTTAAAACCATTCTTAAAATACTTATTTGTATTTTTTACTTATCTATCCCTTCAAGTCTCCCTTTTCAACCAAATGTTTTCAGAAACTAAAAGTACTCAATGAATATGGTCGTAACTATATTTTATTTTTATTTTAATCAAGTCTTTCGGGATATCAATATATTTAGATAAATGGGGTTACTGTGTAAAAGGTAGAATTTGCATGAAACGTATCCGCATTTGCGTGGAAGTAAAGTTTTAAATCAATAAGAAAAAAAAACTTAATGCACCCTATCCTGATTGGAACCCTGATATCCACGTCGCTGAAGTAATTACTAGTAAATATATGGAATATATTATATTCTGACAGTCAAAATTCAATATATTAATATATTTTCCCCCCATAGTATTTACAATAAACCAGTTGTTCATAGTAACTTCAATGAGATTTTTTTAATTTGTCACTTTATTTACAACTATGATGACTAAAGGCCATATTGTATACTTGTTTGTTTGGAGACATAATCAATTCATCCCATATTATTATTTTTGCTTCTCTGGTTGAAACTGTGTTGGCCTAGTCAGCCTCATCTTGGGCGTTGACGTTCCAACTAAGGAACAGGTAACTTGAATTGATTATATTTCCAGCCTACCTTTAACATTTAATAGATTAATAAACCCAAATTATACCTAAATATATTAACTAAATAGAGATTAACTAATCAGACTAATAAAGATAAAAAACTAAAAATTATATAAAAATATGATAGTAAATAATGTTATAAACTAGGAACTGAAATTTCCCTCGTTGACAAATTAATGGGATTAATTAAAAGGCTTAGGAACATTAATATAACCTACTTTATTTAGTATCTTATAAATTTGAAAATAATCTAAAACCTTACTATCTAAAATGTTAAAAATACAGCTCCAAAATATAAATATTAATAATATAAAAAAACACGCAACAATGATTACCGCAACCACAAGACAAAACCAACGAATAATCATTAGTTTTAGTAGATTTATATATATTAGCGCGGTCTAAGCTCAATCAAAATATAAGTAAAACGTAGTAATATACACTTTACAGGAACATAATGGTAAAAGAACATTACAGTTCACCAAGGAGCAGGAGCATAAATAAAACACGAGTAATAGACACTATTACAAAAAACAGGACTAAAAATTAGTATCATGAATTGCCAAAGAGTATAACGGTTCACTGCTAAATCATCAGAAGATGTTTATTTGAATTAATTAGTTTGTGGTGACGATAGCTGGGGGATTTTTGTATCGGGAAATATGGTTTAGGGTAGTAATTTTACCAGAAAAATAATGAAAATATAGGTTTTCTACCTTATATAAAACTGTTTTTTTAGGACATTTTTAGCCCCTTGTACTAGTTTTCGTCTGCCATCTTAGATATTTTTAAGCTTGATATTTTTCTTATAGAGCGAGAATGCTCCATAGCATCCATACCAAATTTAAACACTCTAGGACTCAATGTGTACATTTAGTGCACCATTTTGGATTCGCAAATTTTAGAATGTTTTCATAAATATGGCATGCTCTATAATATTGTTCCTCTAACCGTGGTACGCATACTCCTAAGGGTAAGGGAAGGATTTCAGGGGGTACGTAATATACCACTGACTATTATTAATCATTAAATAGTTCTTAATAATAGTGAATCTGCTAAAAATATCAGATCATATTTTGACGTGATGACATAAACTTTTATAAGCCTTACTTTCCCTCTTTAACGGCTTTTTTTGTTTGGCTTATCACAAAAATGTAATCTAAAATTTGGAAAGACTATTATTATATCTACAATATAATTTTATTAAAATTTAAAAAGACCGTTTATATACGATTTTTCGCACGTCCATCATAGACTCTGCCATAAAATATGAGTGAAGAATGACCCTGGGCACGGGGCGATTCCTAGATAGCTCAGTGGTTAGAGAATTTGCGTACTAAATCAAAGGTTCCGGGTTCGATTCCCGTGTCAAGGTGTCATTTTTCAATTATCAGAATGAACTAGAAAAAACAACAAAAAACAAAACAGATTAAAAGGTTTGTGCAGTACAGGTCTGTCTTTCAATTAATTTTTGTACGCTGCGTATTTTTAACCGTTTAACTAACTTATCCGAATATTTACATTAATGCGATATGGATGAAGAAGATACAAATTATAGGAAATATATCTTAATTTGCGTAGATGAAGAGAACAACAACTAGGGGAAAAAAACACGTTAATACAACTGAAAGTAACGCCCATCATGTGGATTTTTCATGTTTTATTAATTATTTATACCACAAGTTAATATATATATATTTTTTTTACGTGTAGATATTGTAAAACTAATTCTGCTTTCCAATATTACTTCAAGTATTTTATTACAAGAGCTAAAAATAACTTTCATTTTACAATTTTAATTATGATTGAAACTTTACAAACATTTTAAACGAAATTACAAATGGTTAAGTGCGAACTTTTTTGTACCGTAGTCTAGTACTAAGTAATTAATTTATGTTTCTACACATTTTATTTTTGTACCAACATAGGTAAGTTTTATACAATGGACATTTTCTAGATGCTATTTTAAAATTACAAACAAATTAAAGCAACAAACCGTTAACATTTAAATTGGTTCACTCTTAATTAAAACATTTCTTTTTTATATAAAAAAATCTCGCTTTAAAAACGAAGGTTTTCACTCCTGTTATGTCACCCAAATAATTACGGTTCAGTTGCTCAACGATTTCCTTTCATGACGGATATATTAAGGGTTTTAATTAAAATATTTACTAAAAGTTTTTTCAAAAAAATTGTATGTGAAATTATTGCAGTTATTTTCAAGTTCATTTTAAGTTTGAGAATTATTTAATTTTGAATTTAGAAGTGCTTTATTCAGGCCGAGCATTGGTTAAATACATAATATTTCCTTGAACTAATTAATAAATTAATATTTTAATCCTATTAAGAGCTATTTTAAGCTTATAACATAACATTATAATTATATTTTTATATTAAAGGCTATTTTTAATTTAAATATACATATACTGAGGATTAAATATTTCTAACTACTACTTTTAATTCGAGCTATCCGGATTTTAAACTAGCGATTCGTATACAGAATAGATTGAACATTCGTTATATAGCATTCAGTCGTAGAGAGGATGTAATAAAACACCTTCAAAGAAGTTAATAATCATTGAACCCAGGACTGAGCTGAGTTATTGGATTTATGTCAATACCTATCCATCTATAACATTCTAAACGTGCATTCATTTTCATAGGATGTTAATTAATGTGTATTTATTTCATATAATGGTGCTGGCTATTATTTTTAGAAAAACACGAATTGCTTTAGATGACTAATTAATTAAATATTTCTGTTACATACGAAAACCCTATTATTTTATAATCCAAAGATATTTCCAAACATATCCTATACAATAACTAAGAAAATCCTGACTAAGTTAAAACAAAATAAAGCTCGACTTAAGTCATTCGACAAATGAATGTTCTTAATGACGTATAATTCAATTATTTGCCATAATTAATCCACTCTTTCTTATGAGCCCAGAAAACATTTTAAATTATTTGTTTTCCCAGTGAAAATAATACCCCCCTTTTTCTGTCCAATCATTAATTAAAGTTGATAAGTTAAGGTGCAAAGGGAGTGAAAGTATTTTTACAGTTTATATAGAATTAAAAATGTTGGCCAAAATAAATCAAATATTTCTCCAGTAGCAACATAGATTTTAGTTTTTTGCACAGGCTAATATCAACAGATCTTGAATATCTTTCAAGGGTGTCCCGTAATTTTGTCAAAACTTTTAAATAAAGAGAAAAAGTTTTGACAAAATTCCAGGACACCCTTGACAGATATTCAAGATCTGTTGATATTAGCATGTGCATAAAACTAAAATCTATGTTGCTACTGGAGAAATATTTGATTTATCTTAACCAAAAAAATGTAATGCTATAAAAACTGTAAAATTATTCGCGCTCCCTTCTGCTGCACCTTATGCGAGTGTGATGTAGGGAACGCCTACTCGTTAATCTAATTTACCTAATAGATTACAAACATAACCGTCTCACGCGCTAGCATTGCTTTCTCAAGTATCGTCTGCAATGTACCTTTAATGCGTGTTATAGTTTCCCAATAAAGAGATAAATACTCAAAAGAATAAAAAAAAAGTCAAACTTGACAAATTCGTAAAATAAATGCTAGATAGATTATATAAGATTCATACAATTACTGTCTACAACAGCTACTTTTGAAAATATATATTTATTCTTTGTAAAAACTTGTACTAGCTATCAAATTGAAAAATTTTGTTTTTTAAAAGTTGAGAAAAATTTAAACTTTAAATCAAATCCAGATTTATTTATTTTATATCATAGTAATCAAACAATTTTTTTAAGATTTAGAAACTTAATTGAATATATTATTTTAAAGTACACAATTGGTTTTTTTAAGTTAAACTTAGCATTTTGATTAAAACTAAATTTATTTCATTTATTAGAAATCAAAGTTGAATAAGTAAATTATTATATAATCAATCTATTTTTCATGTGTGTGAAATTTTGTAAATAATAGGCTACAGCTTTTGGATTACTTCCTTAAGGGGGTCGCCTCGGTAGTGAGAAATTGCTGCGCGGACGTTCAACTCCAAAGTAATATTTTAATTCTATGATGCGTTATTGCAAAATATGACTCATGCCAAAATTAAGTTGAAAGATTACAAAATGCTAATTCTCATTAACAACCTTTGCGTTATTTTAATAGAAAAAATGTGTTTATATGTTTATTAACTCATTTTAACGACTTTTTAAGCATATTTATGGTGCTATGAAAGGCTTTATGATAAAAGGCTCTAGATTTAGCCTTCTTCTAACAAATACAATAATTTGTTGATATGCCCACAAAAGAAAATTCAAAAATATTTGAGACCTAGCAGCGAGCTTTCGTTTCTCCCTTGATATTAGAAATTTCGTGGGTTTTTTTCCCCTCTTAATTGACTCAACAAAGGGTGGTTATAGTTGTAAGACGAAAGGGAGTATTAGCTTAGAAATAACAAATAAATATTTCCAGTGAACGGCACAGACCATTGTATTTTAAGCCGTGTCATATTAATCAAATTTTGACGATTAGTGGATGTTGGATCCAAAGTTTTGAAATTTGGTATGAAGGTTTATTTTGGAACTACATCGAAGTAACTATAAAAGTCCTGATATGTACCTGGTTAGATAGCGTCGCCATTAGTAATGGGTGCCATTTTTTTTATTTTTTCACGTATATAGTATTAATATATTTTCTATCTAACTTTTTCTCTTAGGGAAAATATCATCTTCGAATCCACGGAGAAATTATAGAGAACAATATATTATAACTTTAAATTCAAAGAGAAATCTTAAGATTGTCGTGACTATAATACTATGGAAGGAGTGAGGTAGCAGAACTACTTGTGACCCGCCATAGTAGAAGAGTCAAAATATAAAATTAACTAGACATACATACGTTTTTTTTAATTTAAAAAGTGCATATTTAATTTCCTAATCACCATTTTCAATCGCAATTTGAAGTCTCTCAGTCAATAATGAAACACAAATTTCGCTAAAAGTCCACGACATAAAAACTGATATTAAGGATAATTCTCTCTGATGTTGGCAGAAACTGGCGCGATGTATGACGTGGAGGGTAAAGCAAATGTTTGCAAAACGGGTGTCTCCGCGTTGGTCGGTCCAAAGGTGACGGCCAATGACTTGCTCGACGCTTCTCCGAGGAAGTGCTGGCAACAAAACGACGCCAACTATTGCTTGTTTATTTACACTTGCGGTCAACGAGTTGGCATCTTTGCAAACACTACCGTATGACGTTATGCAATAATAATAATAATAATAATAAGGCTAGATCTTACTTGACTTCACAGAGTACAACTTTATAAGTTCAATGTCTCTTATCTGCGACACAGGACCACCTTCATACAAATATATAGGTATGAAAAATGTATATACAGGATGGGGTGGAAACAATTGGACGATCTATGCTGAGGAAAGTGATAGACAACTTGCCTGACATCTGTTGGAGCTCACCTGAATGACATTATATTCAAAAAGTGAAAAAAGTGTAGTATGTAGTTTGCTTTTATCCAGCTAGTGAATATTTTCTTTTCAATTAAAGTGATAATTTTCAAGTTACTAATCATCTATTTGCTTCGTCCTCAACCTGTATATATTTGCATTTTTTTTTTCAGAGGTTATTTATGGGTTGTTGCCAAAGAAAGCAAGGCTCAACAGGACTATAAAAGTAAAATGGTATCTCCCNCCCCCCCTCACTAATCATTTGACTCACACACAAATGTAATGAATGAATGTTGTTTATTGGCTTTAAAGGTATAAAGTTGGTAACGCATTGGAAGCGACCGTGCCAAAGCAAACCGCGCTGGAATCGACCACAAAATTATGCATTGTGTTGAGAACGATCAAACACATTTTTGAAATTCATCCAAGCGAATGAGCTAAGTGTGTATCAAAAATAACATAAAAACCAAATAATCAAAACAATTGCTAACATAACCTAACCAACCTAGCCTAGCCTAGCCTAACCTTACCTGACTAACCTAACCTAACCTAACCTAACCTAGCCTAGCCTAGCCTAACCTTACCTGACTGACCTAATTTAACGTAACCTAACCTGACCAACTTGAATCTAAGGAATTAGGCGAACCTTCAAGAAAAACTGCTTAAGACCTACATAGAACTGGATAACATAATTGATAACATATTCCAGGACTTCAAAAATATCATGAACTTGAAAAAATTACTTAATACATTAAGCTTCGTGAATAATTTAGATTAGGATTTAGTACTTATGTATTATGAGCACTAAACGATGGACTTGAGAATATGTTTTAACATATTAAGTTATATGAATAAATTAGATTAGAATTTTGTACTTATGAATTATGAGCATAGGATTTATTGTGTATAAGAATAAAAATAATTATTTACAGTTATTAAATATCTGCAACTAAATGCAGTAAATCGATAGGCTAGATACGTAAAAAGAAAATAGCTCATAACGTAATGGGGTCGCTTTCAACATGAATGTCAAAAAAAAAACTTGTCGCACACAACACGATTTTTAAATCTATTTAATCAAAGGGGTAGCCTCTAATTCCAGCCGAATAGCGGAGGTTACTTGCAGATTTTCAAATCAAAACAAAGAAATGACCGCACAGTAAAGGCTTGCTTCACCGGGCTATAGATCCAAACTATTCTAAGTCTATTATCCAATCATACCTTTTTAAATGATTGCTATTGTAAATTATATTATTGTTTTTTTATTATTCAGTAGTAGTGCAATATTTAGCTATTTATCACCAAGTTCTTACTATCTCTTTGGGTTATAAGCATGTATTACTCTATGGGGTTAGGGATGAGTAAGGAAGCATTTTATAGGTAATCTACACGCATTTGCATGGAAGGAGAATGGGAAACCATTTAGAAAAAACCACCCTGATTAGAGTCCTAACCAGGATTCGAACCCCAATATCCCCGTCATCACCAGGCCAGTATAACATGGGAGTGGTGCCTTAGACCATTCTGCCACTTCATTGGGTGTGTAATATAATAAATGTGCAACAAATTTCGAATAAAATCTAAATTATATCTTTGAAATAAAACTTTTGGTCCACCCTGCAAACTGTTTAACATATTTTGGAAAGGTGTGTAGGCTAAGTAAAGCATTCAAAACATGCTATTTTCAACTGTTTACAGTAAAGCGATGGTGCTCAGTGAACTATAATGACTTGACAAACGTTCCAAATGAATTGAGTTTGACAGTTCGATGGGTAGAAAGCGGGACCCTACGTAGTGTACCCATACATAAATAATTAATGAACGTGCGCTTGTGATCTACATCACAGTAAACTTTGAATGGATACCTCACATGAGCGGATATCACCAGCAAGAAATGTATATGTTACACCCCGATAGTGAAACTACCCAGTTCATGAATCAGGCCAAACTTCGCCGCCATTTCGTTAACTTTCCCCTCCTCCTGTTAATCTCATAAACTGGGCAAAAAATGCATTAAATCTTGTTCATTACATGAAATATATGTTATTGTATGTATCCTCTAATACAAGCTTAGCTAAAACCTGTTTTAAGATATTATGTTAAAACAGCTTAACCTAACTTACTAACTAACCTTCCATTCTAAAACAATTAAAATTTAAATAAACTTAAGGAACAAATCTGTTGTCCTCTTGTCCATTTCACAGATTTTGACAAAAACTCGTCCAGTTCGTGAATTGGGTAAAGATTGGAGCTGCCCAGTTCATGAATCAGGTAAAGATTGGAGCTGCCCAGTTCATGAATCGGGTAAAGATTGGAGCTGCCGAGTTCATGAATCGGGTAAAGATTAGAGCTGCCCAGTTCATGAATTGGGTAAAGATTGGAGCTGCCCAGTTCATGAATCGGGTAAAGATTGGAGCTGCCTGGTTCATGAATTGGGTAAAGATTGGAGCTGCCCAGTTCATGAATCGGGTAAAGATTTGAGCTTCCCAGTTCATGAACTGGGTAGTTTAAGCGCTGCACAATTCATGAACTGGACTATTTTTTTGTCCAGCTAGTGAAATGGTCAGGAGGAGAGGCAAGTTCAGGGAACGAGTAGAAATTTACCCGATTCTTGAACTGGGCAAATTAACGAATGAGGTGTCACATACACACAACCCTAGAAAAGATTTTCAACTTCTAAGTGAGTTTATTTGTTAGGTAAAAAATATATATTACACTGTGTTTTAATATCTGTCAGAACTATACACAATTTATTCACGCAAGTTGTTTAGGGACTAGAAATATATACTTTGAAGGAAAATGTACCCTAATTTGCGTGGGGGGAAAGTGTGAAACCATTAGGCAAAACCATCATAAGTATACTTCAGGCGATTTGAACAGTGAAAATCTACGTCAGCAGTAGACTAAAATAGATGAGCCTAGCATTTATTCCTTGAAGTAATTAATTATTAGTTGATATATTCCGTTTACCCTGGTAGGTATTAGGCTCGACTTATAAAATTCCTACATCTGTTACTGTTCCAAACCTGTTGCCAGAGTAAATTTTTTTTATTCAAGCTAAATATTTTTCACTACTGGCTTGTCCTGTCGGATGACTTATAATCTAACTTAAGACTAGGACAGGCACAACATACAGTCCCAGGCCGTTAATTTATCACTGTGAAAGGGTAAACCCACATTTCACCAATGATAAATTTTTCGGCATTGCCGGAAAATGAACCCGGGACATTTATCTAAGTGGACAGACAATCTACCAACTGATCTAAGGTGTCGGATACTGATAAAAACTATGAGCTATGTTATAGTGGAATCAATAAAGGGAAGATTCTTATATTTTATGATTGACCTAATGTACTTTTCAGTGATCGTTAGCCGTTAGTGACTTAAAGCCCCCATAAACTAAAAGTCTGGCCTTCAGTAAAATTGTAACTGTTAAAACTGCTCAGTTTGAACTGATATGACTCTATGAACAGTATTCATACCATTTTCTTCTCGCTGTCTTGGTTAAAACCTTCACTATCAACCACAATGAAAGATACCGAAATATTGTATTAATATATTAAGTTCTTTACAAAAAATTCTTCGCAAGGGTGTTGTTAATTTTCTTGGCTATTATTAAATCACTATTTTCTTTTAGCTCAATCTCTTTCACTTTTGTCACAAGAATGTCGTAACATTTGTTTCTTTTCTATCAGTTAAAGATCATCTTTGCACTTTACTTTCAATAAGGCCTCTTGACCACAATACAAGCCAATAAATTAAAAAAGAAAATATTTTTGACTACGAGCACTTTTCGACAAATCACAACGATAACCTCAATTCCAGACAACAACTAAAAAGATTGGGCTGAGCCGCACACACTAGAAATTCACTTCCGTTCAGTCGGATGGATCAATAAATTGATTGACTTTCTTTTAGTTTTATTTTAGTACCGCGTCTTCCTGCTCATGCGGGTTGAACGCTTATTTATTAATTACGCTAATAAGTTAGGGAAGATAAAGGTGAATTTAGAGGAGGTGTAGTCGCATTTTCATAGAGATAGAGAGTGGGAAACCATTTAGGAAAAACCACCCTCAGTACACCCTACCAGGATCAAGCTACGATCTCCCCAGTTTTAGAATATATATATATTTAGCACCGCGTCTTACTACCCGTTTGGGTTGTTACGCTTAAGTACTAATTACGCTAATGGATTAGGAATGGGGAGGGTTGAATTTAGTGGAAGTGAACCCGCATTTGCGTGGAAGGAGAGTGTAAAACCATTTAGGAAAAAACCACCCCCAGTTCAGTGGACCGAGATTCGAACCTCGATCTCCTCGTCCTCGGCGGTCGAGCTCAACACGACTAGCGCGTTAGAGGCGGGTCAGTTTTAGCAGTTTATTCTATTGCGAAAGTGATGCCTTAGACCATGCGACCACCGAAACGGGTTTTCCTTTTAGTTCCTCAGTCAGACCAATCAATTCAAAACCAAACGGTAAAAATACCATACATAATCAATCAATTTATCGTATCAGTCAAAAGTAGAATGGGTCAGATCTCAAGTTTATCGAGTTCAAATCTCGAATTCGAATATTAAATATTTTTTAATCTCGAATATAAATTCGAATTCTTGAATATTTAAAAGTGTACAGTTTTAGTTAGAGAGATAATATTTAAAATTGAATTTTAAAAAATAAGTTAAAGGCTGGGTATTACTGACGAAAGCTATTTTGTTTGTCATGTATACAGTATGTAATAAAAAAACACAAAGAAAACCCATTTTTATTTAACTAATTATATCAATACAATTCTGTCCTTTTTGGTGATTTTTATTGCTTTTCCAATTACACTAATCTAAAGTATAAAATAACTTGTACCAATAAATTGCTTAAATTTGTGATTTCCAGTCAAGGCCTTCATATTTGTAGATATTCGAGATATAGTTATGAGATTTTTTACTAATCTTGAATCTCTAATACCATAGATTCAAGGGATTTCGAGAACTCTAGGATTCGAGCATCTCATCTCTAGACAAAACTGATCAGTCAGAAGTGAAGACCAAACTGGTATTATATGGGGCGTTTTAGGTTAGCAAGTAGAAGAAAAAATCAAAATGAATGAATTAAAGGTGTCAGATTTTTACTCAACAGATTCAATAATATTAAAATATAACATACATGCCCAACCCAAACTTTGACTCAAGCAATTTAAGGCGCTAAGTTAGTAATACACTGATTTAACAATGAGGGAAAGGTCAAAGATTAAATATAGGGGGGATGCACATGTTATAGTTTTTCATACGAAATAATTTATCTCACTGTGATTTTTCAATTCGCTCCTATCTTCACTAATTTGGGTACATTTTCTTTAAACTACCCTCTTCACCCTATCAGTTAATTGAAGCTTATAGCCCGTTTTGTTGACCGCATGGTCTAGGGCATCACTCTCGTAATAAACTGTACTGCCGATGACGGAGATATCAAGGTTGGAAATCCAATCGGGTGCAGGTCTACTAAGGGTGGTTTTTACCAAATTATTTCCCACTCTCCATCCTCTCAAATGAGGTTACGCTTTCATAGACTCAACCTCACGCATATTTAACCCACTGGCGTAATTAGTACATAAGCTTATAGCCCAAACAGGAAGTAAAAAAATCTGTTTAACAGGGACCAAATATCATAATCCATCATCAAATAACCCACTATGGTGGTCTAATGCTCTAAAGCGTCAATCTGTCAACATACTGGGCTGCCGTTGACGAGGAGATCGGAGCTTGAATCTCGTTCGGGTTTACTGAGTGTTTTTTTTTCCTAAATGGTTATTTACTCTCTTTCTACATGTTATTGTTAATTTTCTTCCTCTAAATTCAACCTTCTTCATCCTTAACACATTAGCGGGACTAGTACATATCATGCTCAGTCTATAGCCCAAACCGGTAATGAGATTTAAAAATAACAATAAAAAAAGGGCAATATAAAATTTTTGTCATTTTGAAAATTATAATAATTATTAATGAGTTTATACAAGAGGCATGTGTGATGTTAGTTTTTCCGCAACTACGAGTGTTAAATGAAAGAATTACACAATATTACATCAAATTCCAGTTAAGAAACTTAAACCTCTTAAATGAAAAATGACAGTCATTGATAATTTGGGTGTTGAACGGTGTTTCAGCAGACGTAGTAGCACTATTTAGTGAATAGATTAATACACACACTACTAAAAATCGATTAACGTGTTGTAGAGGCAGAGATGGAAACATAACAAGACAAACAAACAAGCTTATAATTTGGGCGATGCAATCAAAAGTTGAAACGTGGAGGGAAATATAAGTTAAGATAAAATCTATTTCCCTGTAGACCAAATGAATTTGATGAAATTGGTTTAGAATTACAAACGCCTTGGCGTCAGCTCACAAGCAACCAGCCACCACATGTTGGTAAAAATAGTGCCAATATTTGCGGATATATGTTGTCATGTGATCAGCACAACGAACCCTCCAGCTGTTAACCTCAGTTTTCTAGACCAGAGCGGTTACGTATTTATTCAAGTAGTTCCCATATTATTGTTCTAACGTGACTGAGTTGACTCCGTTCCAGACCTACTGCTTCACAGAAAAATCTAAAAGCGCCGGTAGTCAAACACGGGGCCCCTGGATCTGTAACCAGGAGATTGATCACTAAACCACAGAGGTGGTCCGTAGTGAAACACACAGTTTCAAATGTATTAGTATTATTATTATTATTATTATTAATATTATTATTATTATTATTATTACTACTAGGTGCTCTAGCTTACGACAGATTCATTCCTTTTGTCAGTGAACTTAGACCGTTAATGCACCCTTTCCTCTGCCTCCTCCCTGAGCTCCTAGAATTTTCTTCTTTCCTTCTATGGCGTCGTACAGAAGACAGTTCCTCCTAAGGATGTGTCTGATCAAGTTTTCTTTGCACCGAAGAATCACATCCAAAATGTTTCTCTTCTCAACCACTCTTCTTAGGAGGACTTCTTCATTTGTCACCCTGTCAGTTCTCCTGATCTTCCCAAGTCTTCTCCAGTACCAAATTTCAAATCTCTCAAAGTATTTCTTTTCCATCTTCCTGAAAATCCAATTTTCTGCTCCATACAGCGTGATGCTCCAAATGTAGCACATTATCAGTTTCTTCCTCAGTTCCAAACTCAACTTGCTGGTCAGCAGTAACCTCTTCTTGTTGAAAGCTTCCTTGGCCATGGCGATCCTCGACCTAATTTCCTTGTTTCAGTAGGCATCCTTTATCAGCAGACTTCCCAGGTACTTGAACTGTTCAATGTTTTCCAACAAATTAATACTCTAATATTAATTTATTTTGTGAATGTTTACATGTTTCTTGATAATTATTTTTTATTTTGCTATGAGGAAGATGAGAGCACCACAAACAAGAAAAAGAATCACTTCAATCAAACAAACCAGTAAAAAAGACTGTATTGAAAATAAAGAAAGTTATACCGGTGTAGAACTGAAATTGAAACCCTTCAACATTTTTATTTCACCCCAGAGGGAAGGTAGCACAATAGCCTCAGAGTTGATTTGTTGCCTGTTGATTGGTCTCGTTAGGTGTGATATAATTGGGTTTTTGGTATTAATTTACATTCTCGTGGCGGGTAAACTAATTAGTACACCATAAAAGGATGACTAAAGGCAGGACAAACAAAATTTGCTCCACGTACCGTTGAACATATATTGAAGATTTGTTAATGAATAGAAACCTCAAATTTAATCAATGGATATCCCCTGTGGTGGTATTAATAGTTGTTGATACAAGTTGCGCAGAATTAATCACTTCAGCGTCAATAGTCACTTGATAAAGAGTACTATCAATTTGTATTATATTGACAACAGTTGAGCATTTGCCACGTTTTAATGTATTTAATTCTTGTTATTTAGTGATGTTAAAAACTTGAATACATAGGATAATTTTGGAGTTCGATCCTGGTTGGATGTACTAAGGGTTTTTTCTCCTAAATGGTTGTCCACTCTCCCTCAACGCAAATGCGGGTAATCTTCCTCTAAATTTTGCCTTCTTCATCCCTAACACATTAAAGTAATTAATACATAGGCATATAAACTGAAAGAGTAGTAAGTCGCAATGCTGGAAAAACACCCACTAAGCCAGCTTCGGTGGTAGAATGGTCTAATAAGTCACTCTCGCAATCGACTGGACTGCCGATAACATGGAGATCGGGGCAAATCCCAGTTGGGTGTACTGAGAGTGTTTTTCCCCCAAATCGTTTCTCACTCTACCATCAGACAAATGCTGGTACACTGCCTCTAAATTCCATATATTTTTTATTCCTCACACATTGGGCTAATTAGTTTACCTCCAAACCCAAAAGGGTGACAAATAAATAGATCATTGGAAAATAACCAAGATTAAGCCGTTAATAAAACTACTTAGGGGTCTAGACATTCCAAAATCATTGAAGAGATTGATTATTTTACTATAGCTTTCGATAAGAAGAGCTTAATAAATAAATGCTTAATTTACTTATATTTTATCACACTTCTTTAAAGAACGTTTTGATAATATCAATAATATTCAGGTGACATAATTGAGGACTAAATTGTTTAGTGATGAATAAGTTACCGGCAATTTAAAGTGAAGGGTTATCATACCTGAATCTCAACCCCACTCGTGTATACCTAAGGTTGTTCTTTCTACACATAATATTTTTAATACCTTCAACCCAGTGGTTTCCAAACTTTTGCAAGATTCGGCCCCAATTTTTGTCTTTGCAACCATCACAAGCCCTTGATAACTTGAAAGCGTTCTTAATATAATTTATAAATTTTTATTTTCACTGAATCTTACTATCAAACCTGATTATTCACATTTAATTACACTTGTTTAATTTAGCGTAAGTATTTGCGTGTAGGGAGAAGGTGAAACAGTTTAGTATAAATCACACTTAATACTCCTGGTCGGAATTTGAATCCTGACCTCAACACCGACAAACCAAAAGAGCATGACGTTAAGCCCGTATGCTTAACTTAATTATTAGAAATTGCCTATACAGAGTGGGCATACATTATTGACACATTTAATAACATTATTTTAACTACTAAATATTTCAAATTAAACTTAAAATAACAAAAGATTGACAATTTTCTACATACCCTTGAATTATTCATTTCTTAAAAATCTGTAACGTGTAAACGTCCCGTTTAACACGTACACTCAGAATTCTATATATATGATTAACACGATAAATTCAAGAACTAATATATTATAATAATATGTGGCAGATATTAACTCACGGTGAAATCATGTTGCCGGGAAAATGCCCAAACTTCAGGAAAGTGCCCCAGTTGACTGTTCCTGGAGGATTAGCAAAACGACATCTTACTCGCAGGCCCCACTTCGATGAAATGACAGAGCTGCTTCTCTGTATTCTCTGCGTCATCTACAAGCGCTAGTTGCCATTAGGCGCAATTTTGCAACCTCACCTCCCTCCTTTTTGTCCGGGTGGAGACCCTACCTGAAGACGTCAGTTATGTTCATATAAAACGGTCATCCCTCGCTTCACATTTTGTATTCTATTGTATCAATTCGACGGAGGAACTTCTTGAACGTAATCCTACATCGGCGGACAAAACAACTGGTGGTCACGATGTGTGAGGTGTTGGAATCTCCTCCTAGTCGCAGAATTAGCTACGGTGGTCACTATGAGTATTTGTATTAGGAAAGAATGTTAGAGTCTTAGTGTTCTTTTTCTATGTCTATATGACATAGTTTTGGTTTGTCAGAGTTTCTGACTGGTTTTTTTATGCCAATAAGGCATAGTTTAGTGTGGTAGAGTTCTTACTCTTTTTCTATGTCCATATGACATATCACCGTGGTTCGGATTCCACGTTAAACTGTAGGTCCTCCATTTCATCTCACAATTCACCCTACCATTGCACATTAGCGTAAGTGCGTATAACCCTAACGGGTAGTAAGACGCGGTGCTAATAATAATAATAATATGACATAGTTTTGACTGTCAGCTTCCGCCATTATAGTAAGGGTACTTACTTACTCTATGATATTAAGAACTCGAAAGTTCATTGCCGTACTTAAAAAAGTACGCCACTTATCTCTAACTTGAGCTAGTTCTATCCAGTCCACTTCATTACACCCTATCTCTTTCAGGTCCATTCTAATGTTATCCTCACATCTGCGTATAATTCTTACCAGTGGTCTCTTACCATTGGGTTTACCAGTCAATACCCTGAACAAGGTTCTATATTCTCCCGTTCGCGCCGCCTGTCCCGCTCACCGTAATCTAGGAGACTTGTTTATCCTATCAATGTGTGTACGGGGAATATAACTCATCATTACGTAACCTCCTCCACTTCCCTTTTTGGATCAAATATCTTCCTAAGAACCTTGTTTACAAAACCCTCCAATTTTTTTTTATTATGTAAGGTAAGATACCATGTTTCACACCCATAGGGAACAACAGGTAGAATTATTGGTTTCATATATCATTAGACATTTCCTGACAGCAGGTGAGATGTCAACAACTTACTGACTGAGTGATAGCAAATTCAGAAACATTTCCTATAAATTCATCCTTCCTCATCCTTAACACATCAGCGCTATTATCACATATAATTATTACCCTAGTGGGTAATAAGACAGGTTGCTGAGAAAATAAAACATGACATGTTATTTGATAAAATTTTATATATATAAACCGAACCCTGGTGAGCGTTGGGCCAACTCTCTTTTTTGTGAAAGATACCTATGGTACCAGCTGGGAGTCGAAACCGGGACTTCCAGGTTTGTAGCCAGGTGCACTGGCCACTGTACCACGGGGTTCAGTCTCATTTGTCAAGATTAATATTCATTCATTTGAAGCTTAACTCCAGCTACTTCCATGATTACACGAACATGTGGAGTTAATTAACATACACAGATTACAAAAGCTATGTATTATTCATGAGGGGTGAGTAGGGGACCAGGGATTATTAATATGCAGGAAACAGTCTCACTCAGCCCAAATATAGCTCCTGGAGGAGTAAGACATGCGTGCCACGTCCCACTGCTGCGTTAGGCGGCCGCCTCGGTCAGCGAGAAAGTACTAATCACTGTCAGGCATCACGGATCAAAATATAATGGTCTGTGTCGTTTTATTAAACTACTTCTCTTTTCTGTATAACCTTACAATCACTTTCACCCATTGCCTACAACCCCTCCTTGTCATTTCAATTAAAAAAAGTGGGGAAATAAATTTACGAAAATTCTTATCCAAAAGCTTAATAGGAAATATCGTTGCTTGTTCTCCAATACTTTAAAATTTTCTTTTGTAATCCTATAAAAAAATGTACCGTATTTGTTAAAGATGAAGGCTAAATCTATAGGCCAAGCCTAGTTTCATAGTTCTGTAAATATATTTTAAACGTCGTTAAAAAGGAGCTAATATAATATATTCACACATTTTTTCCATCATTAAAACGCAAAATATAGGTTTGTTAAGGATAAAGAGCCCTGTTAAAATATTTTTGAATTTATTTTGGCGTTAACTATATTTTGAGGTGACACATAAAAATGTTTCGCTTACATAGTTGGTTCCTTTAAGGGGGTTTTGACAACCTAGGGTAATTTTTACATGTTTATACTACTACGTAACCATTTTCACAGGACGATCCTGATCCGAGAGCTAGAAAAGTTACTAGATCTATTTTCACCAATCCATGCTTCAGGCCATGTAATTTTTAGCCTCAATTTTGATTGACATTATCAATATCTATAAAACAATATTAATAAAATAGTAAAATGTTACCATTGTTGACAGTAAAAATACCTATTTTCCATATAAAAATGTATTCCTAACTATTCTAAATAAAGATAATTGAAATAAAATAGCATTGTAACAAAGTGTATCAATATTGCTATTTAGAAAAAAACCACCCTAAGTACATCCGACCGGGATACAAATCAATATCTCCCTGTCATCGGCAGTATTAAGCTAAATTAAAGGCAAATGATGCTACAACAGGCCTAGCAAGCCGGTACTGGAAAATATTTATGACTTTAATAAAAAACTTAATAAAAAACTGACTCAGGCCACAGGATGGAAACAGTAAGGGATGTAACTTCCTTACTCTCTGAAATTACTTAACTTAAGTAGATCACCTCCTTATTATCTAAAGTTGACTATATCTCAAGTTTTTACTTTGCTTTATTCAGGTGGTAGAATTCCATTATCTTAACTGACTCTCAAATTGGAAAGTGTTCCACGCAAATGTGTCACTTTATGCTACAGTAAATTCTTTTTCAACAGTTTTTATAAAGATTATGATCAAATTAGAAACCTTTTAGGGCTCTAAACTGTTTTCTCGTGAAAACTCAATTGCGAAGACTTTTTTTTTTTTTCATTTTAAACAGCACCCTTTCTTGTTAATCTTCCGTTCAAAATGTGGATATTTTAGTGCCTTCTCGTGCCTCTCAAAATTCTAAAATATTTTCTCTCAGTAATTCATTAAAACTCGGCCTTCTTGGCCATTTTACAAGCAGCACTAACAGTCGTTTAAATCAAAGATTTATATATGGTCAGAAACCTTATCTCAGTAGGTAGCGTATTCGTCTACTGAGTTAAGGGTCCCGGGTTTGACTCCTGGTATGTCCGAAAAATGGGGGACAAAAGTTAACTATGGAACACTTTTATCATTAATTAATTTCCAACTGTTTATTGTGGACTCCTAGCGAGATAATAATTATTATTTAATCATTTCCTAGCTTGTTTTTCCTCTTTCTTACTATCCATCCATTAAATTTTTTAACTGTAATATCTTGTAAACAAAGATAATGAAATATATACCTTATTTTACAAGCCATGTTGTTAGATTATACCTATTGAGTGCTGACTAGAACTTTAATAAAATAAATCAAAATTAAACGTAAATGAAATTATCATACGCTTGAAACTGTCATAGGAAATTTTAATATTTTATCCAACACATTTTAAAAAATGTTACTAAAAAAGCTAAATGTATAAATTAAAGTTTCACCTTGATTTAAAACACATGTCGAAACGTATATATCTTAGTTAACATGGGAATACACTCGCAGAAAGCTCATATCGTACAAAGCTCTCTTCTCTAGTGAATAGATCCCTGATCACTTGTTGATTAACATAATTAGATTTCACACATGATTAGATTGCTTTCACTTTGCAAGGGTTTCCATGGAAGTCACGTATCCATTTTGTTGAGATTGGATTAGATCATCGGGGATGTGAGTTTGTAGGACGATTCTTTAGTGCTTCATAGAAATTGAGATTTCACTGGGCTTTAGGATTACATTGGAGTACTTATTTACGTGTTATGATAATGATAAATATGTAGGTCTATTTAAAAAAATTAAAAACTCTACATAAGTTTAGATTTAAAATATTGGTCACTATCTCAAGTAAAAAATAAAATATAAGCAATCACTTTGCTTATTTGTTTGTCACATAAATATACACAATTATTTCTGTATAAATGTATTTTTATAATTTATAATTTTTATAATTTAATAAGCTAAAGATGTTCCACCAAAACATATTAAAGTATAATTTCGGCTATCCAAAATAAAGGAGGTGGACCGGATCTAAGATAATTTGTAAATTCAAGTCGTGGTGGTAAAAATCAACATTTATTCAGTTAAATTCATTGAAAATCTTAAAAAATGCATAACAAGAAGAACACATTTACCAATTTATTACTCATCCACACTTATTGAATTTTTGAAATCGACTTAAGTCAAATCTTCCTCCAAAGAACAAATAACGGAACCAAACTAAAGTTAAGATGGCTATGTTGAGTTGAGGTATTTTGGAAATGATTTTTTTCACTCATCTCTTGGTAGATTGTGAAAGAATTAAATATTGGGGAAGTTGAGTTCCGCTTGTAACGCCTGTCTTCTATTATTATTATTATTATTATTATTATTATTATTATTATTATTATTATTATTATTATTATTATTATTACTATCACCAGCCTGACTACCTCTAGGTTTTACGCATTTATGATAATTACTCTAATGGGGTAGGGATGAATAAGGAATCATTATAGAAGTAATCTACCCATATTTGCGTGGAAGGAGAGTAGGAAACAATTTAAGAAAAACCACCCTCAGTAGACCCTACCGGGATTTTAACCCTGATTTCCCGTCATTAACAGACCAGTATAACACGAGAGTGACGCCTTAGACTATTTGACCACTGAAGCGGGTTCCACGCAGTTTGTGGCACATTTCCTCTCCAATATTACCCTTATGATATCCACTCTACTGGTGTAATTAATATGGGCGTATAGCAGGAACAGGTATTAAGACGTCAGAAAAATAATGTCAAAATATGTTATATCAGTATATTTATTATTATTATTATTATTATTATTATTTTGCTCTTCTTAAAGAAAGTGTTTTTCCAAAGTTTTTCCAAATGAATTTTTAATTATTTTTGTTACAAAAAACAATCTGTCCAAGGGAAATACGACAGTTTTGATCCACGCTGTATATTGCTGGTACATTCACGATTATCTAACAAAGATGGAATCTGCTCCTTGGTGACTTGTTGGAATGTCAAGAATATTGCCGGGGTCAACGTGGTATCCGGCGCATACCTATCCGCTCTTAGACTGGATTCCGGACGTTCTTCGTGCAGAATGTACCCCTGGATTCCGGACTTTCTTCATGCAGCTGTACCCCAACGCTTGTATTACATAATGGATTAAATAGTTTATTCACTTTCTATCTCACTTGATTTTATTGTGTGAGGAATTATTTATCAATGAAATTTTCAATCAAGCTCATTTATTATTATTATTATTATTATTATTATTATTATTATTATTATTATTATTATTATTATTATTAGCACCTCGTCTTACTACCCTTTCAAGTTATACGCACTTACACTAATGTGTAATGTTAGGGTGATTGTGAGATGAAATGAGGACCTACAGTATAACGTGGGATCCGAACCACGGTGGAGGCCTGGCATTCCACGCATTCACAAGTTGTGATTAATACACGTCTTGTCAAGGTCATTTAACCATCAAAATTGTATTGCACAATTTTGCCACGTGTATAATAATTACACTATAAGTATATTTAATGCTTTTTGCGTACCGTTGTTAAGGTAAAGTATTTAATGCATCGAGCTGACATTTAGTATAACCAAACATTCATATGAGGTGAACAGAATTACATATTTATAATATTAATATAATTAGTTCATTGTGTACACCTTAAATAGATGTCTAGTTATACTAAATTTCAGCCCCATTAACTAAATACATTTCCTTGCCCTAACAATG
This sequence comes from Timema bartmani, assembly GCA_902151455.1. NCBI lineage: Eukaryota > Metazoa > Arthropoda > Insecta > Phasmatodea > Timematidae > Timema > Timema bartmani. The sequence continues at coordinate 160,363 of CABFWB010000168.1, read as the reverse complement.
GTACGCAAAATCCATAAAATACCAAGTTTGACCCTTAATAATTTATGAGTCAACCTCAATGGTCTTGGAGTAAAGTCCTCGCCTAAGTGCCCGATGTTCGTGGGTTCAAACCCAGATGGGATCGACAGATATTTCTAGAGTGATAAAAATCCTTAGTACAACTTCCTTTGGATGGAAAGTAAATCCATCGGTCTCATGTCAATTGTGGCATGTAAAAGATCCCTCGAAGATATGTGAAAATACCTTTCCTGGCGAAATTGGTAGGCACTTTCTTTCTCACTCATAGAAATTATATTGTGTTGATATAAGATTAAATATGCCTCGTGAACTGTAATGATTTGAAATAATTGAATCACTATTCATAGCTCATAATTATTAACTTGTTAGAATTGTATAGGAAAATGTTGGTGGTTAAATGGTCTTAAGAGCCCACCGGTAAAATAAATACAGAATTACTCTTGAACCACCAAACGTATCGAAGTGCGGTTTTATGAATTCCTCGCTTGACATCAGTGAGATTGTGATCATCTTGATAGTATTTTTTTTTATATTAAATGAATATGTTTAAAAATTTTGTTACGTTGTATAGAAAATTGTGACCGCCTCTGTGGTCTAATGGTCAGAGCTCCTGGCTAATGACCCAGAGGTTTTGGTTTGATTTTCTGGGCTTCCAGATTTATTGTGAAGCAGTGTATTTGAAAAGGGGTCAGCTCAGTGTCGCGAGAATAATTGAGGAGCTACTTTAATAAAAAAAAAATAGCTGCTCCAGTTTAGAAAACTGAGATTAACGGCCGCAGGGATCTTTGTGTTTATTAAATGACACCCTATAACACTATTGTAGCACTCAAACAACATTCACTCTAGCTATTGTCTACCACCCTAAAACAACACCAAAAACATCACTCAAAAAAACACTTCCCTCATTAATACATTCCACACTAAAACTACACTAACACTACACTTGCACTCAAACAACATGCCCCTAATTATTACATTCCACACTAAAACAACACTAACATTACACTAGCACCCATACAACACGCCCCTCATTAATACCCATACAACACGCCCCTCATTTATTACCCATACAACACGCCCCTCATTAATACCCATACAACACGCCCCTCATTTATACCCATACAACACGCCCCTCATTAATATATACCACACTAAAACTACACTAACACTACACTAGCACCCAAATAACACGCCCCTCATTCCACATTAAAACTACACTAGCACTATACTAACACTCAAATAACAGCCTGTCGCACTCTCGCATACCGCCCATAAATAAGGACAGGCAGCGGGCCTTGCAAGGGGTATAGCGTAAGTGCCGTGCAGGACAGTCAGCCATCTTGGGACGAATATAACATAACTATTTACCTGTCTCTCACTTTCACTATTAAATAATGTAAATGACGCAAGCTGATATCATCACATACTGTCATGTGCACGCAGCCAATATATACCACGGAATGTCAGGGTAAAAATCTGTTGTTTACCTTCCTCTATTATATTATCATAAAATTGTGTAAAGTTGACTTTGTTACCAGGTTGTTCCTTTTGATGTTGAGTAAATAATAATATTATGTGTATATCTCGAAGACTTTAGTTCAATTCAAAACTATATTTAAGTTACTGTATTAAGTCTGTTTGTACGTGTGTCACCATTGAAATGTTACCATTCCGGTTTTGTTGACCTAGGTTAAGCTAGTGTTTAGTTAGTGGTTAAAAAGTGCATGTTTAACATATCATTTGACATTTTGAATGAGTTTAAATAATTAAGAACCATTTCAACTAGAAATAACTATATAATTGTGGGAATTATTAGGAACATAATACATTCGAGAAATGCATGCTAAATGTCAGTAAGTTATTGACATCTCTCCTGCTTTCAAGGCACATAAAACTAATAATAATATTATTATTATTATTATTATATATTATATAAAACCATAGTTCTACTGGCTTTTTTCTATGGGTGGGAAACGTTGTATCTTACCTTACACGACGAAAAAAATTAGGGTGATCTAAAACAAGGTGCCTAGGAAGATATATGGTCCAAAATAGGTTTGAGGCTACTGGGGAGCGGAGTACGCTACATAATGATGAGCTACATACCTGTACTCATAACAAGACATTTATAGGATAATAAAGTCTCGTAGATTACGGTGGGCGAGACATGCAGAGTGAATGGGAGAATCTAGAACCTTGTTCAGGGTATTGACTGGTAAACCCAATGGAAAGAGACCATTGGGAAGACGCAGATGGGAGGATAACATTAGAATGGACCTGAAAGAGATAGGATAAAATGAGGTGGACTGGATAGAACTATCTAAAGATAGCAATAGGTGGCGTACTTTTTAAAGTGCTACAATTAACTTTCGAGTTCCTAATGCAATAGAGTAAGTAAGTTAGTGCACGTTGCATAACAATATTAAAATAAAATCATTTATTACAGTTTTTAATATTAAAAATAGTACACTAATAAGAATAAAAAAAATTATATTGTGTCTTACCAAACGTCCTGGCTAACCACATTTAATTATACTAAAACATGGTATGGCTGAAGAAAGTAGAATCAATTAGACATTTAGACAATCTGTGATACTTCGACAATTTGTGTGGCGGGAGGGTGTGAAACTAAAATTCCCTCATAACATTAAGAAGAGATTTGAGCGCTGACCTATGTGTCACCGGATCAGACTTAAAAAAGTTGACGTTCAATCCACGTGCCCTCCATTGTGGTTGATATATATATATATATATATAATTATTATTTTCAAACAGGATCTCATTTTTCTTGTCTCATGATGGTAGGAAGAGAAATAACTTTTACATTAAGCCCCATAAAGTGAATGGGTTATGAAATATGACATAATAGCCGCAGTTGTGACATCACAAGACTCTCTATTGTCACACGAGTTTCAATCATCTCTTTTTTTTT
>CABFWB010000168.1:116841-157389 GCA_902151455.1 Timema bartmani | reverse complement strand
TTTTTTTTTTTTTTAGGTACAATGCCATTGCATGTACCCAAAGAAAGATAAACACGCCACTTTATGCCTAGCAATAAAAATAGACATAAAACTACTTTTTTTTTCGGCGTGTCATTGGATACACGTCAGTTGGCCTAAAATCATTTAGCCAAAAGTGTAGTCCAAATAGTTTTAAGTTCAATTACTTTATGCCAAAAGATTTAGGTCAAATAACTCTAGGCCATAACATTTTTAGGCCAAATGACATTAGTTTAAATAACTTTAGGCTTAATGACTTTCTGCGAAGTTAATTCTTAAGCCAAATGACTTTAGCCCAACTGACTTTTGGTGAACATAATGTCATTTTTTTATTCAACATTCATTTTAGGCCAAATAACTTTAGGACAAAGGTCATTTTTTTTATTCGAAACTAATTTCTGGACAAATTACTTTATGCCAACTGGCTTTTAGTGAACGTAACCTCATTTTTTGATCGAAATTCCTTCTAAGCCAAAATGAATTTAGGCCAAATAATATTAAGTGAATTTTTTTTGGTCAAATGACTTTAGGCCAACTGGCTTTTAGTGAACGTAATATCATTTTTTTAAATCGAAATTCCTCCTAAGCCAAAATGAATCTACTAGGCCAATTGATTTTTAGGGAAATTTCTCTTTGGTCAAATGACTTTAGGTCTACTGACGCTTTTCCATGTTATCACAGTTGAATTTGGCGTTACTCGTCCGAGAACCACTTGGCTTCAGAGAGCGTGGAGTAGTCTGGGAAAGATATAGATAGACAAACCAAGTCCATTGAACATGTTTTCTTTCATTCTTGAGAGTTCTCGAGTTGGCCAAGCGTCTGACAGTTCTGTTAATCCTAGAGGCTCGGGAGATAAAATATATTCAAAGACACATGCCTTTTAACTAAAGTTCACTTTAAATACACAACATACTTTTGCGCGTGTGAACCACATACACACATATATAAACATGCGTATGTGTGAAAGTTTCAAAATAGACATCCAAAGGTTTATTCGAAAATTTGTACACATAACACTAATTTTAAAAGGTGGACTCAGTATTAAACTATTACGTTAAGTAAACTTGCGTGGTTTTTCATTTATAAATCATTGTTTTTTTAAATCCTAAGATAGTATGTTAACTGTTGCAACTAATTGACTGACCGTAGCATAGTCTTGTTTTAACTTAACCTTTTGACATTTCACTCGTCTGTATTTCCGAATTTTTGTTACAAAATAACTTTCAAATACCCAGACAAATTTTAACTAGAATTGGCAGAGATAATTTTTAAATATAAACCTTTAAACGTATATACGTGTTTTTTTTTAGATATATCTATCCGTTTCAAGTAGGCGGCCAACTCAAATATTGGCCATTCTCTTTGTTCCGTGGTAACAGCCAAATACGTCAATCACTTTTAACCAAATTTGGCAGGGAAATTCTTTGCATCTAGGCCAAACGATTTATATACATAGTTTTTCAATCTAATTATAAGTTTCAATATGGTGGCTAATCAAATGGATTTTTATTTAAGGGCTAATTTAAAGTGCTTTAGATTTTAAATTCTAAACAATGGATTAGATACCGAAATCTTTTATTATTTAAAAACTTATTGTGAGACTGACGCCTTAAATCACGTGAAAATCAGTTATTCTCTATTAATACAATTGTAATCAAAAGATTAACTTTAAGACTAAAAATGATAAGAACATGTTAAAATAATCTTAGCATAATGTACTTAGGCTTCTTTGAATAAAGGGTGCGATGTCTACTGTTCACAGAACTAATAGTAAGGAATATATTATTCTTGTTTTATAATTAAATTTGTTAAATTTCAACCAAATACGACCAACTGCTTGGACTCTAAATAAATGCACCAATATTTATACAGTAGGCATGCCTAAACCTCTTTATCAGAATCGGGGGAAAATAGAAAGTAAATTTTCGAACTTTAGATATAGCTGGGATTTTACGAATGTAGTCTTTCAACGGAGCCAAAATACGCACTTTTAAATGTTTATCGTTGCATTTTATGTCTGAGAATAATGTTATATTAGACATTTGTTGCCTATTTCTTAGACTAATAACTTATTTCATAACAACTAGTTGTTTATTTTTGTCACGTTCTGGCAATAAAACCTACATTAAAATAGTATTTTAATGATACAGAGTATCGGGCTGTTAACAGCTAGTGTTTATTGTGTGTAGTGAATATTAACGCTATTGGGGCTATGTGCATATAGATTTACGTAAAACTAAAATGGTGGAGATATGGTAGACATGACAGGTTTATATATTTAAAAAAAAAGTTTATATTTGGACGTGCACATTATGGTTCTCTAACATCTAACAGATGGCAGCACTAACGAGGATAAATAAATAACTTTTCTTATAACAATTTATGGCCGAAAAAGGTTATTTTGGTCACACTCAAATTTTTTTTTAAGTTCTAGGTACATTATTTTATGAGTTTAGAGGAATCAAAGATAGACTTTTAACGATGTTAAAATTTCCTTACATTATCAAATGAAAACGTACGTAAGATCGACCGGTTGATCGCGATCGGCTAGCTGCCAACCCCTGTGTTAAGGTGCAGGGGACGCAAGAAAAAGGGCAGTTTTTTTTGTTGTTTTTATAGCAAAACTTTGCTCTAGTAGACACATAGAGATTGCTTTTCTGCACATGGTGATATCAACAAGTGTTTAATATCTAGCGTGAACATAGTGGGATTAGATTAATAACCTTTTAAATGAAGATAAAAAGTTGTAATTAAATTCCAAGAGACCCTTGACAGAAAATTCAAGAAATTTTGAGGTCACCATGGGAAGAAAATTAATCTATGTTTCTATTGAAGCAATAATATATTTATTTTGGACAAAAAAACATTATTCTAAAAAAAACTGAAAAAAAAAACCTAACTTTTCTTCATGTTACTTACACTCTCATCTTAATGCTTGAACTGGGTCAGCCAGAGGAAGGATGGCCTGAACGGGGTTCCAGAAGGACGGAGCAGTGAGGAACGGGTTGGATACAAACGTCCATAACTGGATTGGACGTTGTGGCCTCGTGGAATTCGCTCCCTTGGTCACTAGATTCTGAATATTCTCGATTTCCTTTTTTGGGGGGATGTTGAAGGCACAAGTGTATTCTGTGAAAATAAAAAACAAGGATCAGCAACACATCATGGAGGGCTGCGCGAAGATTAGTGGGGATGCAGATCTAATGGACCGGGTTCATAATAATTGTTGAATTTAGCATTGTCAAAATGGACAGCACAATGGGCATTTAATGCAATGTAATTTAACGTCCTAACATAATTTTTTATATATTTTTATTAATTTTTTTTAGCACTGCGTCTTACTACTGGCTCGAGTTATACGCTTATGTACTAATTACGCTAATGGTTTTAGGCATTAGGAAGGTTATATTTAGAGGAAGTGTACCCGCATTTGCGTGAAGGGAGAGAGGAAACCATTTTTTGAAAAATCACCCTCGGTACACCCGACCAAGATTTGAACCTCAATCTCCCCGTTATCAGCAGTCTAGTCTCCTTCGAGATTAGCGCGTTAGACCACGCAGCCATCGCAGCGGTTTTTTTTACTAACTAAAACATGTACAAGCATGTCAACTCAGCCTCATGAGGACAAATGAGGAGCTACTTGAATAAAGAAGTAGTGACTCCGGTCTAAAAACTGAGATTAATGGCCTAAGGGTTCGTTGTGGTGACCATATGACACCCTCTACCCGCAAATGTTGTCACCATCTTCAACAATATATGGCGGCCACTCGGTTGCTATAGATCGGTTGCGGTCTAACGCCATGGAGTAATATTTTACTATATTTGTGTATCTGTGTATTTTCCTATGTGACCAGACCTTGTGGCTACCCTATACACCATACTGACCCGCCTCGGTGGCGTAGTTGGCTAACGCGCTTGTCGTGTTGAGCTCGACCGCCGAGGACGGGGATATCGAGGTTCAAATCTCGGTCGGGTGAACTAGGAGTGGTTTTTCCTAAATGGTTTTCCACTCTCCCTCCACGAAAATGCGGGTTCACTTCCTCTAAATTTAACCCTCCCAATTCCTAATCCATTAGTGTAATTAGTACTTAAGCGTATAACCCGAACGGTTAGTAAGACGCGGTGCTAAATATTATTATTATATACCATACTACAAGATACTGTACACCCGCTTTGGTGGCCGTATGGTCTAACGCGAGACTCTCGCAGTAGACTAGACTGACGATGATAGGGAGATCAAAGTTCGAATCTCAGTCGGGTGTATTGAGGTTAGTTATTTTCCAAATGGATTTCCACTATCCCTCCACTCAAATGTGGGTACACTTCTAATAAATATAACCTTCCTAATATCTAAAACCATTAGCATAATTGGTACATAAGCATTAAATCAAACAAGTAAAAAGATCCGGTGCTAAAAATAGAAAGTATTGTAGCTATACGACCTTTGTTTTAATCAAGGACAAAGTATTCAAACTTTAGGCAAAATCGCAAGAGTCAAGCTTAAAATAAATTTTCACATTGTTAAATACATATAACGTTTTTTTAAAAATATGATTGGTTGTTTGTTTTCCTGAAATAAATGCAGTTTCGTTACTTCTTGTTTAAAGGCCGAGGGAATTTTAGTCTCAGTGGTTATCAAACTGAATAAATAATGGAGACGGTTGGAAGAGAAGGAGAAAATGAGGACCGTGAATCCTCATGTTATATTCATGTCTCTTTAACCCTCTTTTTGCTATCCTCTCTGCAAAGTTCTACTGGTGGAGGAGATTCAATTTACTCATTACATTTTGTATCTGAACGAAACCTCATTCTAGAGTTCAGCGAGCGTTACTGAATCAAACCTGTCGTTTACGCCTATAAATGTTACTTAAATAGGTTTCAAGTCATGTACAGTTTCAAACATCGAAATAGACTTGTTAAAATTAAGGATATTATTTATTTAAAAACGTCGAAGTAAAACGTATGATCAGGTAATGCTTAATTTGCAGACTTTATATTTTTTTATAAAGAGAATTTTCTGCCTCGAGATTATGATGAATCTTTTCGATTTATGCTCCCCCGAACTCAAAAATGTGGGTCTTTCAATTTTGTTCGGCCCTGGAGTTGGAGTCAAAACAGTTTTATGGATTATAAAAAAAAAATTAAGCACTGCGTCTTACTGCTCGTCCGGGCTATACACCTATGTACCAATTACACTAATAGACAAGGGATGAGGGAGGTTAAACTTAGATGAAGTGTATCCACATTTGCGTGGAAAGAAAGTGGAAAACCATTTATGAATAACTACAACAGAATATCCAACCAGGATCGAAACCCGATCTCCCTTTCATTGGCATTCTAGTTTGTTGCGAGAGTAGCGCCTTAGATCATGCGGCCACCAAACTGGGTACTTTTTCAAACTTGGTATAGTGATTTGAGATGGTCATACCTCAATGTGTTTTTTTATTTTGATTATACTCTCAATTTAAGAAACACTGATTTATTTTAGTTGGAAATTTTCTAAAATGGCTTAATTTTTTATTTAATATTTCAATTTCTTTTTCTTAGGAATTTTTTACACGATAAAATATTTTTTTTTATTTTTCTAAAAATAAATCATTTCAGGGTAATTTACTGATGACTGATTTTTGAAATTCATATTTCTTTTAAATGTTTGGAGAACTTTTCAAAATGGCTGGTGACATTTTATTTAAAATGTAAATATGAATAATGTTTGATATGATAATAAAAATGTTTGTTTTATTAAGTAAAACTTACTAAGAATTTTTTTTTATTTTTGAAAATGTCACAATCTAAAATAGGCCATACAATAAACTATTTATGTATTTTCAACTGTCTTACTACCCGCCATTCTATAAGAATTTAATTACATTGTTAGAATAGGTATGAGGACAATATAATCGAAAGAAGGCGTACATAATTTGTGTGGAGAAATAAAATACAAAACCATTTTGGAAAAACCACCCGGCCGGAATTATAACTCCGATTACCCGCCTCGGTGGCGTAGTTAGCTAACGCGCTAGTCGTGTTGAGCTCGGCTGCCGAGGACGGAGAGATCGGGGTTTGAATCTCGGTTGGGTGAACTAGGAGTGGTTTTTCCTAAATGGTTTTCCACTCTTTCTCCACGCAAATGTGGGTTCACTTCCTCTAAATTCAACCTTCCCAATTTCTAATCCATTAGCGTAGATAGTACTTAATCGTATAGCCCGAACGGTTAGTAATACGCGGTGCTAAATAATAATATAACTCCGACCTGGTCTTTCATTGAAAAACCAGACGTGATGTTCTTGTTGTTTAGTCCATGGTCCCACCAATGAAGATACATTTGTTTGTAAATATTAAATATCATGCATAAAACATAGCATTTGCTCCCACTCCGTATAGTACATCATATTAACCGGGACATAATATATTCATATATTCAACACAATAATTATAATGCTTTTGGTTTGAATACAGGATCTCTCTAAATCAGAACATTTTGTACGGAGTATAGTTTCGGTGGATTAAACAGAGACTAATTGGACCAACACACATGTGTTGACCTAGTGCCACTAGTAGAGCTAGTGATAATCGAGAACCAAATTACCACGCTCAAATAGACCAAGAATATGATGGAATGAAGAGTGAAAGAGTGTGTTATTTTTTTTTTAGTATCACGTATGTTTGAGCTATACGCTTATATGCTAATTACTCGAATGGCTTTACAGGTAAGGAGGGCTATATTTATAGAAATTGTATACGCATTTGCGTGGAGGAAGAGTGGAAAGCCATTTTGGGGAAAAAAAACATCAGTAAACCCAACCGAGATTCAAACCTCGATCTCCCCGTCATTGACAGTCTAATCTACAACGAGAGTCAGCGAGAGTAGTGCGTTAGACCACGCGGTGACCGAAGCGGGGAATATAATATACAACTACAGACCAATTTATAAGAGAGCAAAATAGTTTTTGTAAACGTACCTAGAATTATTTTTTTAATTAAAATTGTGTGTGGTGTGTATTAGTTTTTTTTTTTGTGGTAAATGTCGCAATTGAATGATAGTTATTCATATCACAAAATTTAAAGTACATGTAATTACATGCACACATGCCCACCCCTTACCCCCTCAAATATATAGCCATAGACCAGCATACAAAAGAAAAATAACTGTGCTCCAAAAATAAAAAAGTTGAATACATCAACGTTGATGCCTATATCTTATAAAGAGGATCCAAGTGGAAATGTAAGAAAATCCTTTCAGTCAGGATTATATTCATAAATTTTGTAAGGCTCTACTTTTTGAAGTTTTTTTTACAGACATATTTTACATTAACTGTCTCCATTTCATGTAAGGCAAGCTTTAAAGGTGGTTTTTTTTTTACAAAATGAACATATATTTATCTACAGTCTAATTTCAATATGAAGAACCTTATCGGACAGGTAGAAAGTTACTAGATAAACATTCACGTATTCATAGATCGGTTGATGTTATCTGCAGCTGTCACATTTTATAAAATTTACCAGGACGTGTAGCAGGTAATACTTATGTTATAATAAGTTTATCCATTCTGTGCCTAAATAATATAGGTACTACTTTTTTTTAGCATCGAGTCTTAGTACCCGTTCGGGTTATACGCTTATGAACTAATTTATGACAGTGATTTTAGGGTTTAAGGAAGGTTAAATTTAGATGAAGTGTACTCAAATTTGCGTGGAGGAAGATTGGTTAGCCATTTTGGAAAAAACACGCTCAGTACACCCGACCAAGATTCGAACTTGGATCTCCCCACTAGAGGTGGTCTGGTCTACTGCGAGAGTAGCGGCCACCAAGGCGGGTAACATTTATTTTAAACCAATTATTTGTAAAACTGAACAAGAAGCTTTTGATTTCCTGTTTTAATTGTGAATGTCCGTATTCGGTTTTAGATACTGAATCACATAATCACCAAATCAACTAAAGCTATTATTTTCAAAACTTTATTGAGGGAATCTCCAAAGACTTTATTATTAAAAACATGAATTTTTTGTTTGTTTTTGGGTTGATGACACAAAATGTGTTTGGTGACTCCGTTTTAATTTCAATCATTGGGCTTTTTTTTTACATTTCATAGGAGTAAATACTGATATTGATTTTTTTTGTATGATACATATTGAGATATTTGAAAGACTATGAAGAACTTTGGTATCCATGTATTCTCCACTTTATTTTTAACAAGGTTCACGCATACATTTTTGGTTTGATTTTTCCACCGCATCTTACTACCCGTTTGGGCTACACGTATACACTAAGTTAATGGAATAGGGGTGGGGAAGGTATTATCCTCGGAGAACATCAATAAGCGACCCGCCTCCTGGCGTAGTTAGCTATCGCGCTGATTTCGTGTTGAGCTAGACTTCTGAGGACGGGGAGAGTGAGGTTCGAATCTCGGTTGGATGAACTGGGGGTGGTTTACCCCTAAATGGTTTTCCACTCTCCCTCCACGCAAATTCAGGTTCACTTCCTTTAAATTAAACCTTACCTATTCCTAGCCATTAGCTTTATTATTATTATTATTATTATTATTATTATTATTATTATTGCCATGTCTTACTACCCGTTTGGGTTATACGCACTTACGCTAATGTGTAATGGTAGAGTGATTGTGAAATGAAATGGAGGACCTACAGTTTAATGTAGAATCCGAACCACGGCGGAGGTCTGGCATTCCTCACATTCACAAGTGGTGATTAATACACATCTTATCAGAGGTGAAGGAAGGGTTTGGCAATCCAATCATATAAATCTGTGCTGGGACCGAGGATTGAACCCCGGACCCCCAGCACAGAAGTCCGACACCTTACCCCTATACCACCAGGTCACCTCTTAATTAGTACCGAATGGGTGGTGAGATGCGGTGCTAAAAAACAAAAACAAAAATCCCATCAAAAGCGCACAAAAGGAAGAAACCTCATATCAAAAGCGTACGAAGATATGGATTAAATAATTAAAAACTACTTAATATGTGTAACGTGGCAACATGTCAAACAGGTATTGTTAACAACCTCCTACTCTTTACAATATTGATAAGCTTAGGTTTGGTTAGGTTGATAACTGGCAATTTAATACAACTTACGATACTTGTAATTTCTGAAAAATATACATTTCTTGCGGTGTTGCCATATAGCGCTCAGATACTACAAGAAATTATGTGATTTTGATATACCTACCTTGTGCGCTTCTGATGTACTTTAAAGCATGTAAGTAAATTCGGCCTTTCTGCCTTCAGTACGTAGCCATTACTTTACATGAAATGTGCCCACATTTGTGTGGATGTAAAGTAGAAAACCATTTGTAAAAATAAATAGCCTAAATACAACCGACTGAGATTCAAATACCCGTTCTCCCCGCTAGCAGTTGTCGAGTATTTTGAGACAGTCACTTTGTAATTATGAAATGTAAAATTGGGTTTAGGGATACGCAAAGTTGACCTCTGTGGTCTTGGGCTAAAGTGCTCGCCTCCGGATCCGATATTCGTGGGTTCAAACCCAGCTGGTGTTAACGGATTTTTCTTAAGCGATAAAAATCCATAGCACAACTTCCTTCGGAGGGGAATTAAAGCCGCTGGTTCCATGTCAATTGTGATTTTTTTTTAAAAACTGAAAGGTACAGTATGTGAAAATACCTTCCACAGAAAAATTGGTAGGCCCTTTCGCTCTCGTTCATAGAAATTCTCGTGTAATAATATAATCAGTTGAATCATAAAGTGCACGTCAAATATTAATTTTAAAAATACAAAATATACGCAAAACTCCGCCAATATACCATTTATATTTTTTATTATAACATCATTAATAATGTTAAATTATTCAATGGCATATATAGCACTTATACTCTTAGTAGCATACAATGTAAAAATCATTACTAAGTTACAATAGAACAACTATATGTTCATTTAAAATCCGTGCAAATTGGCTAAAAAAACATGATAGTTAAAGGTTGATTTTACTTTTTTACATACTAAATAAAAATAAATTAATGCTAGGTAGAAGTGTTACCCTCTCAAATGTTCAAGCTACTATGAAAATAGATTAGTCTGTGTAGCACATTACATAATGTTAAAACAAATAATAGCAAAGTTAAGAAAAAAAGTTTCTGTTCTATCACCCTTAGAATTAACCGTTTCTTTTGAAATTTTAAGCTTACCCTTTTAATTAAAGCCTGAAAAGAAAAATTATTCCTGTAATGTGAATTCTTCTTACGTGCAAACATTTACATAAAACTTTCTTCTTTGTTTATACAATTTGTATAAGGACTGAGCAAATATACTAATTTATGTTAATTGGGTGGTAATATTTCATCTCACCGAACCTTACCGGATGGAAGACTCGGAAAAAAAATGTTATTACTCTAGATTCCGGGAGAATTAGGCGATAGGTTAGCACGCATGACTTTGGTACACTAGCACTTACTAAAGTTGTTTTTAAAATATAGGACGTAAATTTTTCATGTCTTAGGACACACCAATTAACTTAAAACCCCATTTCTTAGCACAACTAGAAGTAAAAATAGAGTAAAATTAAAGCCAGTGTAAACTTTTAGTTTGACTGACTGGCGTTAACATTTGATACAAAAAGTATGTACTGTTTTACTAAATGCATGCTTGTAATAGTGTAGCTAGAAGTTATAGGTGCACGTATGGTATGCCTTGTTCTAACTCAGAACTCAAGGTTTCGATTAAGACCCATTTCATTATGAGTCACTTGTACTAGATTTAATTTCCAGTAATATTTTCAATCGACTACTGATGCATTACTTTAAAATATAGGTCTACCACCCTCTTTCTGTTATTTAATATTCTATAACTTAAGCCGTTGGGCGCACGAGTTTAATGAATTAATATTACTAGTGTCGATCATTTTAAAACTTTTTTTGCACCTCGTCTTACTATTTACCCGAGCTATCCATATAAAGGGATGGGGAAGCTATAATTTAGATGGCAAGTACCCGAAATTGCATGGAGGGAGATTGAGGAATCATTAATGAAATACTACCCTCTTTACACAAAGCTGGGATTCTTCTTCACCAGTAAAAAATACAAGATTGTTCACGTAACCACTGCTAGGGTTTACGTGTATTTTTAAAAGTGTCTGTATGGTTTATTTAAATTATTCATTTTGTCCTTAAAATTAGATAAAAATAAACTCAAGCTTAAATTATGTATAAATTATTATAGTTTTACTTTCATCTAAATTATTGGGTGTTTATTAAGTATTAAATTACACTAAACTTGACTTTCAAACTGTTTACACACATTTCGTACGTTGAAATAAGTTCGAAATTTTAGAAAACTTAGTAAAATACTTGAAAGTTGTCGAGCATATAAAATAAAATTAAATTTGAAGCTAACAAAGAAAGAGGGTATTTTAAATTAAGTCCAGGATTTACTTAACAAGCTGAACTTCACCCTTCACCCTATGTAATCTGTACAGGAACTTTGAACTAGGGGAAGCTAATTAGACTTGCTCCCTGTGATCCATCAACCACCGAGTAAATAAGCCATGAATATATTAATTTCTACCTTAGGAAAACCTCTTATTTCTAGGATGTTTGCCAAATTATAGATAATTATACCTCCATTATACTCCATTAAAACACTGCACCTAATCATTCTTCAACACTTTATTGTTTAGAATCCCAGTGAGGTCGTGGGGAGAAAATTAGTTGGATTATAATAATAATAATTATTATTATTAGCACCGCGTCTTACTACCCGTTCGGGTTGTACGCACTTACGCTAATGTGCAATGGTAGGGTGATTGTGAGATGAAATGGAGGACCTACAGTTTAACGTGGGATCCGAACCACGGTGGAGGCCTGGCATTCCACACATTAACAAGTTGTGATTAATACACGTCTTGTCAGAGGTGAAGGAAGGGTTTGGTAGTCAGATAAATCTGTGCCGGGACCGAGGATTGAACCCCGGACCCCCAGCACAGAAGTCTGACGCCTTACCCCTAGACCACCAAGTCACCTGGGTTTTAATTAATTTTCGTTAATTATAAATGAGGCTCACAATTTTTTATAGCCATTAAATTTTGTTCATAGCTTTAAAAATACACAATAGTTAGATTTTTGTCCTTCCATCTCCATTTCAAAGTTATCCGAATAATTACACTAATTAGGTAGGTATGAAGATCGTTTTGAACGCGAGAAAAGTGAAGTGTTTGTGTAGTTTTTATAGCAACACATCTTTTGGATGAAAATAGATAAAATATTGCTACAGTAGAAACTTAAGTTTAATTTTCTTCACATGTTGATATCAACAGTTGTTGAAGATCTGTTAAAGTTGTCCTGGAATTTTATGACAACTTTTTCTATCTATTTAAAAAGTTTCTCATCTAATTCCGTTATGATCATAACGTATATTCAAGAACTGTTGATATAAACATGCGAATAAAATTAAACTCAATATGTTTGTACTGGAGAAATATTTTATTTGTTTTAGCCAAAAAAAATATACTATAAAAACTGCAAAAACACCTTTTCTTGCGTGATCTACATTCCCACCTTAAACGAACTGTTCTTTAATTTTACATGAAGGGACGGCTGATAGCTATTTAAGTAACTATTTTTTAATAGCTTTGATACATTTTCCAAGTATTTGAAACCCCTTCTACCGGTAACCGGTAAACCCCATAAGAGCCCATAAGAGTAATTAATACTTAAGCGTATAAGCCGAACGGCTTTTCGCTTAAGTATTAATTACTCTTATGGGCTAGGAATAGGGAAGGTTGAATGTAGAGAAAGCGAACCTACATTTGCGAAGAGGGATAGTGGAAAATCATTTAGGGAAAACCACCCCCCAGTCCACCAAAGCGAGATTCGAACTTCGATCTCCCCGTCTTTGGCAGTCTAGCTTAACACTAAACTAGCGCGTTAGCTAACCACGCCACCGAGGCGGGTAATTTAGAAGCAGTGTTCCCGAATTTTCGTAGAGAGAGAATATAAACCCATTTGGGGTAAAGCACCCTTAGTACACCTGACTGGAATTTGAACCTCGACCACCACGTCATCGGCAGTTCAGTCTATTGAAAGAGGTACAGACGCCTTAGACCAGGGTTTTCCAACTGGCAACCCAGCGGCCACATGCTGCCCACGATGCCTTTATTTACTACCCACCAAGTTTCTTGGAAAAGTAGTCTACTGTGGTAAAATTGATGTTTTTTTGGCGAGAAAAGGAAAGTCTTTACTTGAGTGGAAAAATGTGTAATTCCTTTTCTAAGGTGAGATGTAAGGAGATGCGAGAAAAGGCAATTAAAATAAGTTTTTATGGCAAAACTTTTTTAGCTATAATAAATAAAATATTTTTCCAGGTAAAAACTACAGAATTTAATTTTCTTCACTTGGTGATATCAACAGTTGTTGAATATCTGTCATGAGTAAAGTGGCATTAGATGCAAAACATTTTAAATGAAGAGAAAAAGTTGTCACTAAATTCTATGATACCCTTGAAAGATATATAAGAAATTTTAATGTCACCATGTGAAGAAAATCAAATTCTATGTTTGTACTGTAGCAATATTTTATTTATATTGGCAAAAAAAAAAGTTTTGCTATAAAAACTGCAAAAGCACCGGATTTTTCTCGCAACCCCTTCCATCTCACCATAAATATGTTGTATTATATTGACGTATCAAGGATAAGTAACCTATATTTTAGTCGGAAAATTCGTTCAAATTAAACATGTTTAAATTACCACCTTTTTTTATTTACAATAGGAACTATGTGTGTCCAAAATACATTTAAGATTAGTGTGAAAATATATGCGACCACCTCTGTGGTCTAGTGGTCAGAGTACTTTGATACAGATACATAGATCCCAGATACGATCCCAAGCGCTTCCGAAATTTATCTGTGAAACAATTGGTCTGGAACGGGTTCAAACCCAGTCTAGTGAGGACAAATGAGGAGCTACTTGAATAAAGAAGTAGTATATCCCGTTTATAAAACTGAGATTAATGGCTGGAAGGTTAGTTTGGCTGACCACATGACACCCTCGATCCGTAAATGTTGGCACGATCACCGCTAGCCGTGACGGCAGCTTGGTCGGTATAGCTCGCTTGTGAGCTCGCACCATTCGTTGAGTTTTAGAAAAACTTGTCAGAAGGTAGTATAGTGAACTATTTTTAGGAAAGATGTGTTCAAAATACATTTTAATATTCGTATAAAAATATGTGTATTAAGGCTATGGTGTAGTTCTTGTATAACTTGATAAAAATTAGCCCACCACTAGACTCGTGGATTCAATTGTAGGCCTCGGGCCTGCCTTAGACCACTCTACCACCTAACGGATATACTTATTAATATTATTTAATACTCAACTTGATTAGAAAGTGAACTTGGAAGTATATTTAGGGTTTATTTTCATTCACTAATTTAAAATTACCCGTTGCAGTGACCGTATGGTCTAACGCGTTAATTTCATGATGGACTAGATTGCAGAAGATGGGTAGTGCGGGGTCCGATTCCAGTCGGGTGCACTGAAAGTGGTTTTTCCTAAATGGCTTTCCAATCTTCCTCCGCGTAAATGAGTCTGCACTTCCTCTGAATTAAATCTTCTTGATAAATAACACAATTGTGTAATTAGTGCATAGGCGTATAACTCGAACGGTTAGTCAGAAGCAGTGCTAAATTAACTTAAAATTAATGAAATTTAGGGCGACTCAAATAGACAAAATACTCATGTCTAGATCTAGGAGTTTTACTGTATGAACGTAAACCAAACTCATAAACTAAAAGTTAATTATTTTATTAAATAAAATTATTACATAATCTTTTTTTGTATCTTTGTTAATTAACTTCAAAAATATTTTTTCCTCAGTAAAATAATGTATGTATCAGAAAGCCTTTGCCTTGAGATATGATTTTTTTTTTAAATCACTTTTATAAAATAAAAAATCATTATATCTGACTGGGGTTCGAAACCGAGTCCTTACCTTTCTGTGTTTGGGTCAAAAACACGTTTGCCACTGAGCCACGTGTACCGGTATCTATTTTTAGCACCACGTCTTACTACCCGTTCGGATTGTACGCTTATGCACTAATTGTACGCTTATGCACTAATTAAGCTATTGATTTTGGGGATTAAGAAAGTTATATCCATAAGAAGTGTACCTGCAGTTGCGTGGAGGGAGAATGGAAAACCATTTCGGACAAAACGCACCCACAGCACACCCGACCGAGATTTGAACCTCAATCTCCCCGTCATCGGCAGTCTAGTCTACTAAGAGAGCAGCGCCTTAGACCACGCGGCCACCGAAGTGGGTATGTGTGCTGGTATCGTTTATTGCGTCATGGGAAGGGTTTTGAACTCAAGACGGGTGTGCGTGCGGGCGTGCAAGTGGAGGGTGTGCGGTGGTGGTTACCGGTCGCGATAAGACTACACCTCCACCACCCTCTTCCCACTTTTTATCCCCCCCTTTTCCTCTCCATCTCCCCCTCCTCTCCTGGATCAATACAGAAACCGGGGTGGTGGAGTGTGTGTACTGCATCGCCGGGCCTACAGGGCCTGGGTCTATCAACCTACCTTCCTCTTGCCTCTCCCTCACTTCCCCTATCTCATTT
The DNA here is from genome assembly GCA_902151455.1 of Timema bartmani. Taxonomy (NCBI): domain Eukaryota; kingdom Metazoa; phylum Arthropoda; class Insecta; order Phasmatodea; family Timematidae; genus Timema; species Timema bartmani. Next base: position 141,785 of record CABFWB010000168.1, on the reverse strand, counting down.
TCCCTATTTCTCTTTCCTTATTTCACTTTCACTTCTTCATTAATAAAGGTATCGAGGTGTACTGTTTTATGACTCAGCTCAACTCTTGCCATTTACTGAAATTAATGTTTCAATGCTGCGGGGGATTTAAATATGGCATTTTTATTTTGGTCTCGCAAGTCGAATATAAAAAAAGAAAATTATACGGCACAACGCACAGGCTTTCTCCCACTTTTATCTTAAAATAGACAGTTAATAAAAACTCGTAAGGTTTGTTAAACGAATTAATAGGTCTATAGATTATTGTAGAAACACTACACCAAAGATAATAAATGAAATAATAGACATTGTTACTTGCTTACTCTATGGCATTAGGAACTAAGAACATTGTTACAGAAAAAGTGAGAAAAGAGAAACATCTTTGTCCACCAAAGAGAATAAGAATCAAATTCATTTTCAGTCCCGAATATTAAAAAGTATATATATTTGCTTATAGCTCAGAAACTAGGCCTATTGGTTTTTTTTAAAATAGATTTCAAATAAAAGATTTTTATCTTTAATAGTAGTACCATTTTACAGTGATGAGATATTTCGTATCTCAAGAGTTGCGGAGAAATTATGGAAATTGGAAAATTTTCCCCTTGTAAAGTTCCCTCAAAGTCATTTTCATAAGAAAATGAGAATTTCTATATTATTATAAAAAAAAGTGTCTAAATATAAAATTTAAACAAAATTGTTAGAGCGAATTTGGAGAAAATCGTATTTTTCTATTTTTGCTCTTAATTTTAGGGTTGGATATCCAATTTCAAAAATCCCTTGGGGAGACCTTATTAAAACCCTGGATACCAAGTTTTAGTCCAATCAGTAAAATAGTTTCGGCTCCAGCCCAAGGTACAGACAGACAGACAGACAGACAGACGTCATTGCGAAAACAACTTTTTTGGTTTCAGGGTGTCATGAAACGTCGACATTTATCAAAATTTCAAGTTAGATTTTTTAACGATCACAATACTTTCTCTCTGAAGTGTCGAGAGAAAGTAAAGAGAGAGGTTACTCCCTCCATTCATCTTCTTCTTAAGTCAATAACCCAAATGTTGGTTTTATTTATATCCATCGTCATGGGAGGGGGGTAGGGTTTCGAGTCCTTCAGCTGGTTAGTGCTGCCTTCGCCATCTGGTAAAATTCACATTTATTAGGGGAGTTCATAAAATGTGGTGACTTTTCGTTACCTTCGACACTGAATTTTTACGAGCGAACAATAAAGGGTGTATTAATTTTGACCGAAAAGATATTTCCACATATTTTCCAGGGTTCTTTTACATGTCACTATCAACAGAGACCGATTAATATACTTACTTCTCTTCTGAAGGAAGCTGTGCTATAGAATTTTATGTTAGATTTGAACCCATGAAAATTGGTTCCTGAACCGTGCACTTTACCCCAAGACTTTTGAGATCGACTAGTCCCCATTAATAAACATAAATTGAGGTGATGAATGATGAATATAGTAGAATTTTGTACAAAATGGAGACCTTGAATATTTTATATACTGTATCTCCCTTCACATCTTCATAAGAAAAAACACAAAACAATGACTCATCCACTACAAAATCATTCCAAAACAGCAACTTAAAATAAGTATACCTCAACTACGACACGACAGAGACTGTCTTCATCTGTGTATATCTTCCTGAAATATACATGTTGAACTATTTTTATTTATTATTGTTCTATTTTGTTATCCTTCTTAACCAATTGAACTAAAGATTGCGACTCGAGAAATATTGCACCGTGGGCCATATTTGTGAGTTTGTAAGCTGTATGCTAAAATAATCCGATAAATAAATTATTTATATATATATATATATATTAGAGAGAGAGAGAGAGAGATTAAAAATGTTATTTTAAGAAAACTTTTCCCAACATTGAATGAATTATAATAATTTTCATTTAGTTTTGAAACTAATAATTCAGTACTTAATACACTCGAAAAAATGTAATCCATTAAAATATTTGAAATTACAGGAGTGTGGGCTGTGAAGCGTACAAAAAAAAAATAATAATAATAATAATTATAATAATAATGTTTTATTTCGATTGCATATGTTTCGGAAAATAAACTGGTATTTGTTTATTTATTTCATACATTGAAAACTTTGATGTTTTCATTTTTCACACATTAATATTTATACTAGATTTATTTTTATTTTATTTACATACAGAAAACCGAACAAAATAAGAGTTTTTTTTTTAAGTTTAGAGCTTCAATTGACTACATAGTACACACATACAAGAGAAAGTGCTGCATAACAGTGTACAGCTCAGCCGATCGTCCGTTGAAGGTTACGCGTACATTATCGAACGATGTCAATTCTAATATTTTTTTTACGCGTTCCTCAAATACTTCGAGCGCGTTTTTAGGTATATCTTTGTTGGCCAGACAAAGGAGCTATGCTCGAGGCAATATAAAATGTTTCATCTGTCGCTAGTCGCGATTCACTTTTATCATTCATATTTACGTTACGCATCGTGTTTTTGCAACGCGCCCAGTTTGGTCCGACTCTCTTAGCTCAGTCAATAGCGTATATGTCTACTGTGCCATATGTCCTGGGTTTGACTCCCAGTATGGCCGTAATATTTATAATTGATGGAGTGTGTATTTTCTCTTTACACTTATTAATTCAAAGGTCTGGGGAAGGATTTTGTGCCTGTTTTAGACTTAAGTTAGTTTATAGGTCGTGTACTGACATAATCAAACCGTTTAGAGGTTAAATATCTGAAATAAATTAAATGAAAACATTAGATTTTAAAATATTAATTTTAACAGTTTGGTATTTTTTTAGTGTACTACATGAGTCATAATGCATGTTTTTAAAATATTCATAGCTTAATAACAATTATAATAATATACATTTTAATAAAATTAATTATAGCTGTCCTGGAGAGATAAAGTAATAACAACTTTAAAAAAAATCGACTTCCCCCTGTTATTTAGTGAATGCACAACTATTTATTTATATATTAGTTATATTGCTCTTAAACTTATTAGAAATTTAATCCTACGTACTGGTTAAAAAATAGGACGATTTTGTCTGAACCTAAAATTTCAACTAATAAAATACGCCATGACTCCTAGCTCCGTGGAAGGAAGGTCAACTACTGAAAAGTATCACCATAGTTAGATTTCAATAAAGTAAAATGTTATCAATAATAGCAGATTTTTTTTTCTAAAAAAGGATCTACCTATGAATATTGGAAAGAATGTCTGGAAGGCCTTTTTTTTCTTCCAAAATCCTACAATATAGTAAAATTCTTACAGAAAAAAGCCTTTCAGGCATCAGCTTCATACCACAAACAAGGTATACCTAAGTTATTACCTGACTTTGTTAGGAAGAACAGTATCTGTTAGTTATTAACATTAATAACATTTGTTTAATATAACCATACATCAATTCTAATGTTATCTGCAGCTGTCACTTTTGATATATATTATCAATACCTATAAAATAATACAAATAATATAGTAAAATGTCATCATTGTTGGCAACGAAGACGTATGTTTGAATTTTCTAAACTGTTATTCCAAATCCTACCAAAATCAGGATGTACGTTTTATCTGTGAGTCAGGCGGAATCTCAAGGGTTTAGACCACTCGGCCATTTCTGTGGGGGATTCTTTGTTTGAAAACTAAGGTAAAACAAAAAGATTATTTCCTCCTACTGCAGAGCTATCTGTTGGTGAGGTCACAAATCGACGCAATGCGTCTTCATTTCTTCATGCAACATAAAAAACATTCACTGCTACTATACGTCCTCATTTCTAGCAGTTCTTTATTATTATTATTATTATTATTATTATTATTATTATTATTATTATTATTATTATTATTATTANTACAGTTTAACGTGGAATCCGAACCACGGTGGAGGCCTGGCATTCCTCACATTCACAAGTTGTGATTAATACACGTCTTGTCAGAGGTGAATGAAGGGTTTGGCAATCAGATAAATCTGTGCCGGGACCGAGGATTGATACCCGGACCCCCAGCACAGAAGTCCGACACCTTACCCCTAGACCACCAGGTCATCGAGCAGTTCTTAATTAAACTTATAATAAATACTTTATACATTTTAGTGAATAAATTAATATGTGCTTTCTAAAAACTGACACAAAACATAATAACAAAAATATATATGTAGGCTAATATTTATTTTAGTTAATTTATCCATTGATATGGAAATTATGTTAATGGTTTCTCATGCGAGGTTTGAATTACTCCTAACATTTTTGTTTTGGTTGAAAGCCATTTGCTCCATTGTTATGGCCCTTCTTTTATATTCGCAATGCTATTTAAAATACAACATCACATTTATTGACGTTTAAATAATGTGTTATCAAGTTCCCAATGAACTTCATTGCATAATATAAATTTGTTTTATAACAATGTAAACGTTTATTAAAAGTCCTAAACACTATTTATTTTATAACAAATGTTTGTTAATCAAGAGAGCACGAATAGCTTCCCCGACAAAATAAATAATAATTAAAATGTTGAAAATCATTCAAAATTTTCATTGAACAGCTTTAAAATGGGAGTGTAGGGGACGTGAGAAAAGAATAGTGTTTTTTGCAGTAAGCTTTTATAGCAAAATATTTTTAGGCCAACATAAATCAATTTTTGCTCCAGTACAAACATTCAGTTTAATTTTCTTCACATGATGGCACTAACCGTTCTTGAATATCTGTCATGAGCATAGCAGCATTAAATGAGAAAGCTTTTACATGAAGAGAAAAAGTTATCAGTAAATTTACATGATAACATTCATAGACTAGTACGCAGAAAAGATTAAATTCTTTGTTCCTACTGGAAAATTATCTCATTTATTTTGATTAAAAAAAGTATTGATATGAAAACTGCAAAAAAATTTTGCTTTTCTCGCGTCACCAACACTCCCACCTTAAACCCACATCGATGGTAGTTTTTTTTTTTTATTATTTAGCACCGCGTCTTACTACCCGTTCGGGTTATACGCTTAAGTACTAATTACACTAATGGATTAGGAATTGGGACGGTTGAATTTTAGGGGAAGTGAACCCGCATTTGCGTGGAGGGAGAGTGGAAAACCATTTAGGGAAAACCACCCCCAGTTCACCTGACCGAGATTCTAACCTCGATCTTCCCGTCCTCGGTGGTCTGGCTCAACACGACTGGCGCGTTAGCCAACTACGCCACCGAGGTGGGTTCGACGGTAGTGTTGACTAAACTTTAAGCTCATCTAGTCTAGCTTAAGGTTGAAGGGGATGTTGATGATTTACGGATACTTAATTTTAAAAGAGTTTTCCATTCTTCCTTCACGCACATGTACATTCCTTTCTTCTAATTTTTACTTTCTTCATACCTACACCATTAGCCATACACATATCCTGGACGGGAAATAAGACGTGGTGCAAAAAAAAAAAAAATTTAAAATACAGATGAAAACATTTTAGTATCTTGTTATAATAATTAATAATTTATGCCAAATATTGTAATGATGCTAAAAAAATATTGAGATTAATTTTCTTCAAAAATATATTTTGAGTATCTTTTTTTTTGGCAAGATTAAATAAAGCTGATTACTAGTAACATACCAACCGCCTGGGAATACACTCGAAGCCTTTTCAAAAACTCTTGAGACTGGTATTACTAGTATGAACCACCGCAAAGCTTGCAAGCGGCTTTCATCGTCTTATTAGAATAAGCTTACTTGAGCCTTTACAAATTTTCTCAACCGTAAGGGCGAATCATAACGCTACATAAGCAAAAAAGAAAAAGAGAAAAAAAAAAGATCTATATGAAACAGAATACATACTTAATGGAATGTTTCCGAAAAAATATAATATTCCGGAGGAATACAGAGAATTTCAACTCGAACAAACAACTGACTTTGAGTCGACGAAGGTTTATGATTCCTATAACAATAGAATGGAATAGTATATTATTTATGGAAATTAAATGGATTAGTGTTACAGGCCCCCCTCTCAAAAGAAACAAGCGTTATAAATACACGCACAAAGGAAATTCAAAACGAACAAAGCTTACACCATACAGAATTCATTCTCCCATGAAAGGAAAACGCTACTTTAATATAATAAAAATATAATATAATATTTAATTATATAACTAGAATTATGTGACATCTGAACTACTACAAAGTACTTTATTTTCTAGTAGCCTATAATTTTAGAAATTAAAATGATATAAAAAGTGTTCTATTTATCACATACAGGGTTATGTTCACACACTTGCGATGTAGTTATTTGTTGATCATTAGTAATATGGCTAAGTGACGTTCCCATGGTGGGTTGCCAACGAGATTTGTTCAGGATATTCTCTTTAGTGAGTTTAAATGAAGAATAGCACAGATTCGTTTCAAAGGTGAGTTGTTAAGTAGCATTTAAAATGTAAGCTACTGACGAGTGTGGCTTTGGAGCGTTTATAAGGAGCTGAGGAACGTTTATGAGGTAAGTTGCCAAAGCCCGTAACTAAGGAGCGTGTCTAAGGTGCGTTGTCAATGAAAGTAGCTATAGTATGCTTTTGGTAGGAAGAACAGTAGAAGTTAGTTACTAAAGTTACTAAAACAATGTTAATATATTCATACATAAAGTCATGTCATCTGTAGATGTAACTTTTGATATATATTATTAATACCTATCAAATAACACTTGGCCGCTAAGAAATATGTTTTGATTTTCTCTACTGTTCTTCCAACCAAAATCAGGGTATAAGTAGTGTTTCTAAGTTGCGTCGTTGATGGCCGTATGCAAAGAGAATATTTAAGAAGAGTTTCTAACATGAGTTTCCAATGAAAATAGCTAAATAACATTTCTAAGTTGCGTTCTTAACGAACGTAGTCAAAGATAATATTTAAAGAGAGTTTTTAACGTGAGTTGCCAATGAAAGTAGCTAAATAACGTTGCGTTGTTAAACACCGTAGCCAAAGAGAATATTTAATTTATGTTTCTAACGTATGTTCTAACGTATGTTTGGCCAAAGATCTATTTTGTCATAAAAACTGAAATACGGATAGTGAAAAGAAAGGCATCTGAAAAAAACTTTATAAATCAGGGGAAAAAGTAATGGTCAGTTTCATTAAGGTTCAAAACAAAAAAATATTCAAAAACTTTAAAGATTATTATGTATATAAAATTAAACGAAACGTATCTAGACCCTAATTTTTATAGGAACCTCCGATTTGACCACTAACATTTATTGAACGTCAGTAAAATCGTAGGAATATCAAAAGCTTCAAATAATATCTACTTCTAGATTACTGTTTAATTTATTTCAAAATTGTTAATTATCTTTTTTAGTACCACGTCTTACTATCCTTTCGGGCTATACACATATTTAATGACTATGCTAAAGTATTTAAGATGAGGAATTTTGAATTTAGAATAAGTGGGATGGAAAAGTGGAAAACCATTTAGGGACCTCAGTACACCTGACTGGGATTCGTACCCGTACCCCCACCTCACCCACTCCCGGTATCGGTAGTCAAGTCTGTTGCGAGAGTGACGCCTTAGACAATAGGGCCACCAAATTGGGTCATTTGTAACTAAATGGGTTAAGCATGTAAATAAAATTTCCCCCATATTTTTCCCAAGCAAAAATGAGTTTCCTATAAAAATCAGACTTTACGCAAACAATAATACATTTATTTTGACCGAAAAATGTGTTTTTTCTATTAAAAAAACCTGAAAAAATACAGACCTTAACTCACGTTCCCTTCTATCACATCTTAATGCTCCATTTTTTATGTTCGGTGCTCGTTTATAGCCCATTCTCTCACGGTCCCGGCCAACACAAGAAGGACGGATCCGGTAATTTGAACAGAACCTCCTTTAAATGACCGTAGGACGAACATAATTCGTCGCAGGGTACAGGGTGTACCGTGAACATTTGTGATGCACTTCAGCGGTGGACAGGAGGCACAAAAACAATGAAAAAATGTTAATATAAACATATGCCCCATCTGATCTTGTTTCAGAGCTATGGAAAAGTGGTTTATGCTTGACGTTGCACAGCCACATTCTAGCCGAATAGCCAAAGAATTTCTTGAACGAACGATTTCATAGCGTTTTAACCCAAATGGGTAGTAGGATTTATTTTTATTTATTTGAGGTATTTAACGTACACTTTCTGAACAGACTGATCACGTCAGCATATTTTGCCGGGAAATGTATTTTCAAAAGATCTTCCCGGTTTCTTTTACATACCACAATTGACATAGGACCAACGGCCTTACTTCCCCTCCGTAGTAAGTTGTGCTAAGGAATTTTATCGCTCAGGAAAAATCCGTCGATCTCTGATGGGTTTGAACCCACGAACATAATAAATAATAAGACGCGGGGATGGACAAAAAAAACCTAACAATTGTATAGGTTATGCAAGACCGACTTGCTGAACTGCGCGCTCACCACACTTAAAATCCGTCAGATTTTTATTTGTAGAGCTACTTGAACGATATTGTTTATCCAACACCCCTTGCCAGAGATGAAATACTACGTCAAAGTATACAAGATAGCTGCCAACAAATCCGACAGACACCTGGTATTTTTGAAGGAGTGATGCGTTTCACACGACAAGACGACTGCAGGATTGCATTTAGGCTGGAGGTAGCCATCTTGAACGTTTCCTATAATGTTTAGATACTCCACATCACTGGAGTACAAACGTGACTGGTGCTTGTAAACAAAGTCAAATGGGACGCATGTTTATATTATAATTTTTTTTATTGTTTTTATGTTTCCTGTCCTTTGCTGAAGTGTTACGGTGTATTCTGTGTATTTATTGACTTTAATCAACTTTCGTGACACCCGCTTCGGTGTCCGCGTGGTCCAACGCGCTACTCTCGAAGTAGATTAGAATGCCGATAACGGAGAGATCGTGGTTCAAATCTTGGTCGGGTGTATTGAGGGTGGTTTAAAAAAAAAATCCCCACTTTTCCTCAATGCAAATGTGGGTACATTTCCTCTAAATATAACTTTAATAATCTTTAAAACCATTGGCGTGATTAGTACATAAGCGGAGAACCCCTACGGGTGGTAAGACGTTGTACCAAAATAAAATTAAATCGTTACTAAGGCTCCCTGAAAATATCTAGTGTTTAATAACTTTTTTAATAAATTTACTAACCCTCTCTCATGAAGGACTATAAGCGGTCTATTTGACCAGTAATGCCTGTTGTGGTTTCCCACGTCTCAAAAGTGCAACCGTGTTTTTGATACATTCTCCATGTTTATTATTGGTTTTTATTGCATAGCCCACCATTTACTAAGATTTATTGCGCTATGACCTTCAATATTTTCGCAATTCCCAACCATTATTTTTAGACATAGATTGTTTGAAGTTGTTTATTGCCGACGTTTCTATTTCTGGTGTCATAATGTTAAGGCTTGTTATGTCAAACGAGTATACATTTTTTTAAAGGTTTATTAAATTCAAATTGCTGGTTTATTAGCTAGGAAAAGTTTTGATCTACTAAAAGTAAAAGCTAAAAGCATGTACATTACAGTAAAAATAGTTTAGTTTAAAAAAAAGGGGCATATATGAAATAAAAATGTTACCGGTCTAAACGACTGGTCAACTTCCTTCTATATAGGCAGTAAACCCTCTGTTCTTCTAGGGTCAAACGCTTCGTAGTGTAGTTTCACTCCTTAATTAACGATTGAGAGTGAAAGAGAGAGTGAGAGTTCTTGCCATATTAAACTTCTTCTCAATCCCGCAAATGAATCAGGGAGTCTCTTGTTAAAACCTCATTGCGTGCGGCCTACAAGTCAGCTACTCAACGATCACGCACAAATGGGGTGGTGGGCGTGTGCGTGGTCACTTACCTCTTCTCACCCTTCGACATACCACCTACCACCTTTTCCCAATAAAGAAGAGGGTGTTTCACTTTCTTCGCGAATTCATAAACTTTACCCGCTTTGTTGGCCTTGTGGTTTAAGGCGTTAGTCACTCTCGCAGTAGACAGGACTGCCGGTGACGAGAAGATCGAGGTTTGAATCCTTGTCGGATGTACCGAGGGTGTTTTATACTCTCTCTCTCTCTCTCTTCTTGCAAATTTGGGTACACTTGCTCTAAATTCAACCTTCCTCATCCATAATACGTTAGAATAATTAGTACATATACGTACAACCCGAACGGATAGTATGATGCGGTACTAAAAAATAAAGGAGAATCGAATGGGTAGCTAAAGAAAACCGGATAAAATTGAAAACGCTACAGAGGAAGAAACTTCATATCAAAAGCGCACAGAGAAAAACAACAACTGCATAACTTGACAACATGGTAAACATGTATTATTAAACAACACTCTTACTCTTTACAATAGTGATTAGGTTAGGTTTGGTTAGGTGGATAACTGGCTAATTCACGAAGCTCACGATACTTGCAATTTACGAATAATATAAATTTCATGCGGTGTTGCCATTTAGAGTCAGAGACAACAAACAAATTATGCGCTTTTGATGTACCTACCTTGTGCGCTTCTGAAACAGGCCTACTACAAATCATGTACACATATTTGGCCTTTGCACTTTCAGTACGTACCAAAAAAACTATTCACTTATATTTTTTTCATATATATTATTAAGGGTGTGCAAAGCTTTGAAATTTCAAAGTCGACGGCCGAATCTACTTTACTTTGATTACAACAACTCCCAGAAACCTTTGCTTTCTTCGAAAAATTTCGAAAGTACAAGAAAACTTCGAAATATTATGAACAGATTTAAAATATTTCACTAAATATGGCATTTAAAAATTTAGTCATTTTTTTAGAACAGCTAACTAAACAGTATTTTAAAACCAACTAGTGATTAAATGACATTATATAAAGTAAGATTATATTAATTCAAATATATTAACATACATTAACAAAGTGTGCTTTGTTTGTTTTTTTACTCTAGCCACCTAGGTGCACTTAATGGATCATTTAAAAAGTAAAAGTACGGCTATATTACAGCAACAACAAAATAACTCAATCTTGACTTTAAGCTTCTACTTTACTTCGCATGCCCCGCTTCGGTAGCCGAATGGTCTAAGGTAGTTGTGGGCAAACTACGGCTCGCGGGCCAAATATGGTCTACCGGCGTGCTTAATCCAGCCTGCGGGATATATAATTTAAATGTGTTTCTTTGTGAAGCCAGCATTTTTAAGCACAGCAAAACAGTATTATTTTTAAAACCATTCCAAAATTAACATTTCCAAACTTGTTAGATCATGTTCAAAAATAATTTAACAATGTTTACATTCTCTTATTTTCTCTCGGTGACCTGGTGGTCTAGGGGTAAGGTGTCGTCGGACTTCTGTGCTGGGGTTCCGGGGCTCAATCCTCGGTCCTGGAATAGATTTAACTGATTGCCAAACCCTTCCTTCACCTCTGACAAGACGTGCATTAATCACAACTTGTGAGTATGTGGAATGCCAAGCCTCCACCGTGGTTCGGATCCCACGTTAAACTGTAGGTCCTCCATTTAATCTCACAATCACCCTACCACTACACATTAGCGTAACCCGAACGGATAGTAAGACGCGGTGATAGTAGTAATAATAATAATAATAATAATAATAATAATAATAATAATCATCATCATATTATTATTTTCTGAAAATTGTTTTCAACCATGAAACTTAGGGGAAGTGATGTTAGAAACCTACTTACTGATGAGCATCTGTCTTCCCTCTTGAGAATCACATCCTCACAGTTTAAGGCATCACTCTTACGTTAAGGTGCATTCACACCAAAAGAAACATATAGGAACACTTTTTGTTAGTAATTGTTGTGGTCTGTTTCTGGAAACAGAAACAAAGGCAATCTTACTGAAACAACTTGTCTTCACCAAAGCAACGCATTTTAGGAGCAGTTTACTTCGAGCTGCCATAACCAGCTCTGCTCTGTCCACACCGAAGCAATAGCTGTGTCTCTAAGTGATGTTCAAAAGGAAACTTTACTATCCAATTTCGTTTGAATTTAAATTATCTTATATTTTTATTTACTTAATCAACCAACTAGACCCGCTCAGTAGTCGAATGGTATATCGCATCACTCTCGTGAGAGTGGACTGCCGATGATGCAGAGATCGAGATTAGACCCTAAATGGGAGTACTGAGGGTGGTTTTTCCTAGATTATGTCATACTCTCCTTCTAAAATATCCCATCAGTAAACTATTCCTTAATGAATTTTTTTCACAAAAAAAAATGATACAGTGCTATTTGTCATGCCAAACAAGTCCTAGATATGCATTTTAAACAAAATCGTTAAGAGACATTTTCAAAAAAATTGGAACTAAAAAAAACACTCATCAGTAATGGCTCAAGGTATTATTATTCTTATGTGTTCTGTCTTACGACAGGTCCATTTCTTTTGTCAGTGAACTTAGACCGCCAACGCGCCCAGTCCTCTGCCTCCTCCTTTAGCTCCCAGAATTTTCTTATTTCCTTCAAGTAATCCAATATTTGAATCCTCCTTCTTCCTAAGCTCCTCTTTCCTTCAACCTTTCCTTCTATTACGTCATGAAGAAGACAGTTTCTCCTAAGGATGTTCCTGATCTAGTTTTCTTTGTACCGAAAAATCTAATCCAAAAAAGTTTTCCTTCTTAGGAACTCTTCATTTGTCACCCTGTCTGTCCACTTGATATTCTCAAGTCTTCTCCAGCGACACATTTCAAATCTCTCCAAGTGTGATAGCTCTACAAAATCTAAATATCAAGTATAAACAAAATCCATCAAACCGTTTTGGATTCATAGCCAAGGACAAACTAAATGACAGACATACTAACAGACAGTCATGGGGACAGAGAGACTTGTAAAATCCACTGCTTTGGGTTCTGACTTACATAATACGTAAAGATTCCTTATAATTTAGAAATAAATTTTTTTCACGATCGCAATACTTTCTGTTGATATAATAAAGTAAAAAATTATATATAATTTGACCTTTACATACTTCGTGACAGTAAACTTTTTTTTAAGGTCTGGCAATAGTTGAACACTCCGGTGAGTAATAGGCATGGCCTGCACGCAATCCCTCCCACTTAAACGCCTAAGATTTAAGGTTATACTTTTAATTACTTTCGCTTTTCTCTTTAATCACCCTTTCTTAAATAACCATGACGCCAGCTTACAGTGCGTGAAGGTTATATTTGCATTGATTGGTTGTACTTATTGGACTGTTTGCTGCTTTAGACATTTTGCAAGTCTATTATTGGTATTTTTTTTTTAATTTACACCGCCTCTTACTAAACCCCAATTTTATTAAGAATGAACATGTTTTAAAGCTAGAAAAATTTATTAGATATACTTCAAGTATTCATACGTCAATATTTGTTATCTACAGCTGTCACTTTTGATAGCTAAACTCAATACGTATAAAATAGCACTAACCATATATTAAAATATTATTTATGATTTTTTTTTTTTTTTTACTTTCTCTCGACCCCTGTGATAGTAAATAAAACTAACTCGAAATTTCTATTTTAAAAAAACTATGTTTCATGACTCCCTGAAATCTAAAAATTTGTTTTCGTGATGCCGTATATCTGTCTGTCTTTTTCTTGGCCCGAAACCATTTTAACGATCGGGCTAAAACTTGGTAGCTAAGTTATCTATAAGATTCCCAAGAGGTGTTTTTTTGGCATTAAATATTCATGCCTAAAATCAAGGGTAGTTACTGAAGGGAAAAAATGAGAAAAATTGATTTTATCAAAATCCGTTATAATTATTTTTATTACATTATGTATCTAAGCAGGGGCGGATCCAGATCATTTTCACAGGGGGGTTAGCGGGTCATAATTATAAATAACATAGTTACTTACAATGTATATTTCTGTTTAAAGACATGTAATAGTTTCTCATTCATATTTGATCTTATGTATGTTTTAAACTGTGGTAATCATCTCCTATTTTTTTAGATCAGATAGTTTTTATAAACTATTTGGAGTGACCCTCCTTCAATAATTAAAAAAAAAATGGTTCACTCTAGAAGCTATGGGTAGTCTTCGCCTTGAATTTAAAAAAAAATTAGATTCTTGTATAAGTGTTCCTCACCTAGAAATTTTTTAAATTTGGATGTCCCTATAAGCTATTTATAGTGAATATCACCTTAATTTTTTATGATAGCTAAATACCTCTATAAGATAATCTTTGAAGTGGTCTTCCACCCGACAACATTTTGAAAATTGAATTATTTTAGAAACTAGTCTATTTGGGGTGGTCCTCGACTGAAAATTCTTAAAATTACATGCATCTAGAAGCTATTTGGAGTTGTCCTCCCCTAGACATTTTTGAAATTTGGATGACCTTTGAAGCTATTTAGAGCTTTCCTCCTCTGACTTTTTCTGCCAGTTAGATGCCTCTAGTCTAGTAGTTATTTGAAGCGGTCTTCTCTGGCAAATTTTTGACAATATAATGCATCTAGGAGTAATTTGGAGTTTGATTTAAGGACATTTTTCAGCTTCATATTCGATAATATCGAAGAATTTGAAATATATCTGGAGGGGTTTATTCCAGGGGGGCAGAGTCTCCCACAGTTCCACCGCTCTTCTGTCCACACATACGCTATATTCAGTATTCGTGGACGAACTGCTCTCAAGCCTTCTTTGATGTGTGGTAGTCTACTGCCTCTATGCGGAACAAGGTTCGTTGCTCGCTATGTACGACAAATATTTTTACACGAAAACAAATATTTTTTCCACACTTGCCTGAGTCATGTCGAAAATTGAATAAATATGGACGAATAACGAACGTATGGACTCGGATTAAGAGGTGTCTTCTCCAAAAAAGATAAAGAATATTATAATTTATCTGTGTTGTATTTTCTTTAAAAAATTTGAAATTTTTTTTTTTATTAGTTTTCTAACTTTCATAGGGGGGTCAACTGACCCTTTGACCACCCCCTGAATCCGCGCCTGTATCTAAGCATTGTTTAGCTTTATAAACAAAATGGAAACCATCATTTTCTAAAGAAAATTACTTTAAGGGTTCTTTACTTTAGCAGAAGTTTCTAATTTTGATCAAATCTCCACAACCATTTGAGATACAAAATAGCTAATCATTGTAACGTTTTAGTAATATTAAAAATAAAACTCTTTCATTTGGTTAAATATATTTATATAAAACTAATAATTTCTTGAGCTTTAAACAATTATCTATATATTTTTATGGAGAGAATGAAAATAGAAATTAATTGTTGTGCTCTATGGTGGACAGAGATTTTCCCCTTTTCTCAACGTTTCTGCAAAGATGTATATTATTTCATTTTAAAGATCTTAAGGATTTTTAGTAACTGAATCTATTTAAAGATAAAAGAGAGAAAAAGTAGATACAGTGCAGCGTACCAATTTTTATTTTAGCACCACATTCTATTACCAGTTAGGGCTATAAGCATTATGTTCTAATTACCTTAATGTGTAAGGGATTAGGAAGGTTGAATTTTTATGAAGTGTACTGTCATTTTCATGGAAGTAAAGTGGTAAACCATTTTAGGAAAAAAGCGCTTTCAGAACACATAACCGATATTTGTACCCCAATTTCCCCGTCAATGGCAGTCCAGTCTATTGCGAAAGTGACGCCTTAGACCACGCGGCCATCGAAGCGGGTTTTATCAATTTTGACAGAAAAAAATATGTTTGTATTTTCTAAAATGTGCTCCAAATTTATATTCGCAAGAAAATCAAAGTTTTACCCATCCGGGCGATCCGCATTTAAATACACTGTTATAGTTGATAGGGAAGGTAGAATTTAAATGAAATGTGTCCGAGTTTTCAAGAAAGGGGAAGTTGGAAGTCATTGAGGAAGATGAGATTGACTTTAAGTCAACCTGCCCATCGGTGTTGGTATATTTTTGCTCTTGTTTTATTTTGTTGATACTTCTAATTATTCTGTTAGTGGTAAGTTTTAACACAGGGTTTATTTAAATGATTAATAAAAGTGATAAGGACTAGGAAGGGAGCTTATATACAGGAAATGAACCCGCATTAACGTAAGGATTGGATGGGAAAAGTCTAATGATAAACTACATGTGGAAAACCACTTCCGATGAACCTAAACAAGATTTAAACCTTGACCTCTCTCCCAGTAAGTGACAATTCAATATAATCGCTAGCCTGACGTCTTAAACAGTTTGACCTCCTAGGTTTGGGTTTCAATTGAAAATTTAAAAAAAATGGAGATTACCTTAGTGGCCGAATGGTCTAAGTTGACACTCTTGTGTTAGACGGGCCTGTTGAAGACGTGGTGATCGTAGTTCGAATCCTAGTCGAGTCTACTGATGATGTTTTTTCTTAAATGGTTTCCCACTCTCTTCCCATGCAAATTCAGGTCGATAACTTATAAAATGTTTCCATCTTCATCCCTATCCCATCAGAGTTATTATCATATCTGTGTACAAACTGAATAGGTAGTAAGACGCGGTGATAAAAAAAAAAAGTTAATAGTGCACGAGGGACAGCATCAAAATTTACCTTAAAATAAGAGGATCTAAGCTTTTCTTTCCCAGAGCAGCTGGTACAGTCGAATTTTCAAAGGAAGACATTTTTAAAATATGATTTGGTGGCCAAATTTAAGAAAATGTTATTTTATTATTGTTAGTATTATTATTATTACTTTTGTTTGTGTTTATACGTGTTTGTTAGGTACCTGTGTACCTTTCAGTGCTGGCCTATCATAGGTCTTACGACTGTTTGCCAGCACTATAATAAATTAAATTGAAATTATTATTATTATTAATATACATCGAAAGTGACAGCCTCACGTACAAATAGGTGAAAGTAGATCTAGTAACCTTTTTGAAATATCATATAAAAAAAGTCCCTTCCTATGAAATTGGTCCGTACAGTAAGCAGGATCAATTTATTAAAACAAATTTTATTATGTGGTCCACATTTATAATATTCTATTATATCCATGATGATATTTTGCTATAAGGGATTAATACCACTCATTAAAAGTTTCAGCTACAGATCACATAACTTGGCGTATGGATGTTTGAAACTGGTTTAAGTAACTTTACTAATCTTAAGATAATGATTTTTACATCCTGTTCTTAACCATCCTGATCCTAATCATCATTATCATCATCTGTCTCCAGCTTGTGATTAGATCATTTTAGTAAAATGCGTCTACCTTCCTCTATCCTTCCACCACTCTTCCTCCTGCGTACATTCTTCTCCTCTCACTTACACACGTTCTGTTAGCTGCTCATCCCATCTCGTTATTAGTCTTCCTTGTGGTATTTTCCTATATACTTCATCCGCATAATTATCTTTGGCATTCTCTCCTTTTCAATCCTCATTACATGACCATACTATTTCACCCCTGCCTTTCTTACATTTTTTTTATCACCACATCTTACCACCTGTTTAGGTTATATGATAAATACTCTAATGGGGTAGGGATGAGAACGAAAGCATTTAAGAGTTAATCTACCTCCATTTGCGTGGAAGTAGAATGGGAATAAATTGAAGGAAACCCACCCTCAGTAGACACGACCGAGATTTGAACCCCGAACTCCCTCTCTTCATCAGGCCAGTCCAACATTAGAGTGACGTCTTAAACCATTCGGCCAGTGAAGCGGGTCTCTAATATCTCATGTACTACCTGTACCTTCACTCTTTCCCGGATTACTTCATTCCGTGTTCTTACTATAGGTGTTTAACCCCCCGACCCGCCCGGCGGGAAGTCACGCACACTACCCACGAGGCCAGCAGTGCTATGTATGGACAGAACGTAGCGATGGTTGAGGCAAGAGACAATCTCGCATCAGGAAATCTACGACGAAGAGCTTTCCTCTGAGCTGGATTAATCCGGTGGTGCGGCAACGAACCTTATTTCAAGTGAATCTCCTAATTAAGGGCTAGCAACCCCCCAACCCACTCCGTCGTGTTGGCTTCCTTTCACGCTATGACACGCCGAGTCCATACCGGTGTGACGTATCTCGTCTAGGCTCTCCGTATATCTATTCTGATAGGGTAAGGATTAAAGTGGGGTGGAAGGAAAAGCGGGCTATGAGCCCGTACTTTGGCAGTGTTTTTTTTTTAGAATTAGATACATTTATACCAACTTCAGTGGCCGAATAGTCTAAGGCATCACTCTCGCGTTAGACTGGCCTGATTAAGATGGGGAGATCGGGGTTTGAATACTAGTCTGGTCTTCTGAGTGTGGTTTTCCCTCAATGTTTTCCTTCTCTCCATCCATGCAAATGAGTGTATATTACCTCTAAAATGCTTCTTTACTTATTTCTACTTAATTAGAGTAATTATAATATAAGTTTATAGCGTTAACAGGTAGTAAGACGCAGTGATAAAAAAAATATACATTTATAGCTCAATTTTCTTACAACAGATAGAGAAGGTTACTAAATTTTCTTTCGTGTATTCATACGTCAATTTATGTGACACTTTTGAATAACTATAAAATAATACTTCTTCTTTTCATACATCCTATCCCGCTCACTAAGATCGATGTTTTTCATGACAAGTCACGGGAACGTGTAATATTATTAGTTTTGTAGGATTTGTTTTACAGTTGGATGACCTTACTGATGCTAGTCCTCGACACTTACCCTGGAAAACAGAGAGAGCTCAAAAGAACTCACCAATTTTGCCGGGAAGGTAGTCTCATATTACCTCAAAATATCTCTTACATGCCACAACTGACATGGGACCAACGGCCTTCCTTCTCCTGCGAAGCAAGTTGTGCTACGGATTTTTATCACGCGAGAAAAATCAATGAGCCTCATCTGGGTTTGAATCCACGAACATTGTGTCTTGAGGCGAACACTTTACCCTAAGATCACGAAGGTTGACAATTATTAAACAACGCTAGTAATATAGTAAAATGTTGGCCGCAAACATCTGTTAGTACTTTTTAACATTTGCTCCAAATATCTATTCATAGGTAAAATCAAGGTATACTTTAGTTGTAAACATACCTGCTTTAAGGTATACTTTAGTTGTCAACATACCTGCTTGAAGGTATACTTTAGTTGTCAACATACCTGCTTGATTTGCCGCATGATCTAAGGCGTCACTATAGTGTTGTACCAGACTGTCGATGATATGGAGATCGGGGTTAGAATCCCGGGTGAGCTTATTGAGGGTGGTTTTCCCTAAAATGGTTTTCCCACTCTCCCTCCAAACAAATGTGGGTATACTTTCTCTAAATTCAAACCTTATAATCTCTAACTCACTATCCTAGTTAGCACATATGCGTACAGCCTGAACATGTAGTAAAACGCAGTGCTAAAAAAAAGTTGTCTACATATTTTCATCTCAACAGTTCTATAACATTTGTCGGCATTTGGCATTTGAAGAGAAAAAGTCTTGGTCGAATCACATAATACCCATGTTAGATATTTTAAAATGTATGAAATTAAATTAAATGTGTTTAATGAAGTCAACATTTGACTAGTTTTTGGCAGTAAAAATAATTTTGATAAAAAATGGTTTGTCATAGACTCTTAAAAAATACTGACCTCCCCTTCCATCCCAAGCAGGTAGAATTTAGAGGAAGAGTACCCGCATCTGCGTGTAGGAAGAGTGGTAATTCATTTAAGGACTGAAATGCCTTTATATACCCACCCTGGATTCAAACCATGACCGTCCCATTAAAGGTAATCCAGATAAAACGAGACTGACGCACCTATCCGTTTGAACACCGGTGCTTATCACACTGTATCTAAATGCATCTTGCTAAGGTAGGAGTGCAGGAGTTGCGATTTTTATTGCAAAATATTATTTGAGACGTAATAAATAAAAGGTGACTTGGTGGTCTAGGGGTAAGGTGTCAGACTTCTGTGCTGGGGTCCGGGGTTCGATCCTCGGTCCCGGCACAGATTTATCTGATTGCCAAACCCTTCCTTCACCTCTGACAAGACGTGTATTAATCACAACTTGTGAATGTGAGGAATGCCAGGCCTCCACCGTGGTTCGGATTCCACGTTAAACTCTAGGTCCTCCATTTCATATCACAATCACCCTACCATTACACATTAGCGTAAGTGCGTATAACCCGAACGGGTAGTAAGACGCGGTGCTAATAATAATAATAATAATAATAATAATAAATAAAATATTTCTCCAATACAAACAAAGATTTTAATTCTATTCACGTGGTGACCTCAACATTTGTTGAATATTTGTCATGAACATAGTGGCATTATCTAACAAACTATTTAAAGGAGATTCCAGGAAAATCTTGCCGGATAGTTAATTAACAACTGTTGATACTTGATATCAAATGTAAAAACAATTAAACTCATGTTTGTATTGAAACAATATTTTATTTATGTAATGTTATGTTTTTCTATAAAAAAAACTTCAAAAGCATTTGCTTTTCTCGCGTCCTTTACAGCCTCACATAAGTTATTCGCTCATAATTATTGTCGTTTTTTATTATTTTTTTTAGCGTATGCCCTCAGGGTTAGTCGACTAGACATTATTGGTCTTCTATTGGTAGTGGTGGACATGTAACCGTCTTCTGAGGCTGGGCACAATGTAGGTGCTGTTACTTCATCCCGATGTAATTATTATTATTATTATTATTATTATTATTATATGGTGCCAGTAGAAGTCTTAAACCTAACTTGGGTCTAATTAATCAGACCATGGCCACCATAGGGACAGTTCCTCCTCGGAAAATATACCTATGTTACTGCCGGGAATCAAACCAGGGACCTTTAGATTATTAGCCAGCCATGCTGATCACTAAATCAAGAGGTTGAATCAAGAGGTTGACTGCGTATAACCCGAACGGGTAGTAATACGCGGTGCTAATAGTAATAATAATAATAAGAGGTTGACCATTATTGTATTGTTGGTCTATTTGTGTAAATCTAGAGATAAAGGCTAAAATTAGTTTCTATACAAGAACAAATGTTGAGTAAACGAAACGATTTGATTAATATTCTGGAATAAACTAATAACAAACAATTGTGACTATAAAAATGTTAATTTTGGAAATTAGGGTTTAGAGGACTGGGGGGGAGGGTATTGTGAATTTGCCCCACACTCCCTCCATGAATACATTCGTTTTGTGAGTCTATAAAATTGGAACACACACATTTTATTGTAGAACAGAAGAAGAACATACGATTGCAACCATAAAAACATGAATTTTCAAAAGTGGAGGGGCCAACTTAACATACGTAAAAGTCGTAATGTAAACAGTAAAAGCAAAAAGCGATGTAAACATGGAGTTTGTGACCGCCGCTTCTATTGCCGAGATGAACTGAGTCAGATCTGCCAATTTTTATGTTGATAGTCGACTTTAGGGATCAGGGGTTTCGTTTAATGGATCGGTGGATTTGCATGGAGTGTTGCCAGGTTAAGCAGAGTTATTTGTACTATTTTATGTTCTCATAACTCAGTAGAACGCTCATTTTTCCGGTATTGACAGTAGAACAGGATTTTCAAAAATTACCTTAAAATGAATCATATATTATATATTTAGCACCGCGTAATACTATCCGTTCGGGTTATACGCTTAAGTACTAATTACGCTAATGGATTAGGAAAATGGGAGGGTTGAAGTTAAAGGAAGTGAACCCGCATTTGCGTGGAGGGAGAGTGGAAAACCATTTAGGAAAAACCACCCCCAGTTCACCCGACCGAGATTCGAACCTCGATCTCCCCGTCCTCGGCGGTCGAGCTCAACACGACTAGCGCGTTAGCCAACTACGCCACCGAGGCGGGTTAAAATGAATCCCATAGTAAAAGTCAACCAGGAAGTGTACAAATAATGGGGTTGTCCCATTTTACTTAAATTACTTAATATTTTTTTCTAAAACTTGGGCTCTCTGTGGTTAGATTTTCTTGCTTAGTAACTTCATGTGTATGGTAATTAGCTATTTCGTAAATTATAGAAAACATTCTAATGTTGATAGTAAGGAACGATATTTAATATATGATATAAGAATTTGATATTTCTTTTTTAATATATTGGTTCAAGTTACAATATTTATAAAATGATAATATAAATTAAAATTAGATAAGGTAAATTGAAAACTCAGAATATTAGAAATTAAGAAAAAGTATTGAAAAGATTGAAATTTGTGTTTTTAAAACGGAAACTAAATGTAAATATACAGTTATGCAAATAAGAGAATATAATGGAGTTTTGATAAAAAGATTATGGTGATTGAAAACTTGAACTAAAAATGTTATAATATACTGTAGTTGATGAGTAACTTAATTTGATTATATTGATTGATTTCAATTATGTACTTGAACTAGTAAGAATAGAATGACAAGAAAAATTTAAAAAAGAGATAATTTTATTAATAAATACAAGTGAATAATAAAATGTGTCACAATATTGTTATCCACTTGTAAAAAAAAAAAAAATCCGTTATAAATGAAATTAAGTTTATATTATAAAAAGTTATCTAGTTGTTAGTTATCTAGTTGTTTAATTAGTAAGTAGAAATTAAATTAAGTAACAAAGTTGTGAAGATATGTTTTGAACACTTGTACATTTCCATGTTTGTTATGTAGAGCAGAGATAATGCATGATTGCTCAAATGCGAACAAAGCTGTCAAGAGCCTGTCACAGGTACAAATTAAACAAGTTCTACCTATCCTGGCAACAATCCACGATGCTACACTGCTAGTGATTGTTATTTGTGTAGTTACAATACTTATTCTCCAGACCTCCCCGTCACCAGTAGACTACATCAGACCATCTTGATATTTAGTTCGCCTTCCCAACGATGCGGGTATCTTGAATTCGCAATAAAAAAAAGCGTTAATAGTAACGAAGGAGGTAGTTTGATGAAGTGTCAACTGCCCTTCTCTTTCTCTCTTCCTCATCATCTGATTGAAACCTCAAGATGCGACTCAAATTTGAATAAGAACTACCCACTTCAGTGGCCGAATGGTTTAACGCGCTACTCTTGTAGGTGACTAGACTGCCGATGAAGGGGAGATCGAGGTTAGAAT
Source organism: Timema bartmani (assembly GCA_902151455.1). Taxonomy (NCBI): domain Eukaryota; kingdom Metazoa; phylum Arthropoda; class Insecta; order Phasmatodea; family Timematidae; genus Timema; species Timema bartmani. Next base: position 118,828 of record CABFWB010000168.1, on the reverse strand, counting down.
CTAAGTCGGGTGTACTGAGGGTGGTTTTTTTCCAAAAATTGTTTTCCACTCTCCCTCCGCGCAAATTCGGGTACACTTCCTATTAATAAAACCTTCTTAATCCATAAAACCACTCGCGTAATTAGTACATAAGCTTATAACCCGAATAGCCAGTAAGACGCGGAGCTAAAAAAAAATTATTATAACTCACTCACACAAAAAATTAATGGTTTTATTGGCGGGCCTAACTTTTATTGACTACCCCAACTTTATTTATTTGTATTCAACTGGCAAACATTCGACTATATTCCTCAGCTGAGTGCAACTTCTTGAAAAGAATTCTTGCGAGCTTTATTTAAAATTAATCTCCCTCTCCCATTTGAGGATTAAATTCGTGTAAGCGGCTGGCAATTAAAACTAGAGGTAATAACCATATGGGACTGTGATCTTACCCCTAAATTCCACGTGTGGCCCATAAATAATTGTTACAAATTAATATCCACCTTTCTTAAAAGATTGTTAAAATATATTATTTTATAAAATATCTTTGATGGAATGTCAAAGATACATCACATTTATTTTATCAAATGAATTTAATAAAATAAACGTAACAGTGTAATACCGCCTTAACGAAACCATCTTAACGTTGGAGGAAAGGGAACGAAAGTGAAGGTCAGTATTTACAGAACTTTCATAACAAAAATATTATATGGCCAAAATTAATTCAAATATTGCTCCTGAAGGACGTTAAGTTTTATTTTCTACATTTGTTAATCCCAACAGTTGCTGAATATTTATCATGAAATTTGAACAGGACTTTATCCCACTTCGGTGTTTGCATGGTATAAGGTGCTACTCTCGCAGTAGACTAGACGGAGAGATCGAGGTTCGAATCTCAGTCGGGTGTACTGAGGGTGTTGTTCCAGAAATTATTTTTCACTCTCTCTATCCAAGCAAATGTTGGTACACTTCATCTAAATATAACCTTCTTAATCCCTAAATCCAATAGCGTAATTAGTACATAAGCGTATAATCCGAACTAGTTGTAAGATGTGGTGATAGTAAAAAAAGAATTTCACTCTTCCTTTAAAAGGTTGATGTACAAATGATACGACTTTCATGACAATTATTCAAGAGATTTAGATGTTTATCAAATTAAACAAAATCTACTTACTGAAGAAACATTTTATTTATTTTGACCAAATAAGTTTTTCGTCTTAAGAAACTCCAAGAACACGGACCTTAGACTAGTTACCTTCCCCCAACTCCGTTCCTCCTCAAATCAATAACAACAACCACATCCATGCATTTGTGATCATAGTAATATTGACAACGATTCTAGGGTACTCTGGCTCGATTCCAAGTGAGGAAGACGGAGATATCTCCATATATTATTTGGATTGAGTGAAGTAGAAAACATATGAAGGTAGAGTGTATGGATCAATAATATGTAAGACGTGGTTAAATGTCGTAGACAAATGTTTAAAAAAGAAAAAACATGAGGAGTTTCAAGAATAAAAGAGCATTTATGACTATGTGTATGGATGTTGTTGAAGTGAAGGGAGTATGCAATCATAAAGAAGTGTGGAGAAAGTTAGTGAGGATGGATAAGTATGGAGTTATTTTTTGAGCTAAATGTACAGATACTTGCCTACACCTTAAGGGAATGGCGTGACTATGTATGTATACGCCATTCACGACCTAAGTTTACTTGGATGACAGCTCAAAAAGTAACTAAAAAATAGCCCCTAAAATATCACTACGCCAACAGCTGATATCTGCCACTGTCACTTGGGACAGCTGTTATGAAAACATATGGTTATGTAGAGTAATGTGATAGTTTACCACAGTAATTTAGGCCAATATTATGCCTCAAAGAATTTTGAAATTGAAATTTTTGAATGACTTGGTGATCTGTAACTTCTCTTCTTTTTTTCTCCTGGGAACTCATTATCAAAAAAACACACACAAATCTATCCACAAATAAAAAGAACCCCTTATAAAATTT